>CM075864.1:51593932-51628932 GCA_038021265.1 Cyprinella venusta
GTCTTGTGCGTGTGCATATCACTCTCCACCTTTTCCTCTAATGTTTGAAAAAGTACAAAGCCCTTTAAAATCCTTTCATATTATTGATTATTGAGTTGTTTGATTGCAAATTCCAAATAAGATTGTACAAGTATTTAGTAATAAATTCACGAAAATTTTGTTCTAAGAAGTTTAGTTTTGGTAAGCGTTTAGTTTTCTTAGATCCCCAAGGATGCAGCTATTTGAGAAAAAAATACAGTTAAACAATATTATGAAATATTATTACGGTTTATAATAAATACTATATTTTAAGATGTAATTGTGATCAAAAACTGAATTTCCATGAGCAACTTTGACTGAAATAACCACTCGTTACAACCGAGGTATGCAGCGAAGCATTTGTGAAGCCACAACACACACAACCTTGAGGCGGATGGGCTACAACAGCAGAAGACCCCACCGGGTACCACTCATCTCCACTACAAATAGGAGAAAGAGGCGACAATTTGCAAGAGCTCACCAAAATTGGACAGTTGAAGACTGGGAAAATGTTGCCTGGTCTGATGAGTCTCGATTTCAGATGGTAGAGTCAGAATTTGGCGTAAACCGAATGAGAACATGGATCCATCATGCCTTGTTACCACTGTGCAGGCTGGTGGTGGTGGTGTAATGGTGTGGGGGATGTTTTCTTGGCACACTTTAGGCCCCTTAGTGCCAATTGGGCATCGTTTAAATGCCACGGCCTACCTGAGCATTGTTTCCATCCCTTTATGGCCACCATGTCCCAATCCTCTGATAATGCACCATGTCGCAAAGCTCGAATCATTTCAAATTGGTTTCTTGAACATGACGATGGCTGAATCCCAATTCACCCCTTGGCCCTACCCCTTGTTTTCAAGTGTACCCCTTGGCCCTTAAAACTCCGTTTTAAGGAAATATTCACCTTCGAAATGGAACAACCCTTCATGAACCCGATTCGTCATCAGTCGTCGGCGATGGCTCTGCCGTTACAGAGTTTTCACAGGATTTCTCCATGACAACAACTGATAATCAGCGCAGCTGCTCTTAACTTTGAATAAACATGATGATTATAACATCCCTTCCTCGAAATGTATGTCTTTTCTGATCGGAAAGGTAATTTATTATACCATTTCTTAATTTAAACGACTAAAGTGTTATTATAAGAGTAAATAAAGTGCGTGATGGAATCATCTGGCGCTAAATTTAAATGTTTAACCGTTTGTGATCCATCTCGCCGGTGATTTCCGATGCATTCCGTGAACTTTTCTCTTAGCCCTCCGTTTGGAGTGTGCCTCTGAAAAATCTCCGTTTCGAGGGCTATGTAGCCCTACCCCTTCGCCTTACCCCTCGATCTCAAGAAGAATCGGGACACCCTACCCCTAAACGTGAACGCGCAAAACGGAGGGATAAGGCTAAGGGGTAGGGCCAAGGGGTGAATTGGGATTGAGCCAATGAGTTGACTGTACTAAAATGGCCCCCACAGTCACCAGATCTCAACCCAATAGAGCATCTTTGGGATGTGGTGGAACGGATGTGCATCCCATAAATCTCCATCAACTGCAAGATGCTATCCTATCAATATGGGCCAACATTTCTAAAGAATGCTTTCAGCATCTTGTTGAATCAATGCCACGTACAATTAAGGCGAAAGGGGGTCAAGCACAGTATTAGTATGGTGTTCCTAATAATCCTTTAGTGAGTATATATATACACATACATATGTCCATATATATAGACATACACAGTAGGTTTACACCTATTTTACCCTTCAAAAAACTAGATGTTGTGTTGTGAGGAGCCTTGCTCTATCTGTCAGGAAGGATTGTGCATTGTTAACCGCTGAGACACAGAGACTAAGACAGAGTTTACCTAGTTGTTCCTGACACTGCCATCCTGCTGTTTTAACCCCCGGCCAAAGAGTCGGCAAATAGAGAGAGAGATGAAAAGAGAGGGAAGCAATTAGCCTAGCGTGTGTGTGTGCGAGTGTGTTTTGTTTCTCCTCCCGGGTCCACCAGTCTCTCTTCTTTCCCGTGCCCTGGCCTCAGGAAAGTGCTGATCTGGCTCTTTCTCTCGCCCTGTCCTTCTCCCATGTTCCTTTGCTCTCTCTCTCTCCCAGCCAGTCAGAGTCACGCAGTGGGACATGAACACAATGCTAATCAGGTGTTCTTCTTCATCTCTCCGTCTCGCTCGCTCGCGGTGATGTCAGAAGTCATAAAAGCAAGAAAACAGCCGGCCTGCGTATTTGTTCCTCCCTTCACTTTCACTTACTCTGCGCTTCATTCACATACAGCAATAGTATTTCAGGTTGACTAACACGTTCGGACTCTATTCCAGGGAAAAACACTTACGAAATCACAGGTTTAAGACCAGATTTGACATTTTCTGGGTGTGTGTGGCACTGCCTGTCCTGAGGGGTTGTTGCTATGCAGTTTAGGCACTTGCCTTTCTTAGTCGTTTCTGATATTGTTTCAAAAAGTATTTTTATTTTGGTGATATAAAAGAGACCACCCATCATTTCCCCCCTCACTGTAAAAAAATATGTTCATGGTTTGTAACCACAACATAATTTCTTTTGTCAAATCAACTTAAATAATTTATGTGGTCCAGATAACATAATATTTTGAGTTTTTGATGATTAAATCAATCTCCTTCATTGTATTAACTCAATTTTTTCCGTTTTAATGAACTTAAAATTTTAAGGCAACCAGGTTACTTCATTTTTTTAAGTTAAACCAACAACATTTTTTTACAGTGTACAATTTAAGTTAAACAGAGATTATTTTCCATAAGCGGACACTTCTGTGCAGTGTTGCACAATGAGTTACAATATTGCTCCCTAAAAAAGAAACTAATAGTATTATTTATTTAAGTTAGCATTGAGAATTACATTTGTGTTACTTTTTTTCAACTAGTCTGGGCAAAAACAAAGCAAAAAGTTACATTTTTTGGCAAATGTAAATGCCTTTTTACACCAAAAGTGAATAAATTCACGTCTGTGCTGTACGTAACGCTCGTAGGTCACATGATCATGACAACATGGCGGATGTTGTCATGATCATGTGATCTTTTTTAGCGGTTGTGAAGTAAATACTTAAACAATTGAAGAGAGTATGTGATTTATTTTAGAAATAAAAACACAAATTATCTAAAGTCATTTTAGCTTATTAATATGGCTAAATTAAATCATCAAAGCGCAACAGACATTGATAAATAAAGTGAGATTAAATGCAATTGTGCTATTTAACGTATTCATGGCATGTTTGCATAATATTCTATGTTTGCGTTCACTGTTTTAATTAATTTTGAGGAACATTAATGTGATCATGCATTGACTGATCAATAAGCATCATGTTTTCACACACAACACCTCTACACTTACTCATGAGTCATGATTTCTCTAAGAATGTGGACAGAAGAGCTGTCAGTCAATACATGGGAAAACAAAGAAACTCGCAAAGTAACTCGGATATAAACTTATGTAACAAAATATGTCAATTCAAAAGTAATGAGTTACTTTTTTTAAAAAAGTAATCTGATTACCGGTAAATAACTTGCACTACACTCTCAGAAAAAAAAGGTACAAAAGCTGTCACTGGGACTGTACCTTTTCAAAAGGTAAACTTTTGTCCATTTTAAGTGCTAATATGTACATTTTAGGTGCTAATATGTACATTTTAGGTGCTAATATGTACATTTTAGGTGTTAATATTTACATTTTAGGTGCTGATATGTACATTTTAGGTGCTAATATGTACATTTTAGGTGCTAATATGTACATTTTAGGTGTTAATATTTACATTTTAGGTGCTGATATGTACATTTTAGGTGCTGATATGTACATTTTAGGTGCTGATATGTACATTTTAGGTGCTAATATGTCCATTTCAAGAGCTAATATGTACATTTTAGGTGCTAATATGTCCATTTCAAGAGCTAATATGTACATTTTAGGTGCTAATATGTACATTTTAAGTGTTAATATTTAAATTTTAGGTGCTGATATGTACATTTTAGGTGCTAATATGTACATTTTAAGTGTTAATATGTACATTTTAGGTGCTGATATGTACATTTTAGGTGCTAATATATCCATTTCAAGAGCTAATATGTACATTTTAGGTGCTAATATGTCCATTTCAAGAGCTAATATGTACATTTTGGGTGCTAATATGTACCACTAAGGTACCAATATGCAGCCTTTGGGTGCAAATGTGTACCTTTTGAAAATGTAAAGCCCCAGTGACAGCTTTTGTACCTTTTTTTTCGGAGAGTGTACTTTTTACCCCAAACACTGCTTATGTGCATAATTATGTGTTTTATCTTTTAGAGTTTTAATGTGCATAATGTTCTGCTCTAATGACCGTGTGTATGAATTCATTCTGACGCTTTAAATTAGGACTTGCTCACGACATGCTGGGAAAGCAGCCGGAGATGTTGGAATGCGACGACATCATCCCAAGCAACCGGCATCACCATGGTGACAGACGACACAAAGTGTTAGTTCACCTGAACTGGACAACCATCACTGCTAAAGAACCCCAAGACTAGATCATTATTCACAAATCCCAAGAACAGACGGGCACACTATGACAGGGATGGGACAATACAAACAGAAGCTAATGAAGTCAAATCAGCATTTTAGCACACTAATAGCCGTCCGAACTAGGCTTAAACAAATCAAAATTTGAGCCGTCAGTGAAAATTTTATAGGCGTCTAAAACCATAGCCCAAGAATAGGCTAGTCGTCCAGTCCCTCCAGAAAAACATGATCGCATGATTTAGTCAATATTATGTCCGCATATTCATGCGGGGGCCTCGTTTTTTCAAATACGCCGCATTTTCGCCACATAAATTGCAGATTTCCGTGCACAATATGCAGAGCTTGCATGATTTCATAATCCTCGCATTTTCTTTGCAAAAAAGTCGCACATATCTTGGCAGAAAGTTGTAAAATGATGCGTTTGCGTCACGCGAGAGCAGCCGTTTCCCCCTGTTGCCATGGGAACGATATGAAGTGACGTAATTACGTGATGTGAACATCATCGAAAAGCTTTAAAACGGGCACACTTGAATTTGTAAAGCGAAATAAAATGGACGTGAAAATCGCCTGTCGGATATCATAGGTTGTATTTTTAAACAGAATGAATATTTTGGAAGGGAAATCTGGAGGGTGAATCAATTATTGGATTTTTAAAAAAGAAAACAACATGCGTGAAATGTTTTGTATTGAAATATTCACAGCTATGCAACCATGTTGAATTTCAACCCATGAAAATGCAATCCCTAAACAATGCAATGCATTGAAATGCAAACTTGTTCAATGCAATGCATATTTTGCATTTCAATATTTCAAAAACATTTGTCACTATTTTACTTCAATAGTCTATAGCTAACCTAGACAGTGAAATGATGGCTACGGCTTGCGTCTCTTGCCCTTTCTCTCTCCTTTCCCTCATCTTGACCTCTTCTTTTCTAACTGAGGTCACTCTGTCATCCATCTTTTACACCACACACACCCTCAGGCTAATCTGACGAGTCCTCACTCGTCTCTTTGGTCCCATCCGCCTGAAAACATCACACTTTATCCATATTATCACTTTATAGCAAGCAACTTCAGCTTGCACGTGACAATCACTGATCAAGTCACTGATATGACAAGATTTCATACAAACAAAATGCAGACTAAATGAGCAATCATAACTTATGAAGAAGAGTACGCAATAGAATCAGCAAAACTGACAGACACACACAAATCTATCTCTGAACGCTATTGATCTTTAGGACAAGCTGCAGTGTTATAGGTGACATATATATATGAGTGTGTGACGTGTGAGAGAGTGTTAGAGCATCATTGCTTAATTGAACCACTCATGATGAATCCGTTAACACACGAAGACTTGATTCATGTTTAACATTGTGATGCGTCAGCATTGAATTTGGGCAAACTTCTTGTACTCATTTAGACATGATGAGGACACACCCTGCAGAGACTGCAGACACACACACACACACAGAGAGAGAGAGAGAGAGAGAGAGAGAGAGAGAGACATCACGAACACGCACACACACAGACACACACACACACACACACACAGAGAGAGACAGACACACATAGACACACCACAAACACGCGCGCGCACACACACACACACAAGCACAATCACACGAGCATGGACACACACAGAGAGACGAGCACACACACACACACACCAAAAATGCACATGAGCATGGACACACACAGAGAGACAAGCATAAGCACACACACACACACACACATACACAAACACACAGAGAGAGACAGACAGACAGACACACACACACACACACACACACATACACAAACACACAGAGAGAGACAGACACACAGACACACACACACACACACACAGACACACCACAAACATGCACAAAAGCACACACACACTCACACAGAGACAAGCACACGCACACACACACACACAGAGACACACACGCCACAAACACACACAGAGAGAGAGAGAGAGAGAGAGAGAGAGAGAGAGACACCACAAACACACACACACACACACACAGAGAGACATCACGAACACGCACACACACACAGACACACACACACACACACACACACACACAGAGACAGACACACATAGACACACCACAAACACGCGCGCACAAACACACACAAGCACACACACACACACACACACACACACACACACCACAAAAACGCACATGAGCACGGACACACAGAGAGACAAGCATAAGCACACACACACACACACACACACACAAACACAAACACACAGAGAGAGACAGACAAACAGACACACACACACACACACACACACACACACACACAGAGACACACCACAAACATGCACACAAGCACACACACACTAACAGAGGGACAAGCACACACACACACACAGAGAGAGACACACACAGAGAGAGAGAGATACACACACACACACACGCCACAAACACACACACACGACAAGCACACACACACAAGCACAAAAACACACACAGAGAGAGAGAGAGAGACCCCACACATACACACACACACACACACACACACACACACAAGCACACTCACATGGACACACACAGAGAGACAAGCACACACACTCAGACAGAGAGAGAGACAGAGACACACACGCCACAAACACGCACACAAGCACACACAAACACAGAGAGACACGCACACACACGCACAGACACACATCACACTGACACACACACCACACAAAAACACAAGCATGCGCGCACGCACACAGACACACACACACAAGCACGTGCGCACACACACAAGCACGTGGACACACACACACACACACGCACACAGGCTTCCCCCTGTGACCGCCACACCTCTCTCTCTCTCTCTCTCTCTCTCCCTCGCTCTCATTCACGCTCTCCTCGAAGGTGATTCATTCATCGCTGCCACGTTTGCATTGATTCACTGCAGTAATGCGGGATCTGGGTTGCCAGGTATTCCACTGACAAATCTCTCCAGGCTTCACCGAGGAAGGGCTTTCCTTAAGTGTGTCCTTCAGGGGATCTGGAAACCCCCTCTCGAAGCCTGGCAGACAGAGCTCCTTAAAGCCCGGCTCCTGCCGCTGTGTAACGATGATCAGGGTCATCAATGCGATGGACAAAACACAACTAATTGCCTGACTCCATCCCAGAGGATTTAGTTAGAGTGGGTAAAAAAAATAAAAAATATTTTCAATGATTAAAACAGCATGGCCTTGCTCTCTAAGCTCATTTAGAGGAAAATACTTTTTTAATTATATAAGTATTTTAAATAAATCTAAGAATGCAAGAGGACAGCGGCCGTCTCTCTTCTCCTTCATCTCCTCCTCTCGCTTCATTCTTTCATCGTTCCACTCGGTTGCCAACACCAAAATCATTGCCCTCCATAGGGCAGCGACACGCTATGCTAACCCCTCCATAAGCACGCTCAAATACATCTCCTGCTTCCTCCCTCGACTGCCATTTAACATTTATATGGCAAATCAAAGCTTAAGAACGTATTAGGAACAATAGCAGGGTGACCTGCCGTAAAAAAAGTCATTTATATTTCAGACGCTGTTTACCACACAGCCAGCGACCTTGGAAAGAGCTAACGGTGGGTTTAGAGGACATGCCTAGGCAAAGCTGACAGACTGCAAGCTATTCAGCCTTTCTATCAGTCACGAAAGTTCGTTAAGTGCCTAAAATGGTCTAAATACCAACAAGTATATCAATATGAATGTGTAAATCTAAATAAATTTTGGTAAAGAGGACATAAAGGAGTATGCCAACGCCGTTTAGTCGTATTTAAAGAGTCACGAATTGAGAAATTGAAATGACATACAAGACGTTATTATACTATAAAAACATCAGAACTTCCTCGTTAGTCCAAACACAGCTTAATGCCTGGTTCAGATTACACAATTTTAGCCCAATTTTGGCACGATCCGTTTGACGTAGGGTGTCGTGGGGATTCGTAAACGGCAACGGGCGTCGGGACGTAAGACTCGATCGTATCATCTCGTATAGTGTGTCATAGTGGGCGACAACCTACGTCGCGTCTGCGATGATTCACGACATCAAAAAGACTAGCATGTTTAATTTTTTTAACGGTCGTCAAACGACGGTTTCCGTCACATGTGTGAGGTTGACCAATAGGAGCACAGAAGCTTTTCCGTACACAACTTTCAAAAATGGCGAAACGAAAGAGAGACGATGGTGTTAACGTTAAAACTAAAAGTAAAGATATACAAGAAAACGATATTTTACCTCAAGTTCTCCTTGGAGGATTGACAGCCCATACTGTCCTCTTTGAGCAATCCAGGAACGAGTCCATTGTCGGGTTATCTTTCTTTTTTTTTACTTTTTTCTGAACACAGGACGGCCAATACAACACTCACCGCATCATCCATTGTTTGTTTACGTTCGTTTCCGGAAGTCACTCGCTACTATAGTTTCGCCTTCTCGATGACATCATGTGCATCGTTAAATATGGCACGTTATGACTGGTCAGGAAGCAAAGTGTAGTCTGACATGAGTCTAGTCCACGACTAGGGTTGTGTATTGTTTGAATTTGAACGATTCTGATTCCGATTCCTTGTTTCGATTCCGGTTCTTAACGATTCTTGATTCCGATTCTTTTAAGAGGCAGGGTCAAAAAAGTTTAGCTAACCTTGCTAACCAACGGTCTTTCTGAAGGAAATACTCCTTTCTGAAGGGAAATACTCTGAATTTTGCCAAAATTTTGTTATTTTTAGAAAAGTGAAGCCACACTTTGGACCACCGACGTAAGCTACTCATGTTCGACTCGCGCGGTTATGCCAACACTTCCGGTAGACGCTTCTTCATTGGTGTTGTTCAGCGGTTTCTTCTTCTGGTCGGCGGACTGTGAATATCGAAACTAGGAATCAAAATTTTAACTTTTGAACGATTCCGGGAAAAACGAAAAGTTAGATACCCAGTTAGATACCCAACCCTCTCCACGACACGACAAGATTTTCAAAATCGTGTAATCTGACACAGTGACTATTGTAACAGGCAAAAAAAAAATCGTGTAATCTGAACCAGGCATTAGTTGAAACCGAGCCCAGACAACAACTCGTTTCGGAATTTGTCGCATTATGATGTCATAGTGTGATAAAAGGCCGCCTCTTCGAAAGAAGATTGACGCCCACTTCTACATCATTTTCTCCTTAGCCCCGCCCACCGATGTCCGGCAGTAGTAAATACGAGACAGACGCAAACACAGGATTACTTAAACAAAACCATAGAGACGCTTCTGAGGATTACAGACGTCTTGAAGTGCTGAATTGTGGAAAAACACATTGCATTGCCTTCCAATGTTTCAAACAAATGTTTCAGCTACAGTATTTAACAAGATATTTTTCAACTTCAGATGTTTTAAGAACAATTCCCCATGGCAGGGACGTCGAAAATGATCTTAATGTTTTACTGTACCCAATCACAGCAGTGGGCGTTGACTTAAGTCTTGAATGCGACAAAGAAAGGCTCAAAAACAGGAACTTATTACTTCTAAATTAGGATGCTTTTTGGTGTATCACATTATAAGTGGATCTCAGAGGACATTATGATTATAATATTAAAATGTACAAAAGTGCAGTTTCTAATGATACACTCTCAGAAAAAAAGGTACAAAAGCTGTCACTGGGGCTGTACCTTTTCAAAAGGTACACTTTTGCACCCAAAGGCTGCATATTGGTACCTTAGTGGTACATATTGGTACCTTAGTGGTACATATTAGCACCTAAAATGTACATATCAGCACCTAAAATGTACATATTAACACTTAAAATGTACATATTAACACCTAAAATGTACATATTAGCACCTAAAATGTACACAGGGGTTAAAGTGAAAAAATTTCCTGAGCCTGAACTTTTTTTTTTCTTTTCGGGGGTGGGGGGGGGGGGGGCGCGGTGTTGCGGGGCACACTTATACTTCAAGCTTTTCCGCTGTATCTTAATGGCATCTTTTTATGAATGAAAGCCAGTATCACTAATATTATACTGATATCTCTATGAAAATGATTTTCCCCAAAATTGGAAACGAAAAGCTAAAAGAAATATAAAAACTTTTAATTTAAGTGAACTTAAGACAATCATCATTGAACCCATAATAAATGTCATATTTAACTGTGCCATACAGAAATTGAATAAGGTTATAAAACAGTCCACACTGCATACATTACAAATGATATAGATAGATTAATCTTTATCAAACCTACAAGCATTCTTTAGTCAAGTGCAGTTAGTAGCCTAATTTTCTGTTCCCTCTGTTCTTTAGGTAAACTTTACTGACAGACAGAATTAATGGCTCCTGTCACTTTAAGATCTGTCGCTGCTGATAGGATCTCACGCATCTCATTCTCTCACTACTATTTACTTCCATTTAAGATTGTTTTAACTCATTTAAGACTGTTCCTGAGAGGATACTCGACAAAATAGACTTTCTGGCATACATGCGTGTGTTACTGTTCGTTCAAGCGCGAAAGAGAACTGGATACTGGCGCGTGTCTTTCTGAGCGGTGTGTGTGTGTGTGTGTGTGTCAGGAGGACATTCACTGAAAGCGCGTTCTCATTTGTCGCGCTCGCGCAGAAATGGTTTAAAGCATTTGGGTGAATAAGAGCGTGATCATAATCCTAGCTTAAGGATGACAGACAAAAAGAACGGATGCTGCATTAATTGCCATATTTTAAAACGTTAAAGCTGGACAAAAAAAGAATCGTATGTGTTGACGTTGACAGCACTTGTCATACATTTCTGACAGAAAATTTGACTCGTTTTCATGGTAGGCCTAAACATATTTTTTTTAGTCAGCTAACTTACACAGAATGTTCTACATTTAATATTTAATACATTTAATATGGCATTTCATCACTGACTGTCGCAATCTATTTTTATAGTCGATTGTCGCCGTGTAAATGTCTATGGATGATCGCATCCGTTATACCTGCTCATTCATTGCCTGTTCTCAGTGAGCTATTTCACACAGGCTCGGTCCTGCTCCTCCGTGGCAATGACGGCGTGCGGTTAAAAATCACAATAAACGAATTTGAAAGTGGGGGGGGGGGGGGACGTGTCCACATAGGTCATAGGAAATTACACCCGTGGATAAGACATCATCCCCGGCTTTATGAACTTGCGCTCCATGCTTTTTCACCGACGACAGTTTCGTGTGGATATCAGTATGGATATCACTCTCTATCACATGGTGTCGCTTGGACCCGCCCTGCTCTGCTTCTGATAGGCTTGTAACGTGTTAGAGCCTCGTTCCTCGCATATAATTGGTAGGTGAAATCAATTGACTCGAAAATATTAAACCGCATGCAAGTTCAAAAAAAAAAAAATTCCCCTCACGCCCGTACGCCGGAGATCCGGCACGGTGCCGGAGTACTTTAACCCCTGTGTACATATTAGTACCTAAGATGTACATATCAGCACCTAAAATGTACATATTAACACTTAAAATGTACATATTAGCACCTAAAACGGACAAAAGTTTACCTTTTGAAAAGGTACAGCCCCAGTGACAGCTTTTGTACCTTTATTTCTGAGAGTGTAGTGTTTCTCCAAGCACATATTCAGTCTGAATTTGATGGCACTGGAATAAAGACATCTCTAAAACATTATTGGTTACCATAACTCTGCAAACAGATGTGACTTGAGATTTCTAAACTCGCATGAAGCCTCACAAATCAAGTTCCAGAATAGTGAGGCATGCGGCGTGTTAATTGGATTTTAACTGTTAGCGTAAGGCAAAAATTAAGGAAGCTAGAACTGTTAAAGAATGTACTCTTGCTTATTCATCCAAGCAGAATGCATGTGAAATTGAAGTGGTTTTAGCATGCTGAATGCACACACACACGCGCGCGCGCGCGCTCCTGGATGTTTCATTTATTAATAAATCCATTAAGAGTCTTTTAATTACACTTTGTTCTCCCACAGAGACACTTGGGTTTCCGTCCCGACCGCGCCGCCGCCCCTCCCCCCCTCTCCGCCGTCCCGCCCATCAGTTTTTCTGCTGACGAGGGAGTCCCTGAGAGCACAGAGCGGCCCCGCTCATCCGCGGGAACGTCGCAGGGGGCCCCACAATGCAATTAGACGAAACCCCAAGCCCTGCGAATCAGTCTGTGACAGGAGTCTGAATTATAAGTGAATGTGTGTTGAGTCAGCACAAACAGAACTCGGGGGAGTCCACACACACATTCACATAGTCCTCCATCCAGCAAAAAATAAAGATGGGGAAAACAGATTAATGACGAGTGAGCATGGATGGATGGATTCTGAGAGAGGATGGAGAGAATGAAGTAGACAGTTATTGGAGCTGCAGTCTGCCAGATTACATCTCGAGACGTTGGGATGCGATGGGAACAATACAGAGGAGAAGAATAACAGAGTTAATGAGGAGTCAGTGATTGGATCATTATTGCAGCGATTATTATGTTTCTAGCTTATTATATGTTTGGCAGCAGTTCTTCTAACCCTGATGGAACAATAAGATCTTGACCAGGACTTGATGCACCTTTTGATAGAAATAAATGTTATTGTTTTTTCCATACAGAGGTGCATCAGTGTTTAGTCAAGATCTTGTATTCAAAACGCAAGAGTCCAGCACTCTGTAAAGTCTCCTCCAGCACATAGAAATAGACTTGTAGTCAAGAACGCCTAAAGCGAGACCAAAACAATACCAAGACCAGAGGGTTTCGAGGCCAAGACAAGAGTAGAGGGTATCGAGGCCAAGACAAGACCAGGACCAGAGGGTATCGAGGCCAAAACAATACCAAGACCAGAGGGTATCGAGGCCAAGAAAAGACCAAGACCAGAGGGTATCGAGGCCAAGACAAGACCAGAGGGTATCGAGGCCAAAACAATACCAGGACCAGAGGGTATCGAGGCCAAGACAAGACCAGAGGGTATCGAGGCCAAAACAATACCAAGACCAGAGGGTATCGAGGCCAAGACAAGACCAAGACCAGAGGGTATCGAGGCCAAGAAAAGACCAAGACCAGAGGGTATCGAGGCCAAGACAAGACCAAGACCAGAGGGTATCGAGGCCAAGACAAGACCAAGACCAGAGGGTATCGAGGCCAAGACAAGACCAAGGCCAGAGGGTATCGAGGCCAAAACAGGACCAGAGGGTATCAAGGCCAAAACAATACCAAGACCAGAGGGTATCGAGGCCAAGAAAAGACCAAGACCAGAGGGTATCGAGGCCAAGAAAAGACCAAGACCAGAGGGTATCGAGGCCAAGACAAGACCAGAGGGTATCGAGGCCAAAACAATACCAAGACCAGAGGGTATCGAGGCCAAGAAAAGACCAAGACCAGAGGGTATCGAGGCCAAGACAAGACCAGAGGGTATCGAGGCCAAGACAAGACCAGGACCAGAGGGTATCGAGGCCAAGACAAGACCAGAGGGTATTGAGGCCAAGACAAGACCAAGACCAGAGGGTATCGAGGCCAAGACAAGACCAAGACCAAGACAAGAAGGTATCGGGACCGAGACCGGAGGGTAAAAAAAAAACAGACTAATGTTGTTGAAGCTAAAATTTTGTTTTGTACTGCCTATCTCTGCCGATTTCGAAGTCTCCAAATGAATCCATTCTGCAACTTTTAATACATAATTATATTGTTAAAAACAAAATTATACGCTTAAGTACAGGATCCGAAAGTTGGTTGTTTTGTCGCTATGGTTACACACACACACCGTTAGCGGTGCGCTCAAAGTCATCTGTCAGTTGTACATTACCCAAAATCTCCTGAATGAAGTTAAAACCCATGATGTCACTAATATGTGTACCAAAACGAAGCGGCAGCGTTTCTAAACTCCTCCATTTTAGGTCTTAGTTTTTTCAGTTTTAGTCTGGACAGAAAGTGCAAACATAGCAAAAGGTCTCAGTTTTTAAACGTAAACGCAGTAGTGTGGACGGGGGCCTAGACAAGACCATGTAAAAGTGGTCTCGACACATGCATCACTACATAGAAAATGATGGAACACTAGACTGATACACAGAAAACCCATCTATCCACACACACTAACAGTTCTTTAAGCCAAGTGTAGATAGAGTGAGGCTGCTGAAGTCTTTATTAAAGAGAGACAGTGGTGATTACCTCTCCGACAAAACTCCTAAACAACAAAACCATGAAGAACGCTCTATCAGAGTCGGTTTAAATCACCGAGGCAGGCCAAGAGATGCCACGTAACTGTTCAATGAGGTCTCACACACGTCCAGAAACTGTGCTAAATGCATATAAACAGCCACTTATTCCTTTTGTGAAGGTGTCCGCTTGATGTGGGGTGTTATATCTTACTCACATTCACATTCAGCTGGTGTTATTTAAAATGTCTAGTCAAGTAGTTGTGGAAATTATTTAGTTGTTATGTTATGAGATACATTGGTGTTTTTTTTATTATAAACTCTAATAATAAGTCCTTGCTCATGTTCTAAGTTATATATAAAAACGTCAACGTCAACTAATAAATGAGATGTGAAAGAGCATTATGACTGTCAATCTTTAAAACATGTTCTGTCAACAGTACAGCGAGTTACAAGAGCGTGGGGATTGTGTACATCAGTTTGGTACTTACTCCTGCTGTGACGAACTCAAGACACGTGTGTGTTCATGAGCATGCGTGTGTGTGTGTCTCCTGGGTGATGGATGTGCGTGCATGGTGGTTGTGTGCATATATGATTGTGTGTGGTATGTTTGTGGTTTGCATGGATGCATACTGTGCAGTATGACACAACACATTTACATTTGAACATGAACGTGTGTTTAGAACTATTGAGATATGAAATGAATAAGTTATATTTAAACTCCCTTTAAGCTCACACACACTAACAGGTTCCCTTCATGCACACATAACCAACACAGCTGAACATATTCATACTGACAGATGGCCCGTAGGGTTTCCAGTCTTTCTGCAGGAAAACATTTATCGATATATTTCCTGGAAAAAAAAATGAGGGACGAGTAAAGAGTGGCAAAAATATGATCTGCCCATTCATGCAGAGACAGAAATAAAGATGTGTGTATTGATCGCAAGGAAACAAGCGGCTTTTGGCATAACTAGATAGTGTGTGATAAGCAGATTTATGGATACAGACTGATATCTATCTATCTATCTATCTATCTATCTATCTATCTATCTATCTATCTATCTATCTATCTATCTATCTATCTATCTATCTATCTATCTATCTATCTATCTATCTATCTATCTATCTATCTATCTATCTATCTATCTATCTATCTATCTATCTATCTATCCAACTGTCCATCCACCTATCCATCCATTTGTCTGTGCATCTATCCATCCATTCCGTCTGTCTGTCTATCGATCTATCCATCCATCCATCCATCCATCCATCCATCCATCCATCCATCCATCCATCCATCCATCCGTCCATCCATCCATCCGTCTATCCGTCCACCCATCTGTCCGTCCGTCCGTCCGTCCGTCCGTCCGTCCGTCCGTCCGTCCGTCCATCTATCTATCTATCTATCTATCTATCTATCTATCTATCTATCTATCTATCTATCTATCTATCCATCCGCCCATCCATCTGTCCATCCATCCATCCATCCATCCATCCATCCATCTATTTTAAAATTTAGCAAAATTCCACATTTGTGAACCATTTTTCTCACTCTCTCTGACACTTATACAGTAGTCACTGTCCTGTCCTTCAACAACAGCCTGTTCGCAGAGGCTAAATTGCATTGTCTGTACTGATTAACCACAAAGGAATCTGTACTGAAATGTGACGCAAAATCTTTCAAGGTTGGACTGATTTGATCTTGTCAAACATAAGCGTCCCCACTTCCAGGAACAGCACGACATATGGCAGTGATCTAGCCTTGTTTAGGCATAAACCAACAAACAACAAAGATTCTAGTTTGGCATCAAATTCTTTTATTTCAAAAGACTTTTCATGCTATGACCTTTTTATTGATCTTCTTTTTTTCTTAGAAGAAAACTCCAGGCATACACACACTCAGTTTAGCCTTAGAGGCAGGCTAGGTGTAGTTGATTAAAGCTAGCGTTAACTAATTCAGGAGCTCTAAATGATGTCTGGAAATTCAATTCAGGGTTGATCTAAACATTAGTTTACCCTTTGGTAAATCTATAGAAGCTAAAGGGTCAACAAGTACATCTTTCGCTCCCTAAATACAGGGTCTCAAGCACGAGTATAGAGAGAAAAGGTGGAGTTGAAGAAGGAGGGGGTTGTGAAAGGCATTTTACTGCACAAAACAATATAGTCGATGAAATGACTTTCAGATTATTCCTAACGTCGGGAACATTGGCTACGGCAGACGATTTGAAGTCCAAAAGTAAGTTTCTTGATGTGAATTTTTAAGTGATGCTTTGATGGTTGGACTGGTTTAAAAATGGATGAAAGTAGAGATTCTCTGAGAGAGGTACAGGTGATCTAGGATACTACACTCTATACTACACTCATACTATACAACATACAAGAAAAGTATGTAAAAATGTGTCCTGTCGGTCTATTAATAAGTCCATTTAGTCCATTCTCAAAAATGGAAATCTCCTAATAAAATCTCCTAAAAATACAAAATGTCTATAACTAAAATAAAGTACATTCATTTCAAAATCGGTCAATTTTGACCGCCACGCGAAGAGCACCAGAGGGTAAACAGGTAATATTCTGGCAGAAAACTACCTTTTTTTCCACAGATTTCAGAAAAAAGGATACCATAAAGGATAACAGCAAGTCAACTTTTTGGCGGTACTTATTTATCTTTGATCTGAGAGACAAAAGAGCACACAGGGGTCGCAGTGAAGAGCAATGACCTTGGCAAAGTACAACTCGCAAATACACATAAGCTAGCTACTAGTGTGTGTGAGTGTGTTTTTCAATCCTGGTGGGGACTTAAACCTGAATGCACATAGATTCACGGGGACTCGTGTCACTGGAGGGACCTAAATTGAGGTCCCCATGGATAAACACACTTATAAACCAAACAGAATTTTTTTTTTGAAAACGTAAAACTGCTAAATGTTTCCTGTTATGGGTAGGGTTGTGTATCGTTTGAATTTGAACGATTCTGATTCCGATTCCTTGTCTCAATTCCGGTTCCCAACGATTCTCGATTCCGATTCTTTTAAGAGGCAGGGTCAAAAAAAGTTTGGCTAACCTTGCTAACCAACGGTCTTTCTGAAGGAAATACTCCTTTCTAAAGGGAAATACTCTGCATTTTGCCGAGATTTCGTTATTTTTAGAAAATTGAAGCCACACTTTGGACCGCCGACGTAAGCTACTCATGATCGACTCGCGTGGTAATGCCAACACTTCCGGTAGACGCTTCTTCGTTGGTGTTGTTCAGCGGTTTCTTCTTCCGGTCGGCGGAGTGTGAATATCGAAACTAGGAATCGAAATTTTAACTTTTGAACGATTCCGGGAAAAACGAAAAGTTAGTCCCCGTTCCAATCGATACTCGATTCTCGCAACCCAACCCTAGGTAGGGTTAGCTTAAGGATCCACAATATACAATTTTGACACACTCTAAAAAATGCTGGGTTGTTTTAACCCAATTTTGGGTCAAATATGGACAAACTCAAACTGTTAAAAATGTAATTTAAAATGTAACCCAACGGCTGGGTTTGTCGATATTTGACCCAAAATTGGGTTAAAACAACCCAGCATTTTTTATAGTGCAGTATAAAAACCATTACGTCAACGGAGAGTCCTCACAAAGATAGTTAACCAGACGTGTGTGTGTTACATACTATAAGCTCAAGAGAAGTCTTTCATCTTCTCCAACACACCCGTTATCAAACCTATCTTGTAAAGCTAAAATGTTAAAAGCACACACACACAAGAGACACTGGGATTAATCGGCCCAGCAGGTGTGAACTTCTAGAGGAATGTACGACACGCGAGTCTCTCGTATGCGGAGCTGTGAGTGTTTGTATGCATGTGCGCGTGTCTTTCTGTCTACGCTTGTATATTTGATCCACAGAGGGATTTAACCTGAGACTCAAATCCCAACAACGTAACACCTCTCTGAAACACAATGACATTTCTGTTTCGGGACGGCGTGCTCTAAATGCATCAAGTGTGTGTGTGTTAAAGGGGAATGAGGGCTCATGGGAAGGTGCTAAACAGGTTTCCTGTGCGCTTGAATCTATATTAGTGTGAAGGCAAGTCAATATACTGTAACAACCACCAACAACTGCTTTATTAAATGTGTGAGAAAGTGTTAGCCAAGCGTTGCAGCTTTTAATTTAACATGCAAGAGACACAGGTTCCTGTCGAAATATATATTTTTTTTTAGTAAATCAAGCAGACTTACAACTCGACATATGCACATACATTTTCTTTTTTCCAAGAAACCCTTTGTGTTTCACAGAAGGCCAACAAAAAAAGTGATGTTTTAGCGACATTTGGGGCATAAGAGGCACTCACTTCAAATCTGAATGGTTTCGGTCGGTCTGATTCAAACCTTGGGTTACATCTTTTCCAAAACTTCACCTTGTGTTGCGTGTGTATCTGTTCTCTCCTGGGTTAAGGTTACACTCCTCCTTAAAAGGAAGGTGCTCTCAATGTGTTTGTAGAGGCTTTAAATTGTTGATGCCTGTTCCCTTGTTAAGTTGGTCATCTTGTGTTGGGTTACACTACCATAAAAAGACGGTGAGTTTCTGTTTACGTGTGTGACCTCTGCTACAGTCCCTCTGAGAGTTTGGCAGGAAAGCGCAGAGGTCACATTAAGAGTCTACGACCTTATCCAACTAAAACCCACATACATAACAACAGCAGTATGTCTCTGTCCCTACGACAAAAGAGAGAATATTGGATCCTGCTTAGAGCTACACTCGCCAAAAGGATTATTAGGAACACCTGTTCAATTTCTCATTAATGCAATTATCTAATCAACCAATCACATGGCAGTTGCTTCAATGCATTTAGGGGTGTGGTCCTGGTCAAGACAATCTCCTGAACTCCATACTGAATGTCGGAATGGGAAAGAAAGGTGATTTAAGTGGTTGTTGGTGCCAGACGGGCCGGTCTGAGTATTTCACAATCTGCTCAGTTACTGGGATTTTCACGCATGGCCATTTCTAGGGTTTACAAAGAATGGTGTGAAAAGGGAAAAACACCCAGTATGCGGCAGTCCTGTGGGTGAAAACGCCTTGTTGATGCCTAAGTCAGAGGAGAATGGGCCGAGTGATTCAAGCTGATAGAAGAGCAACTTTGACTGAAATAACCACTCGTTACAACCGAGGTATGCAGCAAAGCATTTGTGAAGCCACAACACACACAACCTTGAGGCGGATGGGCTACAACAGCAGAAGACCCCACCGGGTACCACTCATCTCCACTACAAATAGGAGAAAGAGGCTAGAGCTCACCAAAATTGGACAGTTGAAGACTGGAAAAATGTTGCCTGGTCTGATGAGTCTCGATTTCAGATGGTAGAGTCAGAATTTGGCGTAAATAGAATGAGAGCATGGATCCATCATGCCTTGTTCCCACTGTGCAGGCTGCTGGTGGTGGTGTAATGGTGTGGGGGATGTTTTCTTGGCACACTTTAGGCCCCTTAGTGCCAATTGGGCATCGTTTAAATACCACGGCCTACCTGAGCATTGTTTCTGACCATGTCCATCCCTTTATGGCCACCATGTCCCAATCCTCTGAAAATGCACCAAGTCATAAAGCTCGAATCATTTCAAATTGGTTTCTTGAACATGACAATGAGTTGACTGTACTAAAATGGCCCCCACAGTCACCAGATCTCAACCCAATAGAGCATCTTTGGGATGTGGTGGAACGGGAGCTTCGTTCCCTGGATGTGCATCCCATAAATCTCCATCAACTGCAAGATGCTATCCTATCAATATGGGCCCCAACATAAAGAATGCTTTCAGCACCTTGTTGAATCAATGCCACGTAGAATTAAGGCAGTTCTGAAGGCGAAAGGGGGTCAAACACAGTATTAGTATGGTGTTCCTAATAATCCTTTAGTGAGTCTACATACGAATCTTTTTCATGCTCCCAACTCAGATCACTCATGAGGCCCTGTTTACTCCTGGTATTAAGATGCGTTTTGGTCGATCAGATCACATTGATTGGAACACACAGAAAACAGCGTTTACAGTGCGAAAGCAATCAGTTCAAATGTGTTTTCGACTCCCTCTGGACAAGCTCAAAACATTTTAGACCTGTTCACACCTGTAGTTTTGACCCTTGAGATCAGACCAACCAAAACGCATCTTAATACCAGGTGTAAACAGAGCCTGTGTTGTTAATCTCTGCATGAAAAAAACAACGACATTATATTGCCAGAGGGGCTTTTAAAAAGTCTTAAAAGACCGTTTCAAATGTACCCACTGGAATATGCATCAAGTTCTTGCACAGAACAGGCTGTCTCAGAGCTACAGGAACACACATCTCTGATTGGATGAATAGTTTATGTGGTGATCTCCAGCACAATAACGGTTTACCCAGCCAGAGAGTTCAAGACTTACATCTAACTCTTCTAACAACTATAGGAAACACCATAATCGTGACATTCCCCCATGTGAAAAATGGAAACATTTGCATTATTATGTCATTCATGTGTTTTCTGGCATAGACACTGGAAACTGCTAAACTAACCACACCTGACAGACATAACTGTGACACCAGGTACATTGGCAACATGGTGGTTAAGCATAAATGATGTATATTTATCAATTAAGAGGCCATTTACAAGACACTGTTTTCAACAAAAAAAAAAACTGAAAACTTTATATGTTTTGGCTTTTCATTTACATAACAAGTTTTGGGGAGCTGAAAACTCTTGGGTTTCAAAGTGCAAGTTTTTGAAAACTAAAACCCACATTTTTAATAACCACAACAAACAAGTGTTCACATGAAGCACAGAGGTCACCCAGACTCTAGATCACCTGTGTAATTTACACGAGCCTGATAAAAACATCTAGCACTCAATCAATATAAAACAGTGACCCACCGTTATCCTGGGATGGAAAAAGCAGAGACTGAAAGAAATAAAGAGGAGGAGGAAACACTATCTATCAAACAGCAGAGCTTATGATGGATGGTGTAGAGTTTCAGGCCAGCATTAACATTTATACATGCTCCAATAACAGATTTAACAGCACTATTCAATAAAACAGCACTAAATCCCATAAACTCGCACTATAGGCTATACGTTATGTCATTTTAGAGTCCTTTTATGAAGGTCTGTCATCATATCATTCTTTTATCACAACCCTCACGGGAGATTTTAGATTTGTGACAGTGTAAATTCACTGAAGTCAACGGTTTATTAACATATAAATCTGTAGGAGATTTTTTTGCGTAGGTTCGGTAGCAAATGTGGCATATATGGGGAATTTCAACCTTATAATTGTGTTTTGGTTGTTTGCACTTGTAAACTTCCCTTATTCATGTCAAAACTATATAATAACAATAATATCTAGAAAAAAAAGTTTGATGACACAAACTTTAAGTTGGCTTGAGAAAGCCGGACAAGAGAGTTTGAAGAAGTTTAAAGTAGTTTGAAGTTTTAAACGTGGATTAAAGAAAGAAAATGATTGGTTAGAAAGAAAGGAAAGATTAGATAGAAAGATAGATAAATAATAGATAGAAAGATCTGTTTCAATGAAAGAAAGATTAGTTAGAGAGAAAGAGATAGATTAGTTAGAAAGAAAGATAGATTAGTTAGAAAGAATGAAAGATAGATTAGTTAGAAAGAAATAAAGGATTAGAAAGAAAGAAAAAAAGAAAGAAAGGAAGAAAGAAAGAGAGAAAGAAAGAAAGAAAGAAAGAAAGATTAGTTAGAAAGATAGATAGATTAGTTAGAAAGAAAGATAGATTAGTTAGAAAGAAAGACAGATAGATTAGTTAGAAAGAAAGAGAGATAGATTAGGTAAAAAGAAAGAGAGATAGATTATTTAGAAAGAAAGACATTTATTAGTTAAAAAGATAGATAGATTAGTTAGAAAGAAAGATAGATTAGTTAGAAATAAAGAAAGATTAGTAAGAAAGAAAGATAGAAAAATAGATTAGTAAGAAAGAAAGATAGATTAGTCAGAAAGAAAGAAAGAAAGAAAGAAAGATTAGTTAGAAAGATAGATAGATTGATTGATTGATTGATTGATTGATTGATTGATTGATTGATTGATTGATTGATTGATTGATAGGAAGAAAGATTAGTTAGAAAGAAAGAAAGAAAGAAAGAAAGAAAGAAAGAAAGAAAGAAAGAAAGAAAGAAAGAAAGAAAGAAAGAAAGACAGATAGACAGACAGACAGACAGACATAGATAGATAGATAGATGGATGGATGGATGGATAGATAGATAGATAGATAGATAGATAGATAGATAGATAGATAGATAGATAGATAGATAGATAGATAGATAGATAGATAGATAGATAGATAGATAGATAGATAGATAGATAGACACAGACGTTTACTTAGATATCTGATGTATGGGGACATTCCATAGGCGTAGTGGTTTTAAACTGTACAAACTGTATATTTTATCCCCTTAACCCTTCCTCTAAACCTACTCACACTTCTCACACATATTTTTTGTACATTTTCAAAAAAAACCTTTAATTACTTTATTTTTATACCAGATTTACAAATGAGGACGTCCCTAAAGAGGGTTTTTGGAGATTTTGGTCACTTCTGTGTACAAATTTGTCCCCAATATAGTTAAGTACACACAAATAGAGAGAGACACACACACACGCACTCTCACACTCACTGTAATGAGCTTGAAGGCAGTAGTCTACTGTTGCCCCACAACACCAGGACAATAGCACAGAAACAGTGCAGGCAAAGTCCCCATTATACACTCACAATGACTGCCTGTGCCACTGTCAACACAAGACAAACCGCCCTACCCAGTCGACATCATTACTACTTTACACTTGAAAGAAAGCGGAGAGAAAACACAGGTGAGCATGAGCAAGAGGACAGGCACACAATAAGGAGAGACGCTACACAATGAGATAATGAGAAAGAGGGAGAGTGTGGCAACAGTCCCGGGTGAGATTAGGAATTGTAATGTAGAGTAAAAAAGGAAAAGAGATGAATGAAAAGAGGCGAGCGGGACAGGGGGCGTGTTATTGATGAATCAGAGGGTGTTAATAAGAGGCAGACTGTGTGGACCAATGAATCACCCAGTAACAATGAAGTGCTCCAACGATCTGCAAACACCGCAACGCATACAGATATCCCTTATCAATTGCCAGTTGTCCTTCTGTCCCCTAATACAGACACACACACTTGAGCTAAAAAGGATAATCTTTAAAAAAAGCATCGTGCTTAGCTTGTACTTTGGGTGAAATGAGAGTGTGTGTGTGTGTGTGTGTGTGTGTGTGTGTTTGTGTGTGATGAGTCTCCGATTAGGACACTTTGCATCATTACAGTTTCCTGATTAAAATGCCATTCATTATTTAAAAGTGACAAATGAATTCACATCTCATGCTGTGTGTGTGTGTGTGTGTTCTGCTGCAGTTTTGGAATGGGGGGGTGACCTTGTTAAATGCCAGGCTTTTATGATGTATCTAATCAATCAATCAATCAATCAATCAATGTTCTTCTGTGTTCAGAGATGCTCTTCTTCAAGTCTCGGTTGCTTATTTGAGTTACTGTTGCCTTTCTATCAGCTCGAACCAATTATTCTCCTCTGACCTCTGGCATCAACAAGGCTTTTTCTCCCACAGAACTGTCCCTCGCTGGATATCTCCTCTTTTTTGGCCCATTCTCTGTAAACCATAGAATATGTGTCTGAAAGTCCCAGTAGATCAGCAGTTTCTGAAATACTCCTCCACACCACATTCAAAGTCACTTAAATCAGCTTCCCTCCCCATCCTGATGCTCAGTTTGAACTTTTCTCTCTTGCCTTGACCATGGCTATATGCCTAAATACATAGAGTTGCTGCCATTTGATTGGCTGACTAGATATTTCCATGAGCGGTTAATTATATTAATGAGCAGTTGAACAGGTGTAATACGTTTTTAATAATAATACATTTTATTTATTTGGTGCCTTTCTGGACACTCAAGGTGTGCCTAATACACTCTTAGAAGAAAAGGTTCTATACAGAACCTTAAAAGGTTCTATCAGCGCTATGTATTTGGAATCCCTAAAAGGTTCTATACACTCCTAAAAGAAGGGTTCCTCTGGGTTCTATATAGAAGCCTGGGGTTCCATACTTGGCCAATAGAACCTTTTATCAAAAATTGTTCTATATAGAACCATTTTGGAGTTTCATATATGAAGAGGGGGATGGAACCATTTCAGGTTCTAAATAGAACCATTTCTTCTAAGACTGTAAAGTGGCCGGTGAGAGTATATCCCACTTACTCTATTTCTATACTTACTATAGTAACTCGCTCTTAAAGGTACAATGTTTGCATTATTCCAGTAACTAGAGTACTGTGTATTACCTCACTGAGACTAAATTGGAAAAAGAAACATAGATTAGACCCCTTGTACTGAAAACAAACATTCCTCCAAGCCACAAGATTTGATTTCAACAGCTAACTACTTTATAAAGCGGTCAACCCAAGCCATGACAGAGAATAAAAAGTAAGGATGTTTGTGTACACTCTCAGAAAAAAAGGTACAAAAGCTGTCACTGGGGCTGTACCTTTTCAAAAGGTACACTTTTGTACCCAAAGGCTGCATATTGGTACCTTAAGGCGCTTTTCCACTACACAGTACCGGCTCGACTCGGCTCGCCTCGCCTCGGCTCGCTTTTGGCTCTGTTTTCCATAGCAGATAGTACCGCCACAGATAGTACCCGGTCGTCATAGCGACGCCGCAGTAAACTGCCGTGACGTAATCTAATACGCGACACATATCCGCGCTACCCACACACACAGGACAATGGAGGAAATCGAGTGTATGCTGGTTTGATCCTCGGGATGTGGCTGTTTCTCACAGCAAGAAGACAAACGTTGTTTCATGAGAGGCTGAGGGCAGCAAAACGAAACACTGCTGAAAAAACGAGACGAATCTGGTTGGCGCGTGCAAGATGACGCAGTGAATAGTGACGATTCTCTCTGACCAATCGGCAGTCGGCATTGTTTTACGTCACATTTTAGTATCGCCTCAGCTCGCTTAGAACCTCGCCTGAGGTGGTACGAAAAAAAGTACCCGAAAGCAGGTACAGGTACTTTTACACAGTGGAAAACCAAACAAAGGCGAGTCGAGTCGAGCCAAGCCGAGCCGAGGCCAGCTGGTTCTGTGTAGTGGAAAAGCGCCATTAGTGGTACATTTAAGCACCTAAAATGTACATATTAGCACCTAAAATGTACTTAGCTCCTGAAATGTACATATTAACACTTAAAATGTACATATTAGCACTTAAAATGTACATATTAGGACCTAAAATTAACATATTAGGACCTAAAATGGACATATTTGTGCCTAAAATGTACATATTAGAACATAAAATGTACATATTAACGCATAAAATGTACATATTAGGACCTAAAATGTACATATTCGAACCTAAAATTAACAAAATAGGACCTAAAATGGACATATTAAAACCTAAAATTAACATATTAGGACCTAAAATAGACATATTTGTGCCTAAAATGTACATATTAGAACATAAAATGTACATATTAGAACATAAAATGTACATATTAACGCCTAAAATGTACATATTAGGACATAAAATGTACATAT
The DNA here is from genome assembly GCA_038021265.1 of Cyprinella venusta. Lineage (NCBI taxonomy): Eukaryota > Metazoa > Chordata > Actinopteri > Cypriniformes > Leuciscidae > Cyprinella > Cyprinella venusta. The sequence goes on from CM075864.1 coordinate 51,620,128, forward strand.
TAACGCCTAAAATGTACATATTAGCACCTAAAATGGACAAAAGTTCACCTTTTGAAAAGGTACAGCCCCAGTGACAGCTTTTGTACCTTTTTTTCTGAGAGTGTAAGATGCTCTTATTGAGAATCAGACAAGGAAAGTGAACTACCGAAGTAGACAGCACTCATGAAGTACACACTAAACAGGTGCTTTAAAGAAGGTGCTCTTTCCCTCTCTCTCTCTCTCTCTCTCCATCAAAAGGCAGGCGAAATCATCCAGTCACTATTATCATACCAGAAGCAGAAGATGTGAGCTTTACTGCAGCCGCCCCGAACTACACGTACCACCCCAACCTGACAGAGAGCATTTCTTCCTTTACTGCGCCAAATACCACCGACCGCCACCATCTCTCATAGATGTGATTAGCGCTTGGCATCAGGCACTTTGCTGCGTTACGGGAGTATGGTTTCCATGACAATTACTGTGATTTACTTGAGATACACGTGTCATAAATGTCCCACTCTGGTGGCACACACTCACACACACACACACACCTGTACTTCTAAATTAGCACCGTAAGCACAAAGGCAAATATTCCTAGGCAGTTCTTCAAACCATTACTAGCTCTGTTTGAAATGTGCCATGGGAAGCTCACTGTTCTATTTTAAAATTGCATTTAATGTTCCTTCAGGCCACGCAAGCCAAACATTGCATTCAAAATGAAGTATATTTTTTTAAATAATTTACCCATTTACTTTGATGAAATCCTTCCCATCTTTCAACCAGAAAGCCAGAGGGGGTCATGAGGTTAAATCGGCGTTGGTATTATTATAACTGAAACTAAAAGTACAACATTAAAAAAGAAAAAATAACATTTTTGTTACTAATAACATGTTTTGCTGAAGAACATTGTTTTGGTTGTGCTTTGTCTCTGTTGAATATGATTAAACTACTCATAAAACATTCTCTACAGGTTTAAGAGATATAACCAGTTTAGATGGAAAGGATCTCAAGCTGACTAGCCAAAGACGTTACTGTATCTTACAACAACCACACTGTAAAAATGAATATGGTTTATCTAATCAATAAAATTGTGGCAACAGATTACAGTCAATATTATTCATTAAATTGAACAAATTAGAATTGAGTAATAGTTAATCAAAATAATATTGTAATTAATTCTAATTTGTACAATTTAATTAATAATATTGCTTGTGATATGTTGCCACAATTTTATTGATTAGATGAAGCAGATTATTTTTTTCAGTGCATAATGAAATGAGTGTTCACAATAGATAATGCTTTATAATGAACTAGGTACATATGGATATTTATATGTTCAAATAAAACACGAGTGATAAAAACACCATCATCTCTGCGTCGCTTTTACAACATTTCACATCCTTCAGTTCTCGCCATCTCTGAAAAGTCAATGTTGATTCTTGTTTTATGACGAGCTCTGTCTTGTTCTGTTTTCTCCTCTGTTCGGCGTTTGTTTAATTGGGCGATTCTCCGGACGTTTGAGATTTAACTGCGCAATGTCAACCTTTCTCACTCGTAAAATTGACCTCTGCCTCTCTCTCTCTCTCACACACACACACACACACACACACGTCAAAGTAGACAAAGAATCATCTCTATATTCACGGATGTGACTAGACACAAGCGAACGAGTGAAACCATCGTCCTGCACAAACCATCCCGACCGAATAAAATATCAAATAGATATATAATCTAACATATAAACACTTCTAATAGGCTTACCGTAGTGAATCAGGACAAAAACACGTTTCGGAAGAAGGATTGATGATGAATGGGCTCTATGCACGGCGGTATTTCCGGTGAAGATGTAAGGATGCTCGATAAATTCCGCCGATCGTAGAGTCCAATGCAATACCGAGAATTTATATTGAATTTTATACTCCATGGTTATACTAAAGAAACGTTAGTCACAAAAACAGATAAAACAGACACCCCTCGTTGTGTTTATGCTTCTTTTTAAAATTATATTAAATAAACATAACTATATACAAAATTACATCTAAACGTATGTACGTTTCGTTTCAAAGACGGGCGGACAGTAAATTTTGAAGACTCTGCCATAATCCCGTTTTCCTCGGTTTTCCTCCGTTTTAATCTCCCCAACCGGAAATGGAGCAGCATCCTTGCGTCAAATGAGGAACTTATGCGTGCAAATAGCCCATTGAATCATTATTTAAATTTTGTTACATAGTATACCTTTAACTTACCAAAAATTTAATATATTTGTATATATGAAGAGTTCAGATGCAAAAGCCTCTAAGTCCCATTTGAATTTTTCTTCCAAAATGATCATTTTTATCAAGCTTGTATGTTTAAGTTCAGTAATTTCACTTAAATGGTAATGAAGATTACCTATTAATTGTCATTTAAGTGAAATTACTGAACTTAAATATACAAGCTTGATAAAAATGATCATTTTAGAAGAAAATTTCAAATGGGACTTAGAGGCTTTTGCATCTGAACTCTTCATATGTAATATAAAAATGTAATATTCTAATGTAAATATAAAATGTAAGTCAAAACATTAATCAAAAATGTAATAGTATGTGAATGATACTAAAATGACAGTCAAATACATGCTGCGAAATCACATTCATTCAGCCATAAACAAAATCATACCTTAATATATTTGAAGGGATACTCTGCTTTTTTTGGAAATAGGCTCAATTTACAACTTCCCCAGAGTTAAACAGTTGAGTTTTACCGTTTTCGAATCCATTCAGCCGATTTTCTGATATTTAGAAGAAAATCAGTAACCAGACAGTTTCTGGTCTCATTGACTTCTATAGTAGGAAAAAAATATATACTATGGAAGTCAATGAGACCAGAAACTGTCTGGTTACTGATATTCTTCTAAATATCAGAAAATTGGCTGAATACATTTGAAAACGGTAAAACTCAACTGTTTAACTCTGGGGGAGTTGTAAAATGAGCCTATTTCCCAAAAAAGTGGAGTATCCCTTTAAATAAATAAATTTAAAAAAACTGTATTTCACTTCTGCTCCAGGTTTCATACTAATGTAGGCCATACTTGAGACAAAAAACCTTGGGATAATAACTTGAGAATGAAATGAAAATATTCTATTTTTAAGACAATTTAGCCATCGTCCACTTCTTCAAACTCTAAAGTGCGTGTTTCCATAGCGTAAATCTAAATTATACTTTTGTATTATGAATAAATAAAGCTTATTTGGCTGCACTCAAAAGGAGAAATAGGGTCTTTGCAAACAGCATCATGATAAACACACAAAACCTGTCTGATGTGATTCTGTTCCACATCTTAAAATAAAAGCCACAAGCCTCTTCAGTGAAGTGATTTACTCAGAGAGGGTGAATGTCTCATTGGGGGTTAATTTTGTACACATATAACCCCCACACAAACACATGGTCTCTAGCGGTGGATGCGGACACGGAGAGACAGAGGGGAGGGAAAGACTGGAACCGCTCATCGTAAATGAGGCCGTGACGTTTTTATGTGCGTGGAAAGGATCACGGCGTGTGTCGAGTTGGTTGGTGGTCATAAATAAACAGGTGTTGTCAAAAGCAGTACAAAGACATGCAGCCAAATGATCAGAACGATTACAAAGCTCTGGATCCCAGAGTCACTATATCAACAAACGCTCTTCAGAGCCTAGACGAGTCAACCTTCAAAGTCTCAAGGATAACACTCAATCACACACTGTGGAAATGTCCATTCTTAAAGTGACAGCTCAGCCAAACATGAAACATGTACTCAAAACTGTATGACTGACTAACAGTGAGAGTTAATGGGGTTCAAAACAACATTAAATGAGTAGTTTAATCACCCCCATGTCATCCAAGATGTCCATGTCTTTGTTTCTTCAGTCGAAAAGAAATTAAGGTTTTTGATGAAAACATTCCAGGATTTTTCTCCATATAATGGACTTCAATGGGAACCAAATGGTTCACGGTCTAAAAGACAGTTTCAGTGCAAACTGTTCAAAGGGCTTTTAACGATTCCAGATGATGAATAATGGTCTTATCAAGCGAAACGATCGCTCATTTGGTTCATTCAACGTACGAAATGAACGAATTGACTCAGAAAAAGATTTGTTAATTTTGATGAACGTGTTCGAACCAAGCGTGCCGCACCAGCCCTCAAAAGTGAAGCCAAAACGTCTCGATCGCCCCCCTGTGACTGGTCCTAGTATAGCTCATAATCCCCGCCTCCCCATGTTATTCAATGGGACGCGAGACCAACTAAACAATTAAATTACACTTCACATATCCTTTTTCCAAAGATAGTTTCTGTCATTTACTGTAGTTTATATCACGTTTATGTAATTTCAAGTGTTCGTTTTTAAAATAAGTTTGTTTTTAGTTAGTTATGTGATGATAAAATAACGGTGCTCTGACATCATGATTGACAGCTGTGATTGACAGGTTCTCTGTGCGAGGTAGTCACTGAAGCACCAGCGAACGTATTTTAATAATGTTGATTATGTGGTTAGTAGTTGTATTTACCTTATTTTAACAAGGTTCTGCAATCGGCAGACATCATTGGACAGGAACGAAGCAGACAGAGGACACTTAATGAAAGTGCGGGGCGTGTGCTTGTGTTTGATACAGCGAGAATGAGGGCGGGGCCTTGATTTCGCGGCTTTACTTCCTGCTCACGACTGCGCATGACTGGTCCCGAAACACGCAAGTGCGCAGACTCAAGTTCGAGATGTCAGCGCCATATCGAGACACTGGCGGCCTCAGTTCTCTCTGATGGAAAAGAGCGAGGGGGCGTCGTCCATCTTTTTTTACAGTCTATGGTTCGAACATATTCGAGCGTCACGAACGCGCATCACAGAATATAGCAAGGTGAGCATTTGAGCTTATAAAACTTAAACTTCGTTATTTATTTATTAAATGAGCGATCGTTTCGCTTCATAAGACCCTTATTCATCGTCTGGAATCGTTTAAAGCCCTTTGAACAGTTTGCACTGAAACTGTCTTTTGGACCTTGAACCGTTTGGTTCCCATTGAAGTCCATTATATGGAGAAAAATCCTGGAATGTTTTCATCAAAAACCTTAATTTCTTTTCAACTGAAGAAACAATGACATGGACATCTTGGATTTTTTGAAAAGTGAACTACTCCTTTAAACCCCACAGACTTTCATTAAAAGAGACCAAAAAAAAAAGCCAAACAAAGACATGATGATAAATAAATGGCTTATTAAATTTGCTAAATGTCATACGAACAGCAAGGTTTAGTAAACCCAATCGGTTTAGTTCTGATCAATCATTACTTTCTGAACAGTCAACAAAGGCCCAAAGGAAAAGTTCACTTAAAATGAAAATTCTCCCATGTTTACTCACCCTTAAAGGGATACTCCACTTTTTTGGAAATAGGCTCATTTTACCACTCCCCCAGAGTTAAACAGTTGGGTTTTACCGTTTCCGAATCCATTCAGCCGATTTTCTGATATTTAGAAGAATATCAGTAACCAGACAGTTTCTGGTCTCATTGACTTCCATAGTAGGAAAAAATATAAACTATGGAAGTCGATGAGACCAGAAACTGTCTGGTTACTGATATTCTTCTAAATATCAGAAAATCGGCTGAATGGATTCGTAAACGGTAAAACTCAACAGTTTAACTCTGGGGGAGTGGTAAAATGAGCCTATTTCCAAAAAAAGTGGAGTATCCCTTTAATATGTTTCAAACCTGTATGAATATGAACAGTATGAAGAGTATGAAAACAATACAAAGGAAGTCATTAGGGTCCATCATCTAACATTCTTCAAAATATCTTCTTTTGTTTTTAGCAAGAGAAAGAAATGCATACAGGTTTGAGGGTGAGTAAACGACATAGTTTTAATTTTGAAGCCAACTATTCCTTTAACTGACACAAACAGCCTCATTTGTGAACTACCATGATCACCAAAACCAATATTTCATTAGTCGACACATCATTACTTAGTGGATAAGACTAAGTGGATAGACTTTGAATAGAGCAGAACTGGGCCGATTTGAGGGTGTTTTGGAAAACTCACCGGGTCTTTTTTCCAGCTTTCTTCCCCGGCTGCTGCAAAGCCGGACTTTGGAGATGAGGATGAGGATCTGTTTCTGGCAGAGCGACTTGTTGCTCTTGGGACAAGGCTTGCGTTTGTTGGAGACCTGCCGGTTGGCCTGGGGGTCCTTGACTTCCCTGCGCTGTCGGATCAGCGAGCTGGCGAGGGCAGCCATTTTGCCGTGCCCCGCTCACAGTGGGCCGCCCACCTGTCCGATCACCCAGGGCCACGTAGAGGAGCAGGAGACGGCAGGTGTTCGGACTCCCGCTGTAACCCAGGTCAGAATGCGTCAACCAAAAGAGACAATAAACTTAGTTTCTTTGACTCTCAAAATAGTCCCAGGAGCGCAAAATTCCCAGTGCTGTGATTCCGATGTAGGGCAGCTGTCGTGATTGTTTGTTGTACCTTAGGGTTCGTCGCGCGGCGTACGGATTGGAAAAGTGGAAGCGGACGATCCATGGAGTCGTACTGGAATTCTGGGGAAAAAGCGAGACATCACAACAGCGCCATTCCCCGTAGATCCGAGCTCCCAGAATCCCTTGCCTCTCACTTCCCCTTCAGATGTTTAGTCTGGGCTTGATGATTAGAAATCACCTGGGTCAGAAATCATCAGTCAGTCGTTTTATCCGTACGGCTCCACATATCAGCGAGGTCCCCGTAAAACAGAAGGACGCACGAAAAGAAATAGAGATCCAACGATATCCTTAACGAAACTCCATTGCCTGACTTCGAAGTATCGCATCCATGACTCTGGACGACGAGTAAAAGTCAAAAACTGGTGTCGTCAACCCTGGACCTGGTGTCGTAGATGAGTATGAAAGGAATCGGAAGTTCTCTCCCTTCTGACATTCCCCTTTGCTCCCTCTTCCCGAGAGAGTGTTTGTAAATTCCAGCGGCTTCTTCCGGCAGAGGTGACATTCATGAACGAGTGCGAGCGCAGGAGAGCACCAAGCCTCCCCCAGACTCCCGTAAGGCAACCAGGAACCCGTATCTCCGTGTCCTTCGCACCATTGGGAGAGAGGGATGAAATGGAGGAATGTTAAGGATGGATGCTGCACATATCCGTCCGGCTTCACATGCTGTAGAAGTCCCGTCTGGAAAAGTAGCCCAGTTTTCCTTGCTGAAAGTATTCTCACCCCTGCAGGCGAGCGTAACAGAGTCTCCTCAGCAAGGCACCTCTGAATCTGTGTGAGTTTATGTGTGTGTGTGTGTGAGAGAGAGTGATTGAGAGAGTGTGTGAATGTGTGACTCTCCGTCTCTCTTTTTTTTTGTTGCTCTCCCTCCCGTCCCCGCGCACCGTGAGTTACGGAGCCAACACTGGCAACATGCTTTGCTTTACTCCCTCATTCTCTCTTTCCATCTCATTGTAAAGCCTCTCTGCCCTCCCTCTCTGTCACTCAGAACACTCCTTCTTTTCCGATCACTCAAAATCCCTCCTTCTCTTCATGTCCTCACACCCACCCCTCTCGTTCCTCTATTCCCTCCCCCTCTTCTGTTCTCTCTCTCTCTCTCTCTCTTTCTCTCTCTCTCTCTCTCTGGGTGCTGTTGTGGTCTGGAGCGTTAAAAAATTAAACCTGCCTCATGCTTCCTTAAAGCGACAGACAGAGAGAGAGAGAGAGAGAGAGAGAGAGAGAGAGAGAGAGAGAGAGAGAGAGAGAGAGAGAGAGAGTCCTTATTTACACTGTACCACAAACACACGTCACTTGACAGATATAAGACAATAAAACACTGGTTATAGCGTTGTGAGCTAACATAAATGCTAGAAACCTAAACACAGAGACGACTAAACATATGAGAGATAAATGGAATGATGGATGAACGATAAATGGAATGATGGACGAACCATAAATGGAATGATGGATGAACGATAAATGGAATGACGGACGAGCGATAAATGGAATGACGAATTAAAGATAAATGGAATAACGGACGAATGATAAATGCAACGATGGACGAACGATAAATGGAATGACGGAAAAACGATAAATGGAATGACGGACGAACGATAAATGGAATGACGAATTAAAGATAAATGGAATGACGGACGAACGATAATTGGAATGACGGACGAGCGATAAATGGAATGACGAATTAAAGATAAATGGAATGACGGACGAATGATAAATGCAATGATGGACGAACGATAAATGGAATGATGGACGAACGATAAATGCAATGATGGACGAACGATAAATGGAATGACGGACGAACGATAAATTGAATGACGGACGAACGATAATTGGAATGACGGACGAGCGATAAATGGAATGACGAATTAAAGATAAATGGAATGACGGACGAATGATAAATGCAATGATGGACGAACGATAAATGGAATGACGGACGAACGATAAATGGAATCATGGATGAACGATAAATGGAATGACGGACGAATGATAAATGCAATGATGGACGAACGATAAATGGAAAAATGGACGAACGATAAATGGAATGACGGACGAACGATAAATGGAACCATGGACGAACGATAAATGGAATGACAGACGAACGATAATTGGAATGACGAATTAAAGATAAATGGAATGACGGACGAACGATAAATGGAATGACGGACGAACGATAAATGGAATCATGGATGAACGATAAATGGAATGACGGACGAACGATAAATGGAATGACGGACGAACGATAAATGGAATCATGGATGAACGATAAATGGAATGACGGACGAACGATAAATGGAATCATGGACGAACGATAAATGGAATGATGGATGAACGATAAATGGAATGACGGACGA
>CM075864.1:51631432-51658932 GCA_038021265.1 Cyprinella venusta
TGGTGAAAATCGGACAGTTTAGGCAAAATTGACCAAAAGCTATTAACATTTTTTTAAAATTGCATTACAATTCTTACCACAATGTGGCGCTGTCTCTAAACTTTTAGAATAACTCAGGGCATGGTGCCAATGACACGTACCAATTTTCATAATGATACACCAATGTGTTTGTAAAACATGGACCCAAAATGGCTGACATGCTAAAATTGGGTATCATACTTGCAGTGATTTTTTTGGGTGGCACGGAGTCGAAACTGTGCAAGCGTCCTCAGATCGTGGTTGTCATCATAGATATCCATAATAGAGACTAGATGTCTCATCCGCGCTGCTGGCCAATGGAGGTCGACGTCCGCACATGGCGGCCATCTTGTCACAGGCAGCTCGCTCACTCGTAGCATTGTGTTTTAATGGCGCATGTACTTTTTAAATAACCATAACTTGCTCAATTTTCAACCAATTTTCAAACGGTTTGGTTCGTTATAAACGTTATAGATGTAGTTATGATACTGCACACTTGTGAATAATAAGTGTATCAATAAATAATTATAGCCACGTTAATAACGCTTGTAAGAAACCAAAACGTTTGTAAATCCGTCAAGATTTCAACGATATAAGAGTATTTGTGTTCGTGCTGATCACTCATCTTACATCAGGAACCACAGAGCCCGCCAGAAAGCTTGACTGTGACAAGATGGCCGCCAGTGATGACGATAGAGACTCCACATAACACATCGAGCCTTTATTATGGATATCTATGGTTGTCATAACACACATCACGTTTGGTCTGAATACGCTAAAGCGCTGCGGAGATATATACGGTAGCCATTTAGGCGTGCTCTTCATTGAATTTGTTATTTGAGAACAGTTTGACGAATCATCTCGAAGTCTTTCGGCATGGTCTGAAGATGTTCGGACAACATGTGCCTATTCGCTTCTTTTTGGAAGGAAATCCCTCATGGAAATCCAAGTTCAGGTTCCAATCGGATACACAAATAATCAGATTTGGACCAGCAGTGTGAAAATTTTGTCTTTTACTCACAATACACTATTACTGCATACATTTTTAAGCTATAAATGTGCTCATATAAAATGCTCATGCTGCAGATTCTGTCAGTAATGTACTTTTCAGTGTCCATGCAAACATACAAAAATGCATGTTGGAAGCATCTACTACTCTCACTCTCTTGCTCAGACACACTAAAAGCCATGTGTATTTCACATAAAGAAGCAATTTCAAGTTTAAAGTGTACGCAGGCCGAGTCTGTAAGAGAGATTAGAGAGTGAATACTAGTCTCAGTGGATGCAGGTTAGTTTCTCCTCAAATGTACTCACTGAACACACACTCCCTCGAGAGGGGATCATTGCGCCTTAGGGAGAGACTCCTCTGATTAACACTTCATAAGAGTGTCCTTAGCTCAGGGACACCTCTGAACAGGTCACACACACCACACATATAGACAGAGAAACACACACTCACACTAACAAATGCAGCTTCAAGAGGAAAGTCCATATATTTTCTCCAACTCCTGCTCTTCCTAATCCATTCTAGGCATCACCAACTGTAATCTGTTCCTGGGGGCCTTGGAAGGAAAGAAGGGAAAGAGCGAGTAAGAGGAAAACAGTGCTGGGTGGAGGCAATTAGCATAATGCTTAATCCGTAAACATTTATGGGAGTGCGGGAAGATGGAGAGAGTGAGGTAGGGAGAAAGTGCTGAGCTATTGAAGTCTGATGTTTATTGTAAATGGATGACACACATTGGGAAGGTGGAGAAAACTGAGGGACAAGGTAAGAGAAAGGGTGAGGGACGGATGGACGGACAGAAGGAAGGAAGGAAGGAAGGAAGGATGGATAGAAGGAAGGAAGGAAGGAAGGAAGGAAGGAAGGAAGCAAGGAAGGAAGGAAGGAAGGACGGGCGGACAGAAGGAAGGACGGACGGACAGAAGGAAGGAAGGAAGGAAGGCCAGACAGAAGGAAGGAAGGACGGACGGATGGACAGAAGGAAGGAAGGAATGAAGGAGGGAAGGAAGGAGGGAAGGAAGGAAGGAAGGACGGACAGATGGAAGGAAGGAAGGACGGACGGACAGAAGAAAGAAAGGAAAGAAAGAGAGAGGGAAGGAAGGACGGATGGATGGAAGGACGGACGGATGGAAGGAAGAAAGAAAGGAAGGACGGCCGGACAGAAGGAAGGATGGACAGGAAGGAAGGAAGGAAGGAAGGAAGGAAGGAATGAAGGAAGGAAGGAAGGACAAATGGAAGGAAGGAGGGAAGGACGGACGGACAGAAGGAAGGAAGGCCGGACACGAGGAAGGACGGATGGACAGGAGGAAGGAAGGAAGGAAGGAAGGACGGACAGAAGGAAGAAAGGAAGGAAAGAGGGAGGGAAGGAAGGACGGATGGATGGAAGGACGGACGGATGGAAGGAAGGAAGAAAGAAAGGAAGGATGGCCGGACAGAAGGAAGGATGGACAGGAGGAAGGAGGGAAGGAAGGAAGGAAGGATGGACGGACAGAAGGAAGAAAGGAAGGAAAGAGGGAGGGAAGGAAGGACGGATGGATGGAAGGACGGGCGGATGGAAGGAAGGAAGAAAGAAAGGAAGGACGGCCGGACAGAAGGAAGGAAGGATGGACGGATGGACAGAAGGAGGGAAGGAAGGAAGAAAGGACAGATGGACAGATGGAAGGAAGGAAGGACGGACAGAAGGAAGAAAGGAAGGAAAAAAGGAGGGAAGGAAGAAAGGACGGATGGATTGAGGGAAGGAAGGAGGGAAGGACGGACGGACAGGAGGAAGGACAGAAGGAAGGAAGGAAAGAAGGAGGGAAAGAAGGACGGATGGATGGAAGGAAGGAAGGACGGACGGACAGGTGGAAGGAAAGACGGACGGACAGGAGGAAGGAAGGAAGGAAGGAAGGAAGGAAGGAAGGAAGGAAGGAAGGAAGGAAGGAAGGAAGGAAGGAAGGATGGAAGGAAGGACGGACGGACAGAAGGAAGGAAGGAAAGAAGGAGGGAAAGAAGGACGGATGGATTGAGGGAAGGAAGGAAGGAAGGACGAACGGACAGGAGGAAGGAAGGACGAACGGACAGGAGGAAGGAAGGAAGGATGGACAGGAGGGAGGAAGGAAGGAAGGAAGGAAGGAAGATGAAAAGGGTGAAATCGCAATCAACCCCCCTTTAATGAAGCTTCAAGAGATGCATGTTCACCGAATCTGACACAAGAATCGGCTGGTTAACACAATCTGGTCAGAATCATTCTGATATATGGTTGAAATACAGAAAATTGTAGATAATGGTGTAACTCAGTGGGAACACTGCTCTGTTCTGCAGGAGGAAGGAGCCCTGGTGAGATATATCCGATGGAGGGATTGCACAGCAGCAGCTTCTGAGACAGAAAAACCCTTAAAATGCAATACGTTTCCCAACACAAGCGATACAAACAGTAGTGTTGTGGAGTAGTTAACTAAAGGCTCGTTCACACCAAGGACGATAACGATAAAGATGCAGTTCTGAAAATCGTTCAGAATATAAAAGAATAGCAGAGTTCACTTCACACCACAACTGTAAAGATAATGGCACAGGGAAATGATATCTTTGGGATCACTTTCAGAGCAACTTCATGAACAATTCAAAACATAGACAGCCAATCAGAATCCAGAGCATTTAAAGCGACAGACGAATAAACCCAACAATATTGTGCTCTGGTGTTATTATAGATATCGCTTTTATAATAGTTATAGTTATGGCCTTGAAGGCTACACATTTAACAAGTAGCAAGACAAAACTACAACCAGGGCCAGTTCACACAGATATTTTTTTGTTTTGTTTTTAGAAGCGGAGATAAACTTCTTTACCTCGAGGGTCATATTCAAGAATTTCTCATGAGTGGGACGCTGCAAAAGACGCGAGCGATCGGGTTCCCGAGGTAAAATCGATAACTTATAATCTTTAAAGGTAGACCTTAAGCTACAAGGTTTTTAATCCATGGTTTTCACTTCTTCTGAAGCTGTCGGCCCGCATTATTTAAGCTTGTTTTATGGTGAAGACTACATTACCCATGATGCTGTACAAAATGACACCAATTAGAGTCGAAATAAGCAAAATGCATCAAATAGATCTTTAGCTCCGATCTTTCACTCCCGTGAGGCACGGCGTATGACATAATCGAGTCGATCTCAGTTGATCTCGAGTTGATTTCCGATTGTGTCGCACAAGACCAAATCTGAAAAAGCATGTCAACTTAAACAATCATTTTAATAAAAGTTCATCCGAGGGCTTTGTCGGTAGTTTCTAAACACACCCTTCTCGGTCTCACAGGACTGAATTGCACTAGATGTTTTGTGAAGTTATCTCAGCCGGTACAGAGGCATCCATTTCTCTCTCATTGTTTCACGTTACACAACACAGAATCCGCTGAACAAAGAGAACGACATTAAAGATTCACAGGGATGTGCTAGTCCTCAATTCAGCTCAGTTCCTCTATGATACAGCACACACACACACGGCCTCATCTCTGTGTTGATGAGGTGTGAATGTCCATGCGTTTGTGTGTCTTTGCAGGACGCATGTCATTTTCATGCTCTCTGCCATGTGCTTTCATCCTTTCACTATCAGCTCTTTTCCTGCATTTCGCAGTTCTGCTCAGTTCTTCCCTTCTGGAGATCCGTTTCACACCTGCAAACGGCCTTATCCTCCACCTTTCATCCGGCACACACACCAACCAGGACACTACACTCATCCACTTACAGAAGTACTGTCTTCTTCTAAAGAGTAGGCAAGTGGAGTCATTCAGCACAAGGTTGTCCATATTAGCATTTAAGATGCTACTGTTAGCAAAAAAAATAGCACTAGCACTAAAATAAATGAAATATTAATGGATTAATGAATATAAAAAAATACCTGAATCATGTCAGGAAGCTTTAAAAATTCACGTTGAGACTACTCAAATTGGGTCGGTTAAAATTACTTAATTTCATGGTGTTGAAGTTACATGAACAAATCATGTTTGTTTAATGTAACCCTGTTATGTGTAACCTGTTGACGAAATAAAATTAATTAAAGCCAACATGTAATCTTTTTAAATAAAGAATGTGAAAAAAAACACCCGGCTTCAAATTTTAGGAGAGAGGTCCTTGAGATTAAAAAGTTTGAAAAGCCCCTGATTTAGCGGATGCTTATATCCAAAGCCTCTTACGGCACGCTTATTGCAGGAACAATTCACGCGGCAACAATCCGGGGTTAAGTGCTTCGCTCAAGGGCACAGGGGCAATAGTTCATGCCGTGTTCCTCACAAAACGAGCAACCATCAGTCCATTACGCTTTTGTCCAGGTTGAGCGATTTCTCCATTACGGCTCCGTCCTTAGTGGTTGAATCAAAACCACAAACCAGTTAGAACGATGCAATATTGGCATAACCAATATCTACATTTTTCCACCATACAGTAAAGAACAACAGTCACAAGTCAGACTTATGGGAATCTATCAATGCACATGCTTGTAATCACATTTGCATGTTTAGACTGCAATGCGTTTAAAAGAGAAGTCATCATTGATTCTGCCCATAAGCAAGAGTGCATTTATTTTTTTGGACAGTCCGTCCAGCCTGCAGCTAGTTATTATCCGGCAGATAGCAGGACGGCTACATAATATAACATCTCAATCTCTGCTCGGCCAGTAAATGAACTGATGAGAGTCATTGTGCGATGTATTCCAGCTCTGTGAGCAGTGCGTGCACTCACCCGTGGGCTGAGAGAAGAGACACGTCTGATGACAAACTGCAGGGGGATCATAAGTGGATCATAGCTGTGTCCAGCTGCGTGTGTGTTTTCCAGCTTTACAGAGATGACTCCAGCTGTTTCAGTATCTACTTAATGGGATAATACAGGGCCCATCTGTTGAGCTGTCAATCAAAAGAATGGTGTGAGGGCTAAACAGAGCTCAGTTGAAACAGACAGAGAAGATATGGGTGATCAAAGAGAGACGGAGAGAGACGGTCATGGAAACGTTAAATAGAGGACACTCTCCATCCACAAAATCTACACACAGTAAGAGTGCCAAGGGTGTGTTTGTTGAGAGTGAACTCGACAAGTATAATAACAAGAGTGCAAATCAGGCACCTTGGACTTATTAAAGTGGATTATGGGATTGAATATGTGCACTTGATGACATCCACTATGGTTTTTTGGAGACCATTACAAATGGCTGCTCCTTCAAATTGTGCCCTATTAAGGGTTTAAGGGGTTAAGGGCTTAACATCACAGCCTATGTTCCTGACAATTTCTACTTTCGGAGATGGTCCTCAATGCAGAACATGAAATCCAGGGGGAGGAGTTGGATCCAGATCCAATTCCTCCCACTTTACATATACCTAAACCTACCCAGCTCCACCCCCTGATCCCTAACCCCACCCCTAAACCTACCCATCTCCGCCCACTGATCCCTAAACCTACCCCTAAACCTACCCATCTCAGCCCACTGATCCCTAAACCACCCCTAAGCTTACCCATCCCCACCCACTGATCCCTAAACCCTCCCCTAAACCTACCCATCTCTGCCCCCCGATCCCTAAACCCACCCCTAAACCTACCCAGCTCCACCCCCTGATCCCTAAACCCACCCCTAAACCTACCCAACTCTGCCAACAAATCCCTAAACCCACTCCTAAACCTACCCATCTCTGCCAACAAATCCCTAAACCCACTCCTAAACCTACCCATCTCTGCCCCCTGATCCCTAAACCTACCCATCTCTGCCCCCTGATCCCTAACCCCACCCCTAACTCTACCCAGCTCCACCCCCTGATCCCTAACCCCACCCCTAAACCTACCCAGCTCCACCCCTGATCCCTAAACCCACCCCTAAACCTACCCTTCCCAGCCCCCTGATGCCTAAACCCTCCCCTAAACCTACCCAACTCCGCCCCGATCCCTAAACCCACCCCTAAACCTACCCATCTCCACCCCCTGATCCCTAAACCAACCCCTAAACCTACCCATCTCCACCCCCTGATCCCTAAACCCACCCCTAAACCTACCCAGCTCCACCCCCAGTCTCTAAACCCACCCCTAAACCTACCCAGCTCCACCCCCAGTCTCTAAACCCACCCCTAAACCTACCCAACTCCGCCCCGATCCCTAAACCCACCCCTAAACCTACCCATCTCCACCCCCTGATCCCTAAACCAACCCCTAAACCTACCCATCTCTACCCCCTGATCCCTAAACCCACCCCTAAACCTACCCAGCTCCACCCCTGATCCCTAAACCCACCCCTAAACCTACCCAGCTCCACCCTCGATCCATAAACCCACCCCTAAACCTACCCAGCTCCGCCGCCTGATCCCTCAACCCACCCCTAAACCTGCCCAGCTCCGCCCCCCAATCCCTCAACCCACCCCTAAACCTGCCCATCTCCGCCCCGATCCCTAAACCCACCCCTAAACCTACCCATCTCTGCCCCCTGATCCCTAACCCCACCCCTAATCCTACCCATCTCAGCCCACTGATCCCTAAACTCACCCCTTAACCTACCCAGCTCCACCCCTCAGATCTGGATCCGACTCCGCTCCCTGGATCTTGTGTACTGCAATGAGGCGCTACTGACTTTTCGGGTCAGATTTACTAAACAGGTCAAATTAGCATGAGCGCGCAATCCCATAAAAGTGCCAATGGGAAAGGAAAGTCCTGCAAGTGATCTACTGACGGCATATTAACGAATGTAGATGCAGCCGGATCATTTCCATAATGATCAATGCAATCTAGAGCAGTGCAAATTACTGTCTGGTTTAAGACATGCTTTTTCGGGGTGTTAAATAATGGCACAAACACCAAATTGACTAGCGCAAACCTTAGTAAATCACCTTGCGTGATCCATTTAAATACTCCGCATCTGAAAGGGAAATTCCTACAAATACATTTGCAATAATAAGGTCAGACGCATAGACAACCCTAAACATTGAGAAATCATATTTCGAAGACCAACTGGGATTCTCTCCAGTATTTATGTTTGTGTGTGTGTACAGAGGTTCACACTTCACATAGGTTTTTATGCCCTCATCAGTGTACATGACTTATGCCACTATAATGGAGAGAATCACAGTTGGTCTGCGAATTAGTTTTGAATAGTTTTTTCCCAGTATATCAAAGCACTTATGGACGTTATCCTTCTGAGAGACTGCAATGTGAATGAGGGACGAGAGAGAGAGAGAGGGATTGTTTTTCATCCCATTGCCAAGTTTCCAGCTTCAGTAAGAGCCGTTTAAATTTTGATTTATTTCTTTATTTTTTAATTGAAGTGTTCGAGAGTGTTACATAAATGCTTAATTTGGTCAGAGGATTAACAGGCAGACGCTATTTTTTGTATGATTAAAAAGGCCTGCTGTTATAGAAACATTTTATAACCAGGAGATGAAAGGATCATGATGAGGAGTGTAGAAATAAATAGATTACATGGAGAGAGAGAGAAATGTTGGGGAGGGAGCCAGGAAAGATGGATAATGGAGAACATGGTGATCCAAGGATAACCCCAGTTCAACTTTGCCAATTGAACAAGCTAATTTGTGCGTGTCTATGTGCGTGTATGCATTTTCAGTCATGGCTGACCAGAAGTTTCTCGCAGTCCAACACTGTAAAAGGAAGGTCAAGTCACATAAAAGTACAAGCCGAGGGAGTCGACCATCCCGTTATCACGATTTGGATTAAAGGCTTAGCAGAAGTGTTATTCAGGCGATTTCTAAAATCCATCTAAGGTCCGATAATGTAATTGCCTCTTCCAGTCCACTGAGGAGCAAATCATGTCTTGTTATTGCCTAAAAAGCAGCCAGCTCAGCTGTGTGTGCATGTGTGGCTGTGGCTCAGGTTTTGCCGACAATGTGGAGACCAAATGTCCTCGCATGGATTGTAAAACCTGAAATCACTGGGGAGAAACACACTAGATGTCTTAAAGGGATATTTCAAATAAAAATATAAACTCTGTCATTATTTACTCACCCTCATCATGTCATTCCGAACCTGTGTGACTGTCTTCTGTCAAACACAATAGAAGATATTTTGTAAAATATAAAATGCGTAACACGAGAATGAACCTCATTGGTTCTTTTTGAAGCTCAAACGTGATGCGCAACATGACAATGAACCTCATTGGCTCTTGCAGAAGCTCAAACATGATGCGTAACACGAGAATGAACCTCATTGGCTCTTGCAGAAGCTCAAATGTGATGCGTAACACGAGTATGAACCTCATTGGTTCTTGTTGAAGCTCAAACGTGATGCGTAACATGAGAATGAACCTCATTGGCTCTTGCAGAAGCTCAAATGTGATGCGTAACATGAGAATGAACCTCATTGGCTCATGCTGAAGCTCAAATGTGATGCATAACATGAGAATGAACCTCATTGGTTCTTGCTGAAGCTCAAACGTGATGCGTAATATGATAATGAACCTCATTGGTTCTTGCTGAAGCTCAAACGTGATGCGTAACATGAGAATGAACCTCATTGGTTCTTCCAGAAGCTCAAACATGATGCGTAACATGAGAATTAACCTCACTGGTTCTCACAGAAGCTCAAACGTGATGCGTAACATGAGAATGAACCTCATTGGTTCTTGCTGAAGCTCAAACGTGATGCGTAACATGAGAATGAACCTCATTGGTTCTTCCAGAAGCTCAAACATGATGCGTAACATGAGAATTAACCTCACTGGTTCTCACAGAAGCTCAAACGTGATGCGTAACATGAAAATGAACCTCATTGGATCTTGCTGAAGCTCAAACATGATGCGTAACACGAGTAAGAACCTCATTGGTTCTCACAGAAGCTCAAACGTGATGCGTAACATGAAAATGAACCTCATTGGTTCTCACAGAAGCTCAAACGTGATGCGTAACACGAGAGTGAACCTCATTGGTTCTTGTTGAAGCTCAAACATGATGCGTAACACGAGAATGAACCTCATTGGTAAATGTGATGCGTAACACGAGAATGAACCTCATTGATAAATGTGATGCGTAACACGAGAATGAACCTCATTGGCTCTCGCACGTCAAGCGAACATCCTTGAAGTTTCGTTTACCAAATTCTTTTGTTCAACTAATGTGTGAGTTGATGAATAAAGTGATGTGAATAAAAGCCTAAATTCAATATAGAGCGAAAGTATTTTTCAGAAATTTTGGACTAAACCGCTCAATTCATATGGATTAGTTTTACAATCTTTATGAACAATTTGAAGCGTCAAAGTGTCAGTAGCGTAGCTGTCAAAGGAGGGAAAGAAATCGCTCAGAATTCATCAAAAAGATCTTCATTTGTGTTCAGAAGACGAACGAGTCTCGCGGGTTTGGAACGACACGAGGGAGAGTAATTATTCATTTTAAAGAATTATTTTTGGGTGAACTATCCCTTTAAGGGAAAAAATATAATTTAAAACAAGTCAATATAAGGTTTGAAATACTGCACTGATACTTGGATACTCAAGAGACGAAAGGAAAAACTGCATTTGGATCTAGCATCATCACGGCAAAAGCTGGAGAGAGTGAGACGGAGATGAGGGATAAGGAAAGGAGGGATGTAGATAAAGGAAGAAGTAGAGAGTTGGAAAGCAGATCAGAGTCCAACTGAGAGCGGTGGAAACCCTAAAGCAATCAAGAGAGCCAGAACATGCTGAATGAGACACAAGTTCTCGGCCAATCAGATGGCTTTAACAATGACAATGGCTCGTTGTCATATCACAGCGAAACAGAGAGAGATTAGTTGCTTATGCTCCAGAAAGTGAGGCAAAAGCAGAGCGACAGGGAGAAAGAGAGGCATCCTGCCAAGGTTTTTTTTTTTTTTAAAGAGGGATTTACACTTGGTACAGACATCAATGAAGACAGAGAGCCTGGTCCCACCGAGAGCCGTTCACAGATACTGTGCCATCAACTCTTTCCCAGAGTCTTTCTCTCTCTAATATCCTTTTCCAGCATCCTATAGCACCAAAAACTGTCTCGCAAAGCTTCTTTAGTGTGTCAGCAACAGACGTGCAGCAATATTCTTCGAGTTTGGGGTGAGCTTTGATACAAAATTTAAAATTTTGAGTATATTTAAAGGAAGATAAGAGAAAATGTCATTTAAAATATTAACATTTACTAAAATTAAGTAGGCATGTCATTTTAGCAGTGAAAAAAAGTGAAAGATTAATTTCTGTGATTTATTTCACTAATAGTGAGTAGCTGAATAAATATACTGGTGGAAAAATATGCACATTATCATCTCATCTTTGCTGTGTAAAACAGCTTTATATTTGTGCCACTAATATTTAATACAATATCTGTTTTGTATTTAAAGGAATACTCCATTTTTTTTTTTTTGGAAATAGGCTCATTTTACAACTCCCCCAGAGTTAAACAGTTGAGTTTCACCGTTTTCGAATGTATTCAGCCGATTTTCTGATATTTAGAAGAATATGAGTAACCTGGTCTCATTGACTTCCATAGTATATTTTTTTCCTACTATAGAAGTCAATGGGACCAGAAACTGTCTGGTTAATGATATTCTTCTAAATATCAGAAAATCGGCTGAATACATTAGAAAAATGTGAAACTCAAGTGTTTAACTCTGAAGGAGTTGTAAAATGAGCCTATTTCCAAAAAAAAGTGGAGTATCCCTTTAAGGAGCTACATCCAAAAGACCTGAACTGGAAGTGATGCGAGAATGCGGAAGTTTGTTGTGAATAGGGGTACTGAGTTCGATACTTTTTAGGTACCGACCAAATTTCCTCGATCCTATCGAGTATCGAAAAATGGCTTCTTGTTCGATACCAGATTTCGATACCTAAGGGGTTAACTCATTAAATCAGTACTCAAACAAATACATATGAAATGCAGAATGACACAAAATCCAAAAAAAAAAAAATTGTCCCTTTATGCACTGGCTAAGGAGCATGAGTCAAACTGAAAAAAATAAAATAAATAATAATAATAAAACCAAAGGTTTTCTGAGGTAATGTGTTATGTAATCTTGCTAAAATGGATTTCATAAATTTGGTATCGAAAAAAAGTATCGTTCAGGAACCGGTATCGAAATCAAGGTATTGGTATCGAATTTTTTTAAATGTTACCCAGCCCTAGTTGTGAATTGCTTTTGAAGTCAATTAGGGATTAATAAAAGTCCAAAAGTAAAACTGAAAAAAAGTTAATTAATCCTAAATTTGTAAAATCAAGTTATAAAAAATAGCTTTTATGTCACCGCTAGGCTATATGAGCTTTTTTTCATTAAATGAGTTACGTGTCAACTTTCAGTCAGTCTGGAGAATCTCACTGAACCGATAATTCCAATAAACACATGATACAAAAGTATGAAATGAAAGTATTTCAAAAACACTCACATATAATTAGCAGCTGTTTGTTATGCAAGCTAGTAAACAGTGTGATTATTCACGGCGGAGACAAGAGTGTATCATAACAGATGGTGTGACACGACAGGCTTTGACAGAGCTAGCCAATATGCTTATGCACACTCATGTTCACTGTCAATGACCACTTCAGCTGACATCAGAAGTGGTTTAATGACCAACTGCTGCAAAGTCTCCACAAAAGCTCAAACATAAGGCAAGGCAACACATGACTGTGTGGATGAATATGATTAAACTGCTCATAAAACATTCTCTAGAGGTTTAATATAACCAGTTTAGATGGAAAGGATCTCAAGCTGACTAGCTGAAGACGTTACTGTAACGTTATCTTTACACACTAATACACACGGTACTTCCAGCCAAGCGATACAACAACCAGAATGAAATGAACCTTCACAATAGATAATGCTTTATAATGAACTAGATATAGCTATTTATATGTTCAATAAAATACTGTACTCGCCTGTTGAGTGATAAAAACACCATCATCCATCTCTGCGTCGCATTACAAATCCTTTAGTTCTCGCCATCTCTGAATAGCCAATGTTGATTCTTGTTTTATCACGAGCTCCGTCTCGCTCTCTTTTCTCCAGAAGACTCTCCTCAGTTCGCCGTTTGTTTAAACGGGTGATTCTCCAGAGGTTTGAGATTTTATGGTGCGTTCACGTGCTATGGAAAATAGGATATACCTCTTGTGAACTGGTATTTAACAGTGCGTAGCGTTCAAGTACTTTTGTTGTCGTAATGTGGTAAAAAGATGGAGATCCAGACCTGTTTTTTATCTAAAACTATTTTAGATTGCTTAAGTCATCTGTAACAGCAAGAAAATTATTCATCAAAACCCATAATAAGGTAAATAATATGCTGTATATTTTCTAGATTTATATATTTTACCATTCACGACTCTCGCGGTGCTCTCCGCCATTTTGAAAAGGTCAAAGTTTGTCTCAGTCATCGCGGCAACTCGTCCATCAAAATATAAGTTGCCCAGTGAAAAATACCACATGAGGGGGTGTTCATGTGCATTTTCCACGTCGGCTTTTGGTATTTACCATAATTGCCATGGCACAAAACGCACCATAACTGCTCAATGTCAACCTTTCTCACTCACGTAAACTGACCACCCGCTCGCACGCGCGCACGCGCGCACACGCAGCCGAAGAAACGTCTCTAATCACGGACGTGACGAGACACACGCGAGCGAGTGACGGATGTACGCAGAGTCCCACTCAAACCATCCCGACAGAATAATATATCAAATAAATATTTAAATAAATAATCTAAAATATAAACACTTATCACAGGCGTACCATTGTGAATAAGACAAAAACACTTTTTGGGAGATGGATTGTTTATTTGACTTATTACTTGCATTTTGTTAATTTGGAACAAAAAAATAAATGAATAGTGTACTTTTTAAAATATTATTTGTTTTAAATTAGACCTTTATAACAGCTCCCTCTCAATACTCAGATGTTAGTCAATTATATATTTTTTAAATATTGTTTATCCGTATTATTCTTTCAACTTTGACGAGTTTTGACAGAGAATATGTGGTTTTCACAGAATATGGGATTAAAACAATCACTGGTCGATGTTGTAAAACGGATAATTGGATCGGAGATTTGAGAAGGTCACGGGATTGGCGGTGTCACTTGTGATATTGACAAGGTTAACCGTCGCCGCATCACAGCACGTGCGGTGTTCATGTAAAGAGCAATAGACACATCATCTTAGACTGGTCCGTGTACGTTTTGATAGTTTGTTTTTTCGTTTGAAACAAAAAACAAAATAACGAGAAACCACCCTTTTTTCGTTTGTCATTTCAAACCAAAAACAAAGAAACCGTAAAAAAAGAGCCGTTTTCCCGTTTTTGGTTCAGAATCCAAAAACGAAAAAAAAAAAAAATCAAATAACGGTCTGATTTTGTTTTTTTGAAATTCCTTTTTCCATTTTTCCGTTTCGGGGCTTCAGCCCCGGATCAAAAAAATAAATAAATAAAAATAAAAATAAAAATTGATTACTATTAAATTTTAAAAATTTAGTATTCGTTAAAAAAAAAAATACCGGGTATTTTAATCTATCCTTCAGAATCATGTGTTGAAGACGACTAAAATATTCAAGCAGATCAAAGTTACTATGGTTACACAACACGCTCAAGTTTAGATTGCGCACCAGAGGAGAGAGATAGAGGTTTACAAAACTTTATTTAAAACACTTAATATTCAGCAATTAACATTATTTATATATATGGGGAAAAATAAAAAAAAACACATTAAAATTCCAAAACCAGATTTCCATCGTAAACAACACACAAAGCATCATTAACTCACCACAGATCACTAAAACCCTTCTCATTATTTACAAGACTATAGTAAGCAGATTCTATTTTTAGTCTACCAGCCACTAATTTCATAAACATCACTTCAACATTAATACTATTAAGCTGCAATCCTTGATTCCTCCTGGTTTTCCATATTGCCAATTTCGCAGTTCCTGTTAAATAATTTAACAGACACATCTTCCTTCTCTTTAAAAAAATATATTTCACACCCCCTATAAAAACTTCCTCTGAGAAATCCTCACCAAAAACTTGAAACAATCTGTCACAGGTCGGGGGGCCAAGCCAGACTGCACCCACCCCTCAAACCCAGGACCACCTCGAGGAGCGTACCAGAGACCAGACAGACGAGCAGAACTTCTAAAAGTAACAATCTTTATTGAATAAAAACAAGAATTAAAAGTCTTAATATGGGCTTCATATCTCTCTGCAGGAGGGAGGAGACCAGGAGGTCCACTGCGCCCACCCGGGTCGCTGGAAGCCACGGAGGAGGAGGGAGTCGAACGCCGGTCCGGCGTGCAGGTGGGTAAACGTGGTAAGTTGATCCTTTTAGGCGTAATACAGGCGGACAGCTCTCCAGGCAGACCAGGACCGGGACCACGGGCCAGGAGGGGACTCTTTCACCGGACAAGTGGGTAGCAGGTAAGTTTTGTTTCAAGCGGCGTCTATACAGTAGGTGGTCGGCACAGGGGGCGATGGGTCCAGGAGGGGGACTCGCTGTCAGCCAGGTGGGTAGCTGGGTACGTACGTCTCCTTCGTGTAGAGTGCTCTCCCGTGGCGTCACTGGACAACAGGTGTAAGGTCCTCCGTGCGTCTTTCCTCCTTTAACGGCTCCAGCCAGAAGCAAGATATCCTCTAATCCAAGACAGAGACAAGTTTACAGGTTCAATTCTATTACAGTAAAGCAAGGACTTACCACTGGGGCGGGTAGTTCTGAACAAGCAGCACTGAGGCTGGGGTGTGTCTCTCCTCCGTACAGGCAGCACACAAGAAGGCAGTGGCAGAAGAATCTTCTAAAATAGACAGAGCATCTGATTCAAGAGCAAACATGATCCTTTCGTATAATGGAGAATCGGGCTTACGGCTGGACTGGGCTGTTCCAAACAAGCAGCACTACGGCTGGGGTGTGTCTCTCCTCCGTACAGGCAGCACACAAGAAGGCAGTGGCAGAAGAATCTTCTATTTAAATAGACAGAACAAGTTAAACAGGGCAATCACACTCCTCTTCAGTTTTATCAGGAGTTTGTGGCCAGAGTGGAACATACACATTCAACACTGAGGGCTTCGTTCCGCAAACACTGGGCAAGAACCTGAACTGGGGAATACTGGCGGTTAAATAAACATATGCATCCACACACACTGCAACTTACCCAGTGATCAATCCTTCCACTGTTACGCTGAATCAACACTCAGAAGTTGAAGAGATGCAGATGACTTCTCACGGCATGGGAAACAGCTTCTTCAATACCCTTTCACACTCAGAAGAAGATATCAGGATTTCAATGATGACTCAATTCACACTCTTAAGTGGCAATTATACTTGTGGTCAATACACTTCACAATTCCTTATTCAATTTAGTGCAAGGCATGCATTCACACAGGTCCGGTGTTTCATTACTTATCCTACTCTCTAGAATGAGAAAGTTCTCCAGACTCAATCTCCACAATTCACATCTCCAGATTGTATTCTCACAATCACCGTTGCACACCTTCTCCAGCCAGATCCTCACAGCCCGCTCCAAACAATCCCAGCAAATTCAAGCCTCTGCCAAAGAATAGCGTACCACACCTCAATGCCTCTTTCTTTGCCTTTTAACTGCTTCACTAGGCCACATCTCCCAATCACAAACCCTCACACCAAGCACACTGCACCTGGTACCGCTTAGCTCATCAGCTGCCGCTGTCATGGCAACTGACGACAAGCAAACCAGCACGGTGTGTCCGTGAAATTGTCCCGGGGAGAACCACACTCCCAGCGGAAATTGGTTCCGCTGGGTTTGTCAACTTGTGTCAAATCTATTAAGGCTCTGGGTGCTTGCTGGTCCACAATTCACAGTTCACAACTTCACCAATTTGAAGGTTGTCTGATTCTCTTTGCCATTTTTATCGTCGTTGCAAGTCGGGGAGGTAATGCCGTATGAAACGACGGAATTAGGTGCATCTGGGTTTATATCTGCCATGTCTGAGGAAACATATCCCAAATGTCTGGAGTTTAATATTCCCTCTATTTCCACAAGTTCCGTGTTCAGTACTTCCTCTGGCACAGATTGAGTACCTAGAGAGGTACGCAGTGCAGTCTTGATCGATCTGACATCTCTCTCCCAAGATCCACCAAAATGCAGTGCATGGGTTTAGACGGAAGTTATTCTGTTGAGAAGCCAGATTCCCTTTCAAGATTGGGTGAAGTGCATTGAAAGCATTCTGAAGTTCTGTAATACCTCCTTTGAAATTTGTGCCGTTACCAGAAAGCACTTCATATGGTTTCCCTCTGCGAGCTATGAACCTTCTTGACGACATGAGAAAGGAGTCTGTGTCAATGCTCGATAGCAGTTCAATATGAACAGCTTTGGTAGTAAGGCACTTGTACAGTTTTCCCCAACGTTTCACATCTGCATCCAAACTTAACCTGGAAGGGGCCAAAACAGTCAATGCCCGTTGAATAGAAAGCTGGACGAAACAACCGAAGGTTAGACTGAGGGAGATCCGCCATCATTGGAATTTCTGGCTTCCCTCGCCATTTCTTACATTCAAAGTAGCTGCGCTGGTGTCTTTTTACTGCCTCTCTGCCTCTTACGATCCAATATTTTCGTCTCATTGCGAACATACGCTCATGTCCTGGATGTAACAGGAGGTTGTTGTGATGTTGAATCAGAAGCTTTACAAGTGGGTGAGCAGGATCTAAGACAATAGGGTGAAAAGTGTTTGAGTCCAAGTGCATACATCTGCGGTGGCGTCCACCTACTCTGACTAATTTGGCTTTGTGATCATACTCTGGGGCTAGAGTTAGAAGACGACTACAGTGAGATACAGGTTTACCTAACTGGAGTTGGGCTATTTCTTCTGGGAAGCTTTCAACTTGAACACATCTCAGAAGTTCCTGTTCAGCTTGTGTATAGTCATCAGCTGAGAGTTCACTTTCGTCTGCCGCCCCATGAAGGGAAATAGCAGTAGCCTTAATCAGATCTTGAAGTGAATTGTATCGAGAGATATCTGTGGTGTATAACTGCGGTATTCTTGGATGTCATCGCTTACATCATGAGGCTGTTTGGGCCAACTACTAACTGACGGAGTTAAGAACTGTAGACCTTAATTCCATCGGCTTTTATCCATCTCCTCTGGTGTCAGCTTTGAGATATAGCCTGCCTTTTCAAGTTTCTGCACTTTCACATACACTGAAGCAAGATCTGTGTTCTGCAAAAGGCGCTTTTCTGTGCTTCTTAAATGGGCTGGCACTGCTTCTTAGGTGATTGCAGAGGTGGAAGATTCTTTTCCAGAGTAGAGGTGTTGCATCCCTTTAAATGTCTCTGACTGCCACACTAATTGTTTTTTCCTAAAGGATTTGCACCGCTTCTGTCTCACTCCTAAATCCATTTTGCCGCAATTTCTGTACATTGTTGAACAGTTCAGCTTCTGCTGACAAAGTGGAGGTTAATAGACACTGTTGTGGTAAGAGATGACTGGCAAGGAATTTTGAGGGGCCCTGCAGAGTCCATCCGAGTCTGGTTTTCACAGTGGCAGGACCGCCAGGAGACGAACTGGCTCTGTAGTTGTGATTAAATGTGGATAATCTGCATCTTTAATAGTTTGACATCCAATTCATCATTTTTTGCATTTGGCTTTAAGATTACATTGTGAGATCTGGTGATCACGGCCACACCTAAAGCACTTCTGATTTGACTTCAGTCAAGACTCCACTTGATCTTGATTCAGCAGTTTGAAATTAGTAATGCTGCACAGTGTTGCAGAAGGGGCAGTACTTTGTCGGTTTCTCCTTCTTGACTGCTGTAACACTTGCTGGTTTACTCTGTTCGCCACCATGCAAGACAGTAGCAAATCGTTGAACCGGCTTGCAATTCCTTTGCTGTTCTCTCTGTGGCTGACAGTAGGCTCTGCTTACATTACTAACGCACTGTGACTCATGCTCTTGTATTCTGAGCTCATATTCTTGCCAATCGCTGAGTTCTATCAGTGTTGGAACTGGGTTCTGAATGGGGTTAACAAACCCTCTGAAGTTTGCTTTAAGATCATGAGGCAATTTGGCAAGGAGACGTGAAACATGTGACCCACATTTGAGCTCTGTTCATCCTTTAGCTCCAAGTTGATCCAGCATTCCAACTCATGCACGCACTTTGAGGGCAAACATTCTAAAAGATTTAGTGTTACCACTCATGATTTTTGGGCCATCCATCAATTCTCCAATTCTTTGTAGTGAGAGTTGATGTGGTTGACCATAGAGTGCAGTTAGAGACCTCATGGGGTTGGTGTGTGGGTACCTGCTGTTGACGTACGAGTCTGCAATGAGCAAGGCATTCTCCTGTTTCAGATGATCAACGAGTATTTGGTACTTGTAACGTTCTGTAGCCTCAGCAGGTAGCAAATTCTCCAGTGCAATTTTGAGTCGTGCAATCTCTCTGGGATCGTCACTGCAAAAATGAGGAAGGGTGGGAATAGGACCTCTGTAGGTGGGCTAAACATGAGGATATGGAAGAGAAGGAGGGCGCACTGGGTGGTATGGCTGATATGTCTCAGGCTGAGAGAAATCTGCGTACTGTCGTGAGGTCAAGAAGCTTGATTTGTCTGCAGGATTAGGAGCTAATTGACCATAGCTGTCTGAGTGTCGCTCATGTGCATGGTGAGCTAATGTATCCCTTTGAGTAAGTCTCTCATCTTGATAGACTTGACTTGTAGCTGGAATCCCATGATAAGGTTGCTGATAACCATATGGTTCAGTGGAAGGAAATAGCGCACGGGTTTGCAGTTCAGACTATGATCTTTATAAGTCCCATACGTAGCTGTCTCTTGACTGTAGTCCTGAGGCATAAACTGAACAGCTGTGGGATATCGGTTGCAATCTCTTTGGTCAGTGGACATTTAGTTATGGCCTCTGTGGTCTGTGTTGTAGTAACCACATGCTCCATCTATGTGCCTAATACCAGGTTGAGGATATGTAGCATCTTCTTGATGGGCTAGCATGTGTTGGGATTGAGTTGGTTCATAAGAAGAAAAAGGATGACTTGAAGTTAGCCGAGTTGCTGAGCCTGGTAATCTCAGGTCTCCTAGGTTGCAAGAGATAATCTCTTTGTGACTGACAGAATGAGAATGCAGAAGGTCACTTCGTGAATCTACAGGCAGTGCCCTCATGGGCTGAGGAGGATCGTCTTGATCTCTAGGCAGAACTGTCCTGCCCTCACTGGCTGCTGTATCTGGAGGAGAGAACTCTCTGATCTGCATAAATTATTCGCCTTAGAGAAGTCCGAGTATGGGGCATTGGCTGCAGCGGTTTGTTGGGCCAGTTGCTCCCCTCCAAGAGATATACAGCTTTGTTTGTAAAGGACACCATTGCAGACTTTGACACCATTACATCTGCGAGAGAAAGTCCAAACAAACAGTGAAGAATATCAACTTTGTGGGTTAAAGTGCATGTCTTGTAAAGATGATAAAGAGGATATGGTTCAGATCAGCCAATAGCTCACCTGTTCCCTCCTCAGTAACATTCCAATTTACAAGAAATGTGTCTTGCATTTGGTCTTCAAATTTGGTGTTGAAAAACACTGACGCATCAACAGTAAGAGAGACACAGCCGGTGGCATTCATCTGGTAGGTGAACAAATACACAATTAAGTCAAGCACAGGCAAAAGGAAAACCCTCAGCAGTAAGGCAGGAGTCACACACCTTTGCGGTTTGAGTCAGGCACTGTCCGGTCAAATTATGAAGAAATGGATCACAGCACACTTCCACTAAGGCTTGACCAGGTACAGGTTAGCCATATGTACATCTGGGAAACATCATAACAAGATAAAGAACTGACCAACCACAAGACAAGAAAATAAAGCATCACTCACTTGGTACAAAATTCAACTTTCAGTCCCATAACTGCAACGCTGTAGGTCTGCGGTGCGTTTACGGTCACGTCAAACTTGGGCAAAACTAAACCAGAAACAAAGCACTTTAGATTAAGGCCTTAGATCAGTCATTGAACTTCCCTTACATAACAACTTACCGCATTTTTTTCACCTCAAAGACTTGGGAGACTAGTGTTGGGACTCTCCATTCTGCAGCGCCTCGGTCTTTTGTCCGATGGACGGACGCACTGATGGACGGACGCACGGACGAAAAGACGCACGCACGGACGCACGCACACACGGACGGACGGACGCAGTCACGCACGGACGGACGCACGCACCCACAGACGTCCTTCAGACCGTCATATTAAAAGACCACATTCATTAACAAAAGCTAGTATAGCCCATTACAACACAAACCTACGTTTTTTCATTTTATCTTTAAGTCATGTACCAATTTCTAGAGCAAGAATCAAACTAACAGACATACCGACACTGAAGTTGTGATAAAAATTCAGGCCCTTGTACTTCAGGCACTGGGGTAAACTAGAGTGGCACTCTAATCAGAAGTGCCACACACTGAAATATTCAGATTAAAAGCCCAAACAAAAAAACCTGATTGATGCACAGACACCCTTTCAGCACTCAGACGTCTTCCTGGCTCCATGATCCGGACACTCTGATCCACAGTACTGAGGCCACACAGGGATCCTGCTTGAGCAGAAACCATCAGAACGTTTCCCTCCGCAGGAACAGCCGTAGTGGGAGAAAACAGCAGAGACACCTAGAACAAGGATCAACACGCTGTAGGACACACACCAACATTCCCAAATTGAAAAATAGCCACATCATACAGTACCTGGATCTGGAAACACATATCTGTGTCAAACGGCACACTAGCAGCAACTACATTCTCAATGGGAAGAACGCTGTAGACCAGAATCTGCACTGCTGGAGCCATAGTCAACACTGACAGACAACTGGAACGTCACAGAGACACTTGTGTCTGCATCACCAGCCTTTGCTTCAACCGTCTGAAATCCATGGAGAACGATCACTTCTTTGGATAAGACCTGACAGAAGACATAGGTGTGCAAGTTGTGGAACAAACAAACCCAGCAAACTTGACTACAAAACTAATGTCCACTCACCATATAGATTATGTCAGCGCTGTAGCTACCAGTCTCTCCAACAAATGAATACTCCACGGTCACTGGAAACGAAGCACCATATTTGAGCGGCTGATTGAGCTTCACTATAGTTAGTTCACTAAACAATGGGTTGTCGGGAGAAACAGGTAGGAGAAGCTGAACAAACCTTGTATCTGTAGTGAAGTATGGCGATTTATAACCATAAAAAAACCTCTGGATTTGCACACACCTGGGGAAGATCAAAGAGTGTCAGCATCAGTATCATGCTAAAGAAAGTCTTAATTTTTACAAAATACAAGTCGTACCACCAGATTCTGATCAGCCTTAAGATTAGCAGTGTTTAGGGAGAACGCAGCCCGTCCATTCTTGTTTGTGGTTAGATTCAACAGCAGTTTGTTGGGCCAGTTGCTCCCCTCCAAGATATACAGCTTTGTTTCTAAAGGACACCATTGCAGATTTTGACACCATTACATCTGCGAGAGAAAGTCCAAACAAACAGTGAAGAATAGCAACTTACTGGCTTAAAGTGCATGTCTTGTAAAGACGATAAAGAGTATATGGTTCAGATCAGCTAATAGCTCACCTGTTCCCTCCTCAGTAACATTTACAAGAAATGAGTCTTGCATTTGGTCTTCAAATTTGGTGTTGAAAAACACTGACGCATCATCGGTAAGCGAGGCACAGCCCGTGGCATTCATCTGGTAGGAGAACAAAGACAATTAAGTCAAGCACAGGCAAAAGGAAAACCCTCAGCAGTAAGGCAGGAGTCACACACCTTTGTGGTTTGAGTCAGGCACTGTCCGGTCAAATTATGAAGCAGACTGTATGGAAATGGATCACGGCACACTTCCACTAAGGCTTGACCAGGTGCAGGTTGGCCATATGTATATCTGGGAAACATCATAAGATAAAGAACTGACCAACCACAAGACAAGAAAATAAAGCATCACTCACTTGGCACAAGATTCAACTTTCAGTCCCATAACTGCAACGCTGTAGGTCTGCGGTGCGTTTACGGTCACGTCAAACTTGGGCAACACTAAACCAGAAACAAAGCGCTTTAGATTAAGGCCTTAGATCCGTCATTGAACTTCCCTTACACACAACTTTTCGTATTTTTTTTTACCTCAAAGACTTGGGAGACTACTCACTCCATGGCTGCTCCATTCTGCGAAACCGCGGCCTAGTCGCAGTCGCCTAGGTCTTTGTGTCTCACTGCCTCATCGCTTCTCTGGCTACGTGGTGTGCTCCACCTCCATCACCTCCGGTAATCCCCTTGGTAGTGTTGGGACTCCGCTCCATGGATACTCCATTCTGCGATGCCGCCGTGGGATGCAGTCCTGACAGTGGGCTGGGTTTCCATCAGCTTTACCCTGCTCAAGGCCATCCCCCTGGCTTTCACCAGCACCTGCACCAACCTTTCCTCCAGCTACGGACGGATGGCCGCCGTGGGATGCAGTCCTGACTGCTCTGGGTGTCTGTCTGCTCTTTACTGCTCAAGTCCTTGGACGGATGGACGGACGGCTTGGGCAGAGGGGTTGGGCGGACGGGCAGACGGGTTGGGCGGACGGACAGACGGATTGGGTGGGCGGACGGACAGACGGACGGGTTGGGCGGACTGGGCGGACGGGCAGGGCAGACGGGCGGATTGGGCGGACGGACGGATTGGGCAGACGGAAAAACGGACTGAGCGGACGGGTTGGGCGGACGGGTGGATTGACGGATTGGGCAGACGGATGGATTGGGCGGACGGACAGACGGGTTGGGCGGACGGGCGGATTGGGCGGACGGACAGATTGGGCAGACGGGTTGGGCGGACTGGCGGATTGGGCGGACGGACGGGTTGGGCGGACGGACGGACGGGTTGGGCGGACGGGCGGACGGGTTTGGCGGACGGACGGATTGGGGTGGACGGACGGACAGACGACTTGGATGGACGCATGGACGGCTTGGACGGACGGACGGCTTGGACGGAGGCGTCCATCCGGAAGGAATGCGGCTTAGCTGGAGGACAATAAAAAGCTGAAGAGAACCATGAAAAAAGGTTGGTGCAGGTGCTGGTGACAGCCAGTGGGGAACACCTTGAGCAGGGAAGGGCAGAAAGAGACCCAGCCCAGTCAGGACTGCTTCCCACCGCGGCCGTCCGTCCGTAGCTGGAGGAAAGGTTGGTGCAGGTGCTGGTGAAAGCCAGGGGGATGGCCTTGAGCAGGGTAAAGCCGACGGAGACCCACCCCACTGTCAGGACTGCATCCCACGGCGGCATCGCAGAATGGAGTATCCATGGAGCGGAGTCCCAACACTACCAAGGGGATTACCGGAGGTGATGGAGGTGGAGCGCACCATGTAGCCAGAGAAGCAATAAGGCAGTGAGACACAAAGACCTAGGCGACCACGACTAGGCTACAGCGCCGAGCCCCTGAAGTGGAAGCAGCGATCCTGAGGTTAGAGGCTGAGCAGCAGCAACCATAGATGGAGGTGGAACCTGAGGGAGGGCGGAGCTATTCAAAGGCAAAAGAGGTGGAGAGCCGTAGGGCAGCGAATGGGCCTCAAGTCCATGGCGAAGAAGATGTAATGTCCAACAGAGGGAGGCAGAATGGTCGATGGTCCACGCTGGAGTCAAGGGTGGTAAGAGAGTACAGCTGCATTGTCACTGGGAAGAACACTGTAGACCAGAATCTGCACTGCTGGAGCCATATCGACACCATCACTTTGTTTGCAACTGGAGTCTTATCAAAACGAGTCACGGATATCTGTTAGGAATGGTCAAGCCTTGGATAGGGGAAACAAAACAAAAAAACACATGACCATTATCCATTTGATCACTGGATGGCAAACAAACCAAGAGTAGTAATGGTGTTAAAGGAAAGCTTCAATGGTTCACAAAGCTTATTTTCACCATCTATAAAGTTTAGTAAACAACTTCAACATAAAAACAGAATGCTTCTGTTCACTTCAAAGCCTAATGGCACTTACCTGGTTCTTTAAGTCCATCAACAGCAAAGAGAAAAAGGGTGAAAATGAGCTTCTTCCAAACACAAATGTCCCTCACAGCCATGAGGACAGAACACCCAAGACTAACCCTTCTCAAGCCACTCTTCAGACTCTAATATATCAGGATTCAATTAATTCAATTAATTAACCACCACCTGGCAGTAATTAATGTAATCATTTGATTAGGAGTTCCAACTAGCATTGATTTGAAACACGACACATTATGGAGGTTATAGTGGACGAATTTTCTAGTTGCCATATCAACACTATAGAATTTTAAAAATATATAGCCTATGTATTGAACATATTACTGAACATTTATTTAACTATAGCAAAAGTAAGTTTCTTGTGTTAATTTTAAACAAGTCTGATATTATTTTATCTTATATCAGTAGAGATAGTTCTTGAATGCTGGTGTGACAGCAGAAGACAGACTAGCCGGGTTTAAATCCTATATTTAAGAGAACTTTGTCCCAGTTGTTCAGGCGGGGCATGTTGTCACACTGTGTTGCAACAAGCAAATGATTAGAATTATTGCTTCTCTGCTCTATACTTGTATGAATTCTTTTGAGAACAGGGTGAATAAATACTGAGTGAGATTCAATGTTCAGAAATTATAAATAGTAATGTATCAATATATATATATACATACATAAGTAATCAAATTACGAAATACAGTAAAAATACAGTAAAGAACTTTTTTGTAGTTTGGATTACTGATCTTGTGCACTGTAAAGTGAATTACACTAGTTACTGGGAATCAAAATACAGTGACTTGCTGGCAATCGTCCTGCCAGTACTGTAAAAATACAAGAAAACACAGGATGCACACAGGAAATGACTCTAACATGAATGCATTGATTGATTCCTAGGTTTATTTTGTTATGAATAAACAAATGTGCAATATATAAAGGAAAAACCTTACAATTAAAGTTGTAATGTTATAATGTTCAAGTTTTTGATCTAAAAAAAGAAAGATGCACACAGAAAATGACTCCAATATGACCAGATTGATTGTTTCCAAGATATTTAGTTTGTTACAAACAATGTGCAATCTGTAAAACAAAAACCTCAAAATTGTAGTTGAAATGGTATACTGCTGTTATTTTTTTTGACCTTGAGATAAAGCTTAAAGTATAGACCAACACATTTTATGTTTATTAATTTATTTCATGTTGGTACATTTTTGGGAAGAACACCTGTTTTAACCTGATGTCCATTGGAAGGGACAAAAAAAAATCAAAATGAAAGCCATTATGTAAAAACTTTTTTTTTTCATTTGTTTTCATTTATAGAAGCCTCATGAGCTGGGAAAAAGTACTTTTATATTTTTCAGAAACTTGAAACATAATTCAGGTCTGAAGGGGTTAAAAAGATGTTTGACCCCTCTTTATTGTACAAATCAATACTTTATCTTTGTTTAACAAGCAGTTCACGGGTTGAAGCTCTCAATTTCAAAGATCAAGAGACTGATGCATTTAATTTTCTACATGGCAGTTCAATTAACATTTTATTTTTGGACCATTGGTATTAAGTGGCAAGGAGCAAATGCCAAAAATGCAGCAGAATGCAGGAAATCACATCTACGAAATTCAAAATTTGATTCACAAATTGTGAAAGTGTAAAATCAATGGTCTGAGTTCGGTTGCTCCCGAACCGTGCCGCGGTTCGCGTGAATGTGCATGTGCAAGCAACACAAGACACGGGTGCGCGCTTGCCTTGCCCTTGTTCAGGAAGTAAAGTAACCTGCGCGTGCGTTTTAGCTTATTGTGGTGTATTCAGTTAAATAAAACACTTGTAAGGGATGATAGTGTTGATGATTTACCTTGGATACGAGCGAGTGTGAGCCTGCAATGAATTCGTGCATTGCGCGTGGAATTAGAGCAACACATTTGGAAATCTACCGTCTCCTCAAAAGAGTCCATTTGCAAGCAGCAGAAGTCCACCTTATGTGATAGGCTACACGCATAGTAAACCTCTATTGTTAACTCAACTGCTCATAATAGCAGCAAATTAATAAAAAAAAACCCCACAATATTTAACCACGTTCTGCTTTCTATCATGCGACGCGCATGTTCGCGATGACGTAAGATGCACACAAACGCACCAGGGTTCGATAGAATCAAGTTGAGTGTGAAACCAGACCAACGCTGCGGGGGGCGCCGGAAACAACCGCGTTCGGGCTCGGACCGCAGCAAACGAGCCCAATGTAAAAGCCCCAAGACAAGGTACTCACAAGTTACAGGACAGCAAACATAAGGGGATCAAATAGGGAGAAACAGACTTTGACAGCAGGTGACAGAGATGAAGCAATGATGACCAAACGAGGATAACAAGCACAAGGGGTGGGGCCAGAGAACGAGACACCGCAAACACACACACAGCCCAAACACAAGGCCACACAAAACAAGGATCTGTCATGATCCCGCCTCAAGAGTAGGACAAGAGGGCAGAATCATGATACAGAAGTGAAATTAATACAGTATGTGCAAATTCACACACCTCAATTGAGAATTGAGTTTAAAACAGTCACAGCCAATGGAACTGTTTTAAATATTCCTCTTGGCGAGCGGTATCC
>CM075864.1:52281432-52323672 GCA_038021265.1 Cyprinella venusta
AATATTGAAATATATTAGCTAATATTTATTTGTATAATAATTTAGATTTATTTAATGCAATTAATAATATATATTTTTTGTCACTCTGGTGTAATGATTTGCAAAATTCCCTTTATTTAAGATCAGCAGATTCAAAAAATAATGTTTAATAAATAATGAAATATATTAGTTAATAATTCTTTGTATAATAATTTATATTTATTTAATGCAATTAATAATGTATAAAATATATTTTGTCACTGTGGTGTAATGATTTGCAAAATACTCTTTATTTAAGATCAGCAGATTCAAAAAAATAATGTTTAATAAATTTTGAAATATATTAGCTTATAATTATTTGTATAATAATATATAATTATTTAATGTCATTAATAATGAATAAAATATTTTTTGTCACTGTGGTGTAATGATTTTATAAATACTCTTTAATTAATATCAACAGATTCAAAATATAATGTTTAATAAATATTGAAATATATTATTTAATAATTATTTGTACAATAATTTATATTTATTTAATGCAATTAATAATGTATAATTTTTGTCACTGTGATGTAATGATTTGTAAAATACTCTTTATTTAAGATCAGCAGATTCAAAAAATAATGTTTAATAAATATTGAAATATATTAGCTAATAATTATTTGTATAATAATTTAGATTTATTTAATGCAATTAATAATGTGTAAAATATTTTTTTTGTCGCTGTGGTGTAATGATTTGCAAAATACTCTTTAATTAAGATGAGCAAAGTCATTAAATAGTGTTCAATAAATATTGAAAGAATAGCTTCAGCAATTAATAATGTACAAAATAATGTCTCTCTGGTGTATTAATTTGCAAAATACATAAATGCTATCAGCAAAGTCATTTAATTTTTAATAAATATGAAAGAACATTGATTTTAATGATAATTAACACCTCTGTAAAATGTATAAATCTGTTTATTTATCTGTTGAGATCTCGTATCCGGTGACGTTTCTTGTGTGTTCAGATGATCGTGTCGCAGCTGCTCCAGAACTGGGGTCAGGTTGGTTTCCTCACACACATCGATGGGTGAGTTTCTGACAGTCCAGTTCCTGTATTTCTGTGTTCTCATGTCCACTGAGTGTAACTGTGTTGTTCTTGGTGTGTGTGACGAGTTGTTGTGTGTGTTGTTCCTCTTCCTCAGGGTGATCGAGTTCTACAGATCTCAGAGGAACGCCATGCTCTCCTCAGCCGACCGATGGCTCAGAGGTGTGTGTACAGATCCCGTTTACAGCAGTACTGTGTGTGTGTGTGTGTGCTCATACAGTCCGGGGTTTAACAGTGTGTTTTTATTCATGTTAATGTGCTTAGATTCATTATTGTGTTCAAAAAATGATCTAAATTGTCATTTTCAGTGCTGATTTAACTGTTACAGGTCTATTACACTAATGTAATTTAGCGGTGTGTGTGTCTCACTCTCTCTCATACTCTCACGTGTGTGTGTGTGTGTTGTAGATGTAGCCGAGTGGCATCCTCCGATGGCGGGGATGTTCCTGTGGATTAAAATCAAGGGCATTAAAGACACACAGCGGCTGATCATGGAGAGAGCGTTAGAGAAAGAGGTACACACACACACACACAAACAAACACACTCTCTCACGCACTGAATGTAATATGATTTCATGTTGTACTCTGCCGGATTCCTTCTTAAATTGTAAACACTTCCTGTTAGTGCAAGTCATTTGTGTGTGTAAATGTGTGTGTGTGTGTGTCACTGTCGCCTTTATAGCAGGTTTACTGAGGCTTTTTGCTGAAGCCAAAGTTTGAGTGTGTGTGTGTGTATGTAAATAAACTGAAGCACCTGATCCTTAAAACACACCACATGATTTGCCTGCCGGACTCACAGTTCCTGCTTCAGT
Organism: Cyprinella venusta; assembly: GCA_038021265.1. NCBI lineage: Eukaryota > Metazoa > Chordata > Actinopteri > Cypriniformes > Leuciscidae > Cyprinella > Cyprinella venusta. Next base: position 52,283,319 of record CM075864.1, read on the forward strand.
TTCAGACGATTGTGATATGGAGTGTTTTCTGTTGTGTTGTTTACTGTGTTGTTTACTGTGTTGTTTACTGTGTTTACATGTGCTGCTTTTTGAGCATCTACACCAGCTTGACACATTATCATTCAGAAACACACCTGCAAACATGACTTTAGTTTGGTCTGACGTCTCGGCTCTGAATCGAGTGATTCTCTCGAGTTGTGTTCAGCTGTGTGTGTGTGTGTGTGTGTGTGTGTGTGTGTTTTCAGGTTCTCCTGGTTCCTGGGGGAGTGTTCAACATCGTCAGCTCAGATCCCTGTCCGTATGTTAGAGCGGCTTTCTCTCTCTCCACACCTCAACAGATCGATGAGGTACACACAAACACACGTAAATAAATATCCCCTTAACGCCCAATGTCGCAAATATGCAACAAACCCTTTTGACTCAGTCAACCAGCCGAGATAACGTTTGCATTCCCCCAATGCCGGTTTGTGCATATTCGCTACGGGCCTAGGACCTTCGGCAAGCACTTGTTTCTAGTGGGACTGCAAAGTGACGGACTTATTTCCTGTTTACGCACGGAGAGGAACATTTTCAACATTTGCAAAATTCCAAATTGACCAATTCCCTCTGTTGCAGATTTGCAACATACCAAATTTGACCCCAAATTGACCAATATGCCCGTTGTTGCAGATTTTCAGCACACCAAATTGACCCCAAATTGACCATTTGCAAAATATCAAATTGACCCCAAATTGACCAATATGCCCGTTGTTGCAGATTTGCAACATACCAAAATTTCGATTTATTTGTTGTGCAAAAGTGAAATTGATAATCTCAACATTATTTACCATCTACTTAAAGGCAAAAACACACATAAAATATTTTTTTATATACAGCTATATAAATTCGGGCGTTAAGGGGATATATATAGTAGTGACCAAAGCTTTTTTTTGCATAGTACAATAAAAACAATTTAATTTTTTTATTTTTTTATTTTTTTTTATTTTCAATAAAACCAATTTTTAATTTTGCCAAACAATTTTGTCAGATTTCATTTAAGTTTGTCATTTATTTAGTTTTTCCTTCACATTTAAAATAGTTTTTAAAATATTTTAATTCTTTTAATATTTTAAAAACTAAATAAGTGACAAAATTTAATTACTATATATATATATATATATTTGGGGTTGGTAAGATTTTTTTTCATGTATTTGAAAGTGCCTCTTCATTTTATTTAATTTTGTCATTTACCGATATTTAGTTTTTCCTTCTCATTTAAAATATGTTTTTAAAATGTTTTTTTTTTTTTCTTATAATTATTATAAAAAAACTAAATAAGTGAAAAAATTAAGTACTATATATATATATATATATATATATATATATATATATATATTTGGGGTTGGTAAGATTTTTTTCATGTATTTGAAAGTGCCTCTTCTGTCAACCAAGGCTGTTTATTTAATCAAAAAACAGTGAATTATATTATTACAATTTAAAATAACTGTTTCTATGTGTATATATTAGGGCTGTCAAAACGATTAATCGCGATTAATCGCATCCAAAATAAAAGTTTGTGTTTACATAATATATGTGGGGGCACTGTGTATAATTATTTTGTATATATACATATAAAAACACACATGCATGTATATTTAAGAAAAAAATATTATTTATATATAAAATATTTATATATAATATAATTATATATACATGAAAATATTTCTTAAATATATACAAGCATGTGTGTATATTTATGTATATATATAATAATTATACACAGTGGCCCCACATATATTATGTAAACAGAAACTTTTTATTTTGGATGCGATTAATCGCGATTAATCATTTTGACAGCCCTAATATATATATATATATATATATATATATATATATATATATATATATATATATATATATATATATATATATATATATATTGTGATCAAACTGTATTTTCAGCATCATTACTCCAGTCTTCAGAGTCACATGACCCTTCAGAAATCACTCTAATATGATGATTTGCTGCTCAAGAAACATTTCTGATTATTATCGATGTTTAAAACGGTTGTGCTGCTTCATATTTCTGTGGAAAGCGTGGTACATTTTTCAGGATTCATTGATTGAATACACATTTATTTGAAATAGAAATCTTTTTATAACATTATAAATGTCGATTTTGATCAATTTAATGCGTCCTCGATGAATAAAAGTAAAATAAAAAAATGACTAACCACCAATTTTTGAATGACAATATCATTGTAACATGAAGTCAGTCGAGTCCCTCGTGTTACAGCACTTCAGATCAGTCTCAGGTTTTTAATGTTTGTTTAATACTCTCGTCTCCTCATCCACAGGCGTTCAGGAGACTCGCTGATCTGATCAAGGACGCCGTGTGAGTCGCTTATCTCGAAGAGGAATGTTTTAATGTCCAGTATTATCAATTAAATTCTGCTTTCACGTGCCACACACACACACAGACTCAATCTGCTCAATGTACTGCCTGTTTTGTTCAGTCAGTACCAGAGGAACAAATTTAAAACAATGTTTAACACTATTTCAAGGATCAAGAAGTTTTTCTCTTCATGTGGTGTGGATTAATATCAAGATTTGCTGCTGAAGCTGGCTGTCTGGAGGCATTTCATGTGCTTTTAAAACTGGTTTATTGTGTAAGATGTTTAAGAGTAGAAAGGTGAAGGAATGTAGTTGTCCTAATCTGTTGATTGAATCTCTGTGTTGAATTGTGTCGTCTGTAGTTCACTGGTCAGCTGCTGTTCGTAACACACACGAGGAGTAGATGTATTGAGCTTGTAGCAGCTTTTAAAATGGACCCTCGTCACAGATTGATGACACATTTTTTTTTTTTTAAGTAGTGTTCATTTTTATCAGCATATCTTCCATTATATTACCAATGACTAGAAAATAGCACTGCTGTGATGGGGTTTCTGGAAGATCTGCTTCAATCTCTCTATTTTTTTGTCATTTCTAAAAGTCGGGAAATGGAATAGTGCAATGGTGATTTTTTTTGTTTACAAACTCACACTTGAAGCAAATGCTAATGAAATAATATATAAGCGAAGTCCTCCGATATGCACAGAGAGCTTGGTGTCGTTTTCATGTGAGTCCTTGCTGGTCACCGTTTGACTCAAATATGGGTTCATAAAACAATAAACTTGCATGTAATGGTGTATGACGGCAAAAAAATACTTTAATAAATCATTAAACAAACTCTGTTAGTGTGTGTAATGCTGATTTTCACTCAAAATTGTTCTTTAACCAAAGATTTGCTGTATTTAATTGCATAAAATCCTATTGCATTGGTTTTTCTGCATTGGTTAGACATTAATTTGCTACATTAATTGGCTTTATTGGCACCTGTGGTTCCAGTGAGAACCTTTATTATCAATTGAACAAAATATTCTTAAAGTGAAAGTCCTTTAGAAAATAATGGCTCTTTTAGAAGTTCTTTGGGGAAAAAAATGGCGGCTCTATCCTGTTTCAACCTTTTATTTTTAAGTTTGGTGTGCTGGCATTCACTCTGTGTGTGTTGTTTCTGTGACAACAGCTTCTTTGTGTACACTACTTAGGGAAAGTGCTTAAGAAGGGCTCTCACACACACACAAACACTCACTCACTCAGGCGGCTGTGATAAATCTTGCTGTTATTGTGCATAAGCTCAGAGTTATACACTCACAGCTGCTTTAAAAGCAATATTAATAGCGTGTACGTGTGTTTCTTCAGGTTTTAATGGTTTAACACACTGGTTATGATAAATGATCAACGTGCTGTAAAGTGGTTTGACATTGATCAACAAGGGCAGTTAATACTTAAACAGGACTGCAGCGTGACGGGTCGTGATACACATTACCATATTGTTTTCAGTTTCCCTTTTTAGGCTTGATTTTTATAATATTAAAAACAATGACATAAGCACCAAATAACTTATGTGTACAAGGGGACAGCAAATACAGTGGAAATTGTAATTCAAAATACTGTGGCAATAATTTAGGGTGATCATATTTTGATTACCAAAAACCAGGACACTCGGCCCGGCAAACAGACGGGCCTACTCAAATGATACTCGAAGTTTACTCAAAGATACCTTATTAATATCAATGCCTCCTGTGTGGATAGAAAATTGTTATATGAAAATAGGGAAAACAGGACAGTTGGTCACCCTACAATAACTGATAAGCAGCGTTGGGGAAAATTACTTTTAAAAGTAATGTGTTACTTCGTAAAAGTAATGCGTGAAAGTAAAGAGTAACGAATTCCATTAAGTTAGTTACTTTTTATAGAAAGCAATATGTAAAATAAAGTGTAACACCACCATATTCATATAATGGGATTTACATAGTTCCATATGTATGTTATCCACATGAGTACATACCAAACTAGTTACAGGACAAAGTAAAAGTTTTATAATCATGCAATAAAACATTGAATTAACCAGACCAGCAACAAAAGTAGGCAATCACAGGATTTCTTAGCATTCGTTTTCTGTATGCTACCACAGTGCTTGCAAAATATGCAGCAAAACCAGTTAACTTTGAGGAAATAAACAAAACTGGGTGACGAAGTCAGCTCAAATTACAGGAAAAACTGGGTCAATTCGGTCAAAAAGAAATAAAGATGGATGATATTCCTATAGTGAGCTGATAGGCACAGAAGATAGGAGGGGTTAAAGACCAAACATTACGCTTTTACTCTGTCATATTTCACCCACAGTAGCCTACATTATTTTTTGGGTCCGTGGATTACTCAAACGATTATTGGGTCACAACTTAAACCAAACCCACAAAACACCTCAAATGAGCTTCGGCACGTCACATTTCAGGACGAACATCGAGAGATAAAAGCGTCGGAACAACATGGTGTAAGTGTCACACTGTTTATCGAGTAAATATCGCTGTGTTTGTGACCGTTGTGGGAAATGTTACAAAAGGAAACGCTGTTGTTTTCGGCTATTATGCTAGCGGCAGATTCGGTCGTGTAAACAACTGCGACTGCGTTTTTACATTCGCGTGATTTAAACGTAAATAGTAGGTGTTTTCTTGTACATTCATGTTGAATGGTGAGGGTTAAAGCACATGAATGTGAGGGAAAATATATTTTTTAAGCGTCTTCCTTAGCGGACGGTGACTAGTCATATGACTAGCCGCAGTTAGCTCGAGCTGATTTCAGCACATTTGAACGTGTCAAATATAATTTAGACATTAACACACTGCGAATATAACTACCTGAAAACTCAAGTCGTGTCTTAGTTTGTATTTGAGTGTTTTGTTAGCGTATAGATTTGTTGGTCGTAGATTAGAAGCTTTTAAAATGACATTAGGCTAATAGCACAAGTAACGTATGCGGATCACGATTTGACTTAGACTAGTCATATGAAGCTTTTATTTGTGCCCATTTTTTTATTTAAATCATGTTGATTTATCTTAATTTCCTCTAAATTAGTAATTTTGAGTTCGCAGATGGTTTGAATGTACATAAGACGTCAAATATAGATTGTATATGTGAAGTGTTTAAATTAGCATAACATTATATGGCTTTATCTAACTTTTAACCCGTTAATATGATGATTCTTGCCTCAGAAAATATGAGTCAGTTCTTGTTTTATCACGTCTTGTTATTCTTGATACGAGGAGGAGGAGGAGGAGTCACAGGCTTTGTGTGCAAAACTTGAGTTAAAAGCCATTTTGACGAATCAAATCAATTTAAATTTAATGTTCCTCTTTTTATTTTGTCTTTCCAGTGATGCATCTGCAGGAAACATCAGGTACACCGGTGGTTAGTGCTCTCCATGACCGTAACATGAGGACCGGTGGAGAATGACATCTTATCTCTACTGTTGATACTGAAAGCCAGAGAAAATGAAGAGGGTGAACGGATACGTGATCATTTATTTAGTGTCCATGATTAGTTTTAGTGTGGCAGGGCCTTTGAACATCTCGGCAGTGGATGAAGATGCAAGAGTGAACGGGACAGAGGCAGATGGTGACGGCTCGGTTCCTGTGGTGCTCACCAAAATAAACCAGATCATCGCCCGGGAGGGAAACTGTGCTTTAATTGACTGTAATATCACCGGTGACCCTTTCCCAAATGTCCAGTGGTTCAACTCACACGGACACCTGCTTGACACACAGATGAGTGGTATGTTTACTGTAAAAACACCTTCAGACACCAATGCATTGTCGTCCATCACTAGGCCTACATCTGGTTACTTCATTCATTTTGATGATTTAAATGTATCCATGCAGACTGTATTTAAGTCTGATCTAATATTCCAGCACTATATATAATAGAATTTACTTCTTTCATTATGATTCACTCAAATGGCAGGGTTTTTTGATCGTTAACAGCCCTATAGTGTCTTATTACTCTTATTATTTAATTTTATTGATCAAATCTATGAATTTGACTTGAAAGATGATGCACACATTTAATAAGATTGAGGGGGAAATGCCCTTTAAAGGTTAAATAAATGCCCTGGCGGTAAATATATCACATATGTGGATTTCAATATTTCAAAGCTGATAGAACACTAATGCGAATTTTGCTTCAGAATAAACGTAACTTATTAAGCAAATTTGTGATTTACTTGTCTGAAGGATAAATAACTTATCGCATATAAATAAATCTATATTTCTTAAAAACATTTTTACTGATCCCAAATTTATGAACGATGAATGCAACAACGACTGAAGACGAACCAACGTCAGTCGCAACGTAAACATTTTGTCTTTGCTGCGTCTACATATTCATAATTAAACCCTAATCAACACTTACTGTAAATGTCCAGTGGTTTTACTTAAAATGCAAATGCCTTCGCAACACAAAAAACAACGTTTTTTGCTGATCTTAGATGTGTGAAATGTATAGAAACATTTTGAGAATGACCACAGTGGATTTTTTCCATTATTCATTGCATCCTCTCCTGAGATTTGAGCTTAATCCGTTACGCAATGATTTGATCTTTTAATCTTTTGGTCTAAAACGTGAGTCGGTGATTCTCAGCTGTAGTATAAGTGATGTTTGGAGGATTAGGTGTGTGTGGCAGGCGTAGTGTATGCTAAAAATACTAGCAGTGTTTTACCAGACGTTATATGGAAACATCTTTGCTTTTCATTTGGGTGTGTTGCAGTGTGAAGAATGAGCGTGAACTAAAGACTGTTTGACATGTTTTGTCTTGCCAAATGACTCGAGAGATTTGAAACTTGAGAGATTTAAAGGTATAGCGGAGGATCTTTCCGAAATTTAGAGAAGACCCGCCCTCTCCAATTTTTTTTTAAAAAATGCAAATGCACAAACACAACACACTTGCTCCCGAGGGGGAACACCTTTTACGCCTTGCACAATTATGTTGCAAATTATAAACTAACTCAAAAACATTCATAAAAAAGACAACATGTCAAATGCCCTTCCGTGTTTTATTTACTTATTATACTGATCGGTTGAGTGACCGAGGACTCAAGACATGATATGTGCAACCCTGTATCACACGAAATACTTTCTGAGGAAACTATTTTGCAAATCGCAATTATGTTACATGGCAACATGTGAGCAGTGCTATTACGTTGGTCCTTGACCTAATATGTTTCATTGTTAATACGTAGGTATTAATAGGCTACGTTATTTTTATACATAGTTGCATATGGAGAAGTAGCTTGTTGCGTTTGTGTAATAATAAACACACACGGTTTTAGAATATGAACACATGAACACACACGGTTTTAGAATATTTCAGCGCGATACCATTTACCGTTTGGTCAAAAGGCTACTTTAGACAAATTGAGATGTTTACCGTGTCTATGCGGTGCATGACTTGTGCCAGGGCTAGCATTGCTAAGTCGCTTGCATTAACTTTGACTAGTGATTTTAAATGGATTTCTCCAAAACTTTACCTGTCTAGTAGAATCTTCGCGACTGCGGCATCAGTGAGAAGCCCGACCTGTGCTTTTAGCGCACGCCAGCGTGTGATATTCACCCAAAATCACTCTGGTCTTGTTTCTATATCCTGCGGCCTTTCTCTTCTTATCATACACTTCGTATACATTTTTTCTCTTTCGACCCTCAGTCATTTTCAAAGGAATGGCTGAAACCGTAACTCCGACATAATACACCTGAAAGTGAAAACTACATAGAGATGAGCACGTACGACGGCCTTACGTAAACATATCACCAGAATGATTGACACTTAGGTGGACCAATAGTATAGACTACCCACCCGGAAAAAGAAAATCCTCCGCTATACCTTTAAGGAAATCTGTTCATTTTTTGTTGCGCGTTTCGAAAAAAAAATATCGGATTTTAAAACCAACAAATATTTGTATCGGTATCGGCCTTCAAAATCCTTTATCGGTCGGGCTCTACTGCTGAGCAAAGAAGTTAATGACACACAAGTTAAATACTTGCGCAGTTGTGTTTGGAGTCTGGAGTTTCATTTGTAATAATGCATTAAACATGACGAATTGTTCGGACATCATTTTTATCCAGGCTGTCATATAAATGCATGCAAAAAGCTCGTCTTGTATGCTTTTTCTATGCATTTTAGTTTTGTTTTTTTGCATAGTGAAGTAAAATAAAACTTTCAGTTCATATTTTGATGGCATAATCAAATATGTAGGGTCATTAAAAACAAACTCTGCACATTGTTGTACTTATTCATGTAGTTCAAGATATGCTTTAAGTGAACGGATTAGACCTTCCATGACCTCCAGTATGTGATTTTTCTCCCTCAGATGGTAAATGGTGGCTTCTGGACAATGGCATCCTCAACATCACCAGCATCACGTTTGCAGACCGTGGCAAATACACATGCGTGGCCTCCAACGCGTACGGCAAGGCCAACTGCACCGTGACTCTGCGTGTGGTGTTCACCAATGGAGATATGGGTGTGTACTATATGGTGGTGTGTCTGGTGACGTTCACAATCATAATGATCCTCAACATCACTCGCCTTTGCATGATGAGCAGCCATTTGAAGAAAACCGAGAAGGCCATCAACGAGTTTTTCCGAACGGAAGGTGCAGAAAAGCTTCAGAAGGCCTTTGAGATCGCGAAGCGTATACCTATCATTACCTCAGCCAAAACGCTGGAGCTGGCGAAGGTCACGCAGTTCAAGACCATGGAGTTCGCGCGCTACATAGAGGAGCTAGCGCGTAGCATCCCGCTCCCGCCGCTGATCATGAACTGCCGCACCTTCATGGAGGAGATCCTCGAGGTCGTCGGCGTGGAGGAAATGAGACACACCTTCGTCCGACAAGCACCCGAGCTTCACGAAGGCCCCGGCGGAGTGGTCGTCAGCACTTCCAGGGACGTTTTCTCAATCCTGCACGAGAGAGAGCGAGCGAGGGAGAGGGAACGCAGCGAGTCTCCGGCCGCGGACTCGGACGACGCGTCGCTTCACGAGCAGCCTCGACACATGGCCATTCAGGTTTCCATTCATCCGCCGCTAGCCGACGCTGGGTGCTGTAACATGGAAGCTCCGCCTCTTCCCGAAGTGGGTTCTCCACCACCTGTCGATCAGCTGCCTTTGGAGGCGGAGTCTGAAGAGAAGGAAATCAAGGCGGAGTCTGTCGAAGAGGAGGGCGTGACGACGCAGAATCCCCAAGTCATTTACGAAAGCCATGTGTAATATCTTAAACTAAGGGTAATGAGCTCGCTATGCATTCTCTTGGGGAAAGAAAAAAGGTCAAGATTTGGTTTTCTTAGAAGTTGCGTTTATGTTAGTGTGAATCTCTCAAAACTAGGGCTGTCAAACGATTAATCGCGATTAATCGCATCCAAAATAAAAGTTTGTGTTTACATAATATATGTGGGCGTAGTGTGTATAATTATTTTGTAGATATAGACACACATGCATGTATATATTTAAGAAAAATGTGTTCTTAATATATCAAATATTTATATTTATACATACTATTAATTATGTATAAATATATATAAAGTATATACTTTCAGATTTTTCTCAAATATATACATGCATGTGTGTGTATTTATATATACAAAATAATTATACACACTACGCCCACATATATTACGTAAACACAGACTTTTATTTTGAATGCGATTAATCGTTTGACAGCCCTACTCAAAACTTAAAAAAAGAGTGTCCGAGTCGTATTTCGCCGTAAAATCAATCGGGAAAAAAAGAAATAAAATAAAGCTTTTACATTGTAACTCATGTCAGGTTAGCAATTTAAACCCCGCTATTGTAATGCAATAAGTGTTTTTCTCATTACTTTACATTTAAAATATAAACATCATGCTTGCGTTTGAATCAAGTTACGATTGATGCTGATTTTAAGCAGAATTATTGTCAGTGCAATAATTATGAGGGTATTTGTGTCACTGTAATGAGATTTTCTTCTTTTTTTGCGTTATAGTAAATAATTTGGGGACTAAATGCGCTTAAAATGATGGTCACAATCTCCAAATATTATTAATGTTCTTTAAAAATGTAATAATCAAAAACATTTCTTTTGATTTTGGGGTGAAATATTACCTTCTCACTTCTTTTGAGTTTGACTCGGTAAATTATTCTTCCCAATGACGATGAATACTCATGCTGAATGTATTTTGAGGCAAAGTTCTCGGTTTATTTCGAAAATCCTGGTTTGCCCACGGATTATTTCTGTCTTGTGTAGTTAACAGAAACTACACAAAGTTCACATCTTGTGTCTTAATCGACAGACAGGAAGTGGTTTTACCGTTGGATGTTGTTACAGATTATCCACTTCGTGAGTGAATGAATGAGAACGGACGACTGATTAATGCATCTGGCTGAAAGAAAAACACATACCATTTGAGGCTGAAGTGCATTTTCCATTTAATAGAAATCAAACATTTTTCACTAAAGATTAAATTATGATTTTTTGCTTCCTCTTACGATGCATGAAGAATGCATGTCAATCTTTTCTCAATGCTGGATTTGGAGAGACTTTGTGTGTTATTTATCCTTTGTGTCATGTTGGCCAGGTAAATGGCATTGACACCTTGAATAACATTGAGAGATCTCAGTTTTGAGGCATTCGACTCAGTCGCGTTTCTTTCCACTGGAGTCCTTGTACTGTTACTGTAATTAAACATAGTATTATTACTTTATTAGTAAGTGTTTTAGTCTCAAATGCACAACTTGGTGTCTTTTTCTTTCTTTCCTAAGAGTAAACTGTTGCGGGCGTCTTTGTTTCATTTGAAACCCGTTTAATCTCCTGTAATTTCCCAAACCCATAGTTTTGCTTCTTAAAAAGGCTTTACCTCTTAGTTTCAGTGCAAACGTGCTCTAGTTCTTCAATGTTGCTGATCTTGCTTTGTTGGACATCTAAGGCTGATGGTAACATCTAAGCACTAGTCATTCAGATTGCTCCTGGAAATGATGGCCATTATACTCTTCAAAACGCTGTTTAAGTAGTGAAATAAAGCTGCTGTTGTACCAATGATGTTCTGTGTGTTTGCCTTCATTCGGGTGAGGAGCTTTTGCATCATCCAAATCTCTCTCTTCATAGACGCTTGCTGATCTCAGTGCCTTGCAGATCATTTTATTTTCTCAGATCCTTGCCTCACAAATACATTTTTGTTGTCTAGTGTGTTGTTTTATTCCACTCAAACGTTTTGAACTATAGTAGATTGTGTTTGAGTGTTCGAATAAAAGGTTTTCAGTTAAAATGCTGAGGTAAATTGTGTTAGATATATATGCTACTGTTAAAATGCATGAATAAAATGCTGTAGACATTTGAACTTGTGCTCATTGATTTGCATATGAAGATGTCTGATTTTAAGGGGCAAAATGAAAAATTACTCATTATTCACTTGACCTCAAGTTGGACCAAATCTGTATCATTTGTTTTAACCTTGAAACACTAGTAGATTTTTTTTAAACGTTTTTTTAATTAATTTAGATCATTTTTGATTAGACTTTGATATATAGCGTAGATTCACTGAACAAAATATACCATCTGTAAGAGTATAATAATAATAATTGTGCAACTGTTTACTCATTAGTATAAAGCAGTGATATAAATCACTCAAAATATGCAATTTAATGTTATATGTATTGCAATTGTATGTAAATGTAAAATTTCTGTTGAAATGCTGTGAAGCGTTTGCTCATAAAGCAATATTAATGACTAGAGTGATAAGATTATATTTCCATAGTTGGAAGATCGATTGGGGAACTGCTCTGGTAATGTAAATGACTTATTTTGAATCACAACGGCGATGTATTGTCTCAAGTGAATTACCAAATGATATAGAAAACGTGATCATAAATTCATCCGGAATTGACTTGTTTCTCCAGCTGTCCTCTTCTTCAAATGATATTTGTGGTGAGTGTTTATTTTCTTGTTCATGTCATTATGACAAAGTCAGCGGAAAAGAAGTCGTTTTAAATTTATGTAGTTGTTGTTGTGGTTAACTTTATTCAACTTACCGATCAGCATGCTCATGTGGGGATGTTAAGTTGGGGATTTTAACACGGGAGATTGGGGATATTTAATTTTTCACCCAAAAAAAAAAAACTTAAAGTTTAGACCAGAAAAAAAAAAACGACAGTGTTACCCCTTAAGTTTTTTATTTTTGGGTGAAAAATTAAGTATCCCCAATCTTCTCAAAACTCTGGATTCTGATAGAGGGCCATGAGACTTAGACCTGAGTGCAAAAATGGAGGCTCTAGACCCTTCCAGAGCTGAGATATCGAAACTCAAAGTTTAGACCAGAAAAAAAACCCGACAGTGTTACCCCTTGAGTTTCAATATCTCAGCTCTGGAAGGGTCTAGAGCCTCCATTTTTGCACCCAGGTCTAAGTCTCATGGCCCTCTATCAGAATCCAGAGTTTTGAGAAGATTGGGGAAAATTAATCCCCCCCCCCCCAGTGTTAAGGGGTAACACTGTGTTTTTTTTTTTCTGGTCGAAATTTTGAGTTTTGATATCTCAGCTCTGGAAGGGTCTAATATATTAACATTAACATTTGCACTTTGGTATATTATTAGTATTTATATGTTGTATGTTTATTATAAAAATATAAGATTAATTGATCCGCTAACTTATTATTTCGTAATTGTTTTGCATAACCATATATTAATGTTATAGAACATATTGTATTATTTATTATAAAGATTATAAATGTAATTTTCCAATAATTTATTATTATTATTGAAAACCTGAAATAATCTAATTGTATTAGTTTACTTTTTTACTAAAAAATTACAGTAACAGAATGGTATTTTTTACATAGTGTATATTTTAAAGTGTTTATCAGGAGAGGAGATTAATAAGATGAACACTGTTTTTGAAGAAAAAATGTTATGTTTGACAAACTTTGCTAGGTGTAACAAGGAGTCAGCAGAAGTGGGATTCATGTGCGGTTTTATTGCAGACAGTAGGAGAACAATGGGCAGAGGTAAATCACCAGCAACAGAGATATCAAAGACCAGGCAGAACGCAACGATCAGGCCGGCACACAGGGTCAATCCAGATAAACAGGCAGAAGATCAGATGGGCACAGGGAGGTACGGGTTAAACAGTCTATGTCCAAAACAAGAGATCAGTTTTCTAGGAATATGGCAAGAACAAGACTTCGTAGTGTGTGTGTCTATGTGACATAAATAGTCCATGGGATGGGATCAGGTGTGAGGGTAATCAGCACCAGGCACGGAATGATGGGAAACGTAGTTGGTGAAGGACTCCTCTGGTGGTGATCAGAGGCTTGATTTGTGACACTAGGGGGTTTGCTGGTAATTTAAGGAATCAAGGAAACTTTAGACCTGAGTGTCAGTCAGAGGTTTGATTGAAGCAATCAAATTGAAGCAGTGTTTATCATGTGTGTGTGTTTACTATGTGCGTTTGTGCAGGACGCTTTTACTCTGGTAAGCGGGGCCTCACTGTGTGGTGTGGTGGCCCTCGTGCTCCTCATCATCTCCACAGCAACAGACTATTGGATGCAGTATCGCTACTCGGGGAACGCAGCCAATCAGGGCCTCTGGAGGTTCTGCATCAATCGCAAGTGCCACATCCACACGCTCAACGTGGGTAAGGACAGTCAGCCGCATCACAACCGCTTACACTACAGGATACGCAACACAGATACACTTGCAAAAATGACAAATTAATTATATATTTATTTTTTATCCATATCCTTCTGGGTTGGTCCAAATTTCATTTTTTGTATATATATATATATATATAGGCCTATACAAAAATTCAAAACATAATTTCATTTTATTTTTAAAAAAATTTGATGTATAATTTGGAAGAATACTTAGCTCATGGTTCTATGTAAACTTAAGATATTTTAACTTTTTTTTTATCAAAACAGAATTGTATTTCATATTCTATGAAAAAATAGTAAATATTTTGTAATAATCTCTGTCTACTTGATTTTATAAGTATTGGAAGAATATATTTTTTATATAAAAAATTAAAAACATACTTACATATGTTCTTTGACAATAACAAAAAAATACATACTTTTAAGTAATCTTTATCTATCTGGGTTGGGTGAATATGTTTTTATTTTCTTATTATAAAATACATTTTTATACATTAAGCATCTATGACGATTGCAAAAAATATCAAACAATCCATCAACTGTTTTCATACAGCAGTTCATATATCCCAGAATGCACTGAACCTGTTTCCGCCCCGCAGCATTCTGGGACGCCACGCGGGCCTTCATGCTGCTGTCGCTGCTGGGCTGTTTCGCTGGAGTCCTTCTGAGCGTCACTGCGCCTAAATGAGGCCGAAGCCAATGAGTGCGGGCCGGAGGAGTCGCTCTGCATCTGTCCAGTGACCAAACATTACAACAGCACACTTCACTCACTTAAAACACTCATCCTTCCCGCACTAAAATTATACTTCTTTTTACATTTTGAGAATATTTATTAACTTCAAATTTATGAACTGTTAAATTACTATATTTAATCAATAAAAAATAATTAGTAGTCATTAAAGCACATTGCTCACATTTGTTTAACTTTAAATGAAAGTAACTCACAATTTAATGCACAACCGAAAAACATATTTCAGTTCACTTCAGTATGCATTCAGTTACACATAGACATTATGAAAGATTCATTTACTCTCGTTGCAGAACACACTCTCCTTGCTTCCCTCGTCTGCTCCACCATTCCCTCCTGCATTGGCTGTTTTTTTCCTCCTTTTTCAACATTTTTAATAACAATTTCAGTCCGATCTTGCGTTATTTCCTCATAACTTCTCGTGTGTTTGGTTGTGAAACGTAGTTAGCGGAACAGACAGAAGTCGCAGCGATTCTTTTTTTCTAAAGTCATGCAGTGTAAACCCCGTTGCTGAACAATCGCATATTTTTAGGACAAGATGATTCATTTGATTGAGTGAAAGCTTTTTTGAATAACGGCCCCTTAGAGTGAAAATTCAAATGAATCATTGAATCAGAGTTTCACTTCAAATAACGAGTCGATTCAGACTGTTTGGAACCTTTAGGAAACGATTTATTCGAACCGTCAAACCGACCAACTCAAACCAATTTTGCAACTGAAATTTACATTTCAAATGCAATTTGTAAATAAAAATTCATATTTGTGATTAGAATGGTCAAAATGCAAAAAACGTTTTCAGTTTTTAGTTGGAAATGCCCCCTCTGAGTTATGATGCAAACGAATAATCGAATCAAAGTAAATTGGTGAATCTACTCAACCGAATCGACTCGAACCGATTCCATGAGTCGTATGATTCATCGCCAATTCTAAACAGCTTTTTTGTCGTTTTCGCAGATCCGTGTAAATGCAAAAAATTTTTAAAGAAACACTTCCCCGTTTTTAGCTCATGTTGTTGCATAAATCTCTGTCTTCTCTGTATTCCAGGAGTTCTTCAGCTCTGTGCTTATCAGAGGAGCTTCAGTGAAGCGCCACCTGTTACTGTCTCCGACAGCTGAACCCTGATCATCACAAAACCCTGAGCGCTGCAATCCTGCAGGAAATAAACTGCGTTTGGGCTCTTCTTGTTGCATGTTTTATTTTTCCAACAGAACTGATGGTGCAACATTTAGTCATTGACAGGTTAAAAACAGAAGCTTGTCTGTACAACAGATGGTGTACACACACAACGCCATCTGATGAGGAATATATGATGATGTTCTCAGCAATATGTTCACAAACACATTAGTAAACATCATTAACAAAGATTTCAAAAGTACACACAAAACACCCCTGTATTACTGTATAAGTTTGTTTTTTCAATTGAGTTTATATGCAAAAAGAAATGGGGAGATTTACAGCGTTTATAATCTTAAATAATCTTAATTTTATATACATTTGATGTAAATAAACTTAAAAGTTGAATATAAAATGTGTATTATGAAATAAAACTAGTGTTAATAATATTGCTTTAAAGGGATACTCCACTTTTTTTGGAAATAGGCTCATTTTACCACTCCCCCAGAGTTGGGTTTTACCATTTTCGAATGTATTGATTTTGAGTGGTGATTTGTGGTGATTTTTTGATATTTAAAAGAATATCAGTAACCAGACAATTTCTGGTCTCATTGACTACCATAGTATATTTTTTTCCTACTATGGAAGTCAATGAGACCAGAAACTGTCTGGTTACTGATATTCTTCTAAATATCAGAAAATCGGCTGAATGGATTTGAAAACGGTAAAACTCAACTGTTTAACTCTGGGGGAGTGGTAAAATGAGCCTATTTCCAAAAAAGGTGGAGTATCCCTTTAATTTAGTCTGTGGGACCTCTGTGTAAGGGCTATTTATAGTCCAAGTGTGTTTACTTATGGATGTCTTTTCAACATCAAATTTAGACTTATATTAGACATCGTTTTTTTAACTTCTATAACTGTACAACATTACAGTTATACACATACAAATAAATCACAATTCAATAATTGTCACATTCATGTCTTAGCAGTTCCCTGTTATGTTGATTAGTCATCCCAGGTGTTTCTTGTTTGCCACACCCCCTTGTTATCTTGTTTAGCTTGTCTGTCTGTGTATTTAAGCCCTGTGTCTTGTTTCAGTCTTTGTGAGTTCTTGAAGTTGTAGGTTGGTAGGTTTGTTGGTCCTGGTTTTGCTTCTGAGTTTGTTACCATTTGATTTTCTTTAATAAATTCTGCTGCACTTGGATTTTGCTTCTGCATCTGTTTCAGCTTCCAGTGTAACAGAAGACCTCACCAAGACCAAGATCCAGCAGCAATCACCATCATGAATCCAGCAGTCAAGCTTATGTGTCTCCATCAAGGAGATCAATCCATTGAGAATTATGTTGTTGACTTTTTGGAGCTGGCTCACCTGACCTGCATAGAAGAGGTATGCCTGATGTTTTTTCAGGGAGGACTATCTGAACCGCTCAGTTCATTCATGCCCATGCATGATCCTCATGGAACTCTAGAGCAGTATATTAACCTGGCCCTTTTGTTAAGCGGTTCATTGTTTACTGTAGGTGTGGTAGAGGATGAGCTTTGTGAACTCACAGCACCCCCTCAGCCTCAGCTTGTCGCCATCAGCCCTGCCGAGCCTGCAAGATGGCTGCCCCCGAGCCAGTGTCTAAGGACAAGATGGCCTCCTCCGATCCAGTGTCTCCAGACAAGATTGCTGATCCAGTGTCTGCTCCTGAGCCAGTGTTTGTGTCTGTCCTTGTGGACATTTCTGATCTAGTGTCTTGTGAACATTTCTGTTCTAGTGTCTGTTCCCGAGCCGGTGTCTGGTCCTGAGAGGGCATCACCGCCTTGGCTACCCGAGGAGTCTCTACCGCCCTGGTCTCCTGCACAGCCTGATCTGCCCTGGTCTCCTGCACAGCCTGATCTGCCCTGGTCACCTGCACAGCCTGATCTGCCCTGGTCTCCAGCACAGCCTGACCTGCCCTAGTCTCCTGCACAGCCTGGTCTCCTGCAAGCCTGATCCGCCCTGGTCCCCTGCAAGCCTGACCCGCCCTGGTCCCCTGCACAGCCAGATCCGCCCTGGTCTCCCGCTCTACCTCCCACCTGGACAGTCCCATCTGGACAGTGTTCCCCTATTTCATCCTATGTTTAGCAGTTCCCTGTACTTGTTACTGTATGTTGACTGTTCCTGCTTCTGAGTCTGTGTCTGAATTTGTTCTTGGATTTTGCTTCAGCCTCCAGCATAACAATAATCACTGTTTAAATCTTTGTTAAAAAATAAATTGCCATGAATAGCTTCAGAAGGGCACCACACATATCAAGAACAATTATGTACAAATAAATAGATTGTAATTCAAGGGCATCAAACATATCAAGCACAATTATGAACAAATAATGAGATTGCACTTTAATTATGATTAAATAATTACATTGCAGTGGAAGGGCACCAAACATATCAAGCACAATTATGAGCAAATAACTAGATTGCAATGGAAAGGCACCAGACAATTTAGCACAGTTATGAACAAATAATTAGTTAGTAAATCTTATGCCTTATTGATTTTTGAAGTGGTAATCTATGAATGAAGTGTAAGACATTTACAAGTGATGAATAGTTTACACTGACTTCATGCAGAAGGTGGAAATGATTGATTCATGCATTTACACATCTATAACAGATGTTGAACACTGTAGTGTAAGATTGTAATTTAATTTAATTATGAACAAATAATTAGATTGTCATTGAAGGGCAACAGACATAAAGCACAATTATGAACAAATAATTAGATTGCACTTTAATTATGATTAAATAATTACATTGCAGTGGAAGGGCACCAAACATATCAAGCACAATTATGAGCAAATAACTAGATTGCAATGGAAAGGCACCAGACAGATTTAGCACAGTTATGAACAAATAATTAGTTAGTAAATCTTATGCCTTATTGATTTTTGAAGTGGTAATCTATGAATGAAGTGTAAGACATTTACAAGTGATGAATAGTTTACACTGACTTTATGCAGAAGGTGGAAATGATTGATTCATGCATTTACACATCTATAACAGATGTTGAACACTGTAGTGTAAGATTTTAATTTAATTATGAACAAATAATTAGATTGTCATTGAAGGGCAACAGACATAAAGCACAATTATGAACAAATAACTAGATTGTAGTTTAATTTATAATTCAAGCCCTCTTGTCTTGGCTCATCAGGGTGTAGTGAATCCTCCATCCTCTTTGCGACGTGCGCTTGAGGTGCTCAGAAACATACATCTTGATTTGCTCCTCTGTGGCTGCAGAATCAAATGTCATGATCCCTTCTACACAAGCAGAAAAAAATATGATTTAGATATATGCAAAGGCACTCTGCAATCATTCACCAAAGGCAAAAATATGTTTCCTTGCATCCACTGGATAAATACTAAGCCATCTCAGCAACTGTTAACTAACACTTCCTACAAAAAGGGATTGAGGCCATGTCCACACAGACATGAGTATTTTTATAACCGTGACTTTTTTACATGATTCGGCCGTTCGTTCACACGGAAACGCAGTATCAGGACACTGAAACCGAACATTTTTGAAAACCCCTGCCAGGGTGAGTATTGTAAATACTCGGCCCGGCAATGATAGCCTACTCGAAGTTTACTCAAAGATGCTTTAGTTTCAATACATTTAAAGTAGCTGTAGCAGCTAAAGTAGCCGGACTTCAAGATGACGTCCAAGTTGGGTCATGGCTGGTCCAATAGCAGACCTAGTTTGGACGTCGAGTGGATGTCCAGAATTGGTCATGGACCAACGGACCCAATATAGACATGAACTGCACGTCTATCCGATGTCCAATGTTTAGTGGTTATAATCCTGCGCGATGTATTTAAACAAAAATCCAAACTGAACGGGGAAAAAAACACACGACGAACACAATCAGGTTCGCTGCAATGATAAAAACCCACTGGTGTTTCTCGCCGCGAGTTCCGATTTTCCTCGAGTTTCCTCAACGTGTATATTACTCTAACTGAGCAAAACAGCATTATGAGGAACCCGACAATGTCTAACATAAGGATAAACGCCAGCGGTAATTCCTCTTCATTATTCTTCTGAAAGCATTTTATCGTGTTGTTATGCTTCGGATCGTCGACGCGATGACATGCCGCGCTTAACGAGCACGTGACCAACCACATGTGCGCGCAGACAACCAAAGCGTTCCTGCGTGAAAAAAACTTCCCTTGATTTCATTGGATATTTGATGGCCACATATCGCACCACACTTATCGCGGTGACAGGGAAGATGCTCACGTACATGTTGACGTAATAAACCGACACCAATACGTAACATAGCTTGTTATGGGAATTTTCCACACTCTGGGACCACAGCAATGTGTTTTCATAGTAGGACAGGATGCGGATGGGAAGAAGCACCAGCAGAACGCAGTCGGCGATGGCCATTTTGGTGATGTAGATGTTCAGGTAGGTCCAGTCCGCTCTAGGACACCGGCAGAACATCACCAGGATGAATATGTTTCCCAGGACCCCGAGGATGAAGGTGGGAATCAGTGAGGCGAGCTGAAGGCTCTGGATGCCAGCGCTGATGTTTAGGGTGCAGTTAGACATCTTCAGCCTGTGGGAAATTAAAATATACACTTTATAATTACACTTCCCAGACAGGAACATATAGTTATTTCAAAATAGCACACTTCAAGGTTACTAATCATTAACACACTAGAGGTATAGGCGTATACTAAATTAGTATAGAAGGGTCTAGAGCCTCCATTTTTGCACTCAGGTCTAAGTCTCATGCACTCAGGTCTAAGTTGAAATTTTGACTTTCGTTATCTCGGCTCTGGAAGGGTCTAGAGCCTCCATTCTCTGTCAGAATCCAGAGTTTCAAGAAGATCGGAGGGGGTCAAAATTTTGGCCAAAAAAAAAAAATGACAGTGTTACCCCTTATGTTTTTTTTTCAGGTCCAAATTTTGACCTTCAATATCTCGGCTCTGGAAGGGTCTAGAGCCTCCATTTTTGCGCTCTGGTCGAAGTCTCGTGGCCCTCTGTCAGAATCCAGAGTTTCAAGAAGATCGGAGGGGGTCAAAATTTCGGCCAAAAAAAAATGACAGTGTTACCCCTTATGTTTTTTTTTCAGGTCCAAATTTTGACCTTCGATATCTCGGCTCTGGAAGGGTCTAGAACCTCCATTTTTGCGCGCTGGTCGAAGTCTCGTGGCCCTCTGTCAGAATCCAGAGTTTCAAGAAGATCGGAGGGGGTCAAAATTTCGGCCAAAAAAAAAATGACAGTGTTACCCCTTATGTTTTTTTTTCGGGTCCAAATTTTGACCTTCGATATCTCGGCTCTGGAAGGGTCTAGAGCCTCCATTTTTGCGCGCTGGTCGAAGTCTCGTGGCCCTCTGTCAGAATCCAGAGTTTCAAGAAGATCGGAGGGGGGTCAAAATTTCGGCCAAAAAAAAAAAATGACAGTGTTACCCCTTATGTTTTTTTTTCAGGTCCAAATTTTGACCTTCGATATCTCGGCTCTGGAAGGGTCTAGAGCCTCCATTTTTGCGCTCTGGTCGAAGTCTCGTGGCCCTCTGTCAGAATCCAGAGTTTCAAGAAGATCGGAGGGGGTCAAAATTTCGGCCAAAAAAAAAAATGACAGTGTTACCCAATATGTTTTTTTTTTCAGGTCCAAATTTTGACCTTCGATATCTCGGCTCTGGAAGGGTCTAGAACCTCCATTTTTGCGCGCTGGTCGAAGTCTCGTGGCCCTCTGTCAGAATCCAGAGTTTCAAGAAGATCGGAGGGGGTCAAAATTTCGGCCAAAAAAAAAAATGACAGTGTTACCCCTTATGTTTTTTTTTCGGGTCCAAATTTTGACCTTCAATATCTCGGCTCTGGAAGGGTCTAGAGCCTCCATTTTTGCGCGCTGGTCGAAGTCTCGTGGCCCTCTGTCAGAATCCAGAGTTTCAAGAAGATCGGAGGGGGTCAAAATTTCGGCCAAAAAAAAAAATGACAGTGTTACCCCTTATGTTTTTTTTTCAGGTCCAAATTTTGACCTTCGATATCTCGGCTCTGGAAGGGTCTAGAACCTCCATTTTTGCGCGCTGGTCGAAGTCTCATGGCCCTCTGTCAGAATCCAGAGTTTCAAGAAGATCGGAGGGGGTCAAAATTTCGGCCAAAAAAAAAAAATGACAGTGTTACCCCTTATGTTTTTTTTTCAGGTCCAAATTTTGACCTTCGATATCTCGGCTCTGGAAGGGTCTAGAGCCTCCATTTTTGCGCTCTGGTCGAAGTCTCGTGGCCCTCTGTCAGAATCCAGAGTTTCAAGAAGATCGGAGGGGGTCAAAATTTCGGCCAAAAAAAAAAAATGACAGTGTTACCCCTTATGTTTTTTTTTCGGGTCCAAATTTTGACCTTCAATATCTCGGCTCTGGAAGGGTCTAGAGCCTCCATTTTTGCGCGCTGGTCGAAGTCTCGTGGCCCTCTGTCAGAATCCAGAGTTTCAAGAAGATCGGAGGGGGTCAAAATTTCGGCCAAAAAAAAAAATGACAGTGTTACCCCTTATGTTTTTTTTTCAGGTCCAAATTTTGACCTTCGATATCTCGGCTCTGGAAGGGTCTAGAACCTCCATTTTTGCGTGCTGGTCGAAGTCTCGTGGCCCTCTGTCAGAATCCAGAGTTTCAAGAAGATCGGAGGGGGTCAAAATTTCGGCCAAAAAAAAAAATGACAGTGTTACCCCTTATGTTTTTTTTTTCAGGTCCAAATTTTGACCTTCGATATCTCGGCTCTGGAAGGGTCTAGAGCCTCCATTTTTGCGCTCTGGTCGAAGTCTCGTGGCCCTCTGTCAGAATCCAGAGTTTCAAGAAGATCGGAGGGGGTCAAAATTTCGGCCAAAAAAAAAAAAAAATGACAGTGTTACCCCTTATGTTTTTTTTTCGGGTCCAAATTTTGACCTTCAATATCTCGGCTCTGGAAGGGTCTAGAGCCTCCATTTTTCCGCGCTGGTCGAAGTCTCGTGGCCCTCTGTCAGAATCCAGAGTTTCAAGAAGATCGGAGGGGGTCAAAATTTCGGCCAAAAAAAAATGACAGTGTTACCCCTTATGTTTTTTTTTCGGGTCCAAATTTTGACCTTCAATATATCGGCTCTGGAAGGGTCTAGAGCCTCCATTTTTGCGCGCTGGTCGAAGTCTCGTGGCCCTCTGTCAGAATCCAGAGTTTCAAGAAGATCGGAGGGGGTCAAAATTTCGGCCAAAAAAAAAATGACAGTGTTACCCCTTATGTTTTTTTTTTCAGGTCCAAATTTTGACCTTCGATATCTCGGCTCTGGAAGGGTCTAGAACCTCCATTTTTGAGCGCTGGTCGAAGTCTCATGGCCCTCTGTCAGAATCCAGAGTTTCAAGAAGATCGGAGGGGGTCAAAATTTCGGCCAAAAAAAAAAAATGACAGTGTTACCCCTTATGTTTTTTTTTCAGGTCCAAATTTTGACCTTCGATATCTCGGCTCTGGAAGGGTCTAGAGCCTCCATTTTTGCGCGCTGGTCGAAGTCTCGTGGCCCTCTCTCAGAATCCAGAGTTTCAAGAAGATCGGAGGGGGTCAAAATTTCGGCCAAAAAAAAAAATGACAGTGTTACCCCTTATGTTTTTTTTTTCAGGTCCAAATTTTGACCTTCAATATCTCGGCTCTGGAAGGGTCTAGAGCCTCCATTTTTGCGCTCTGGTCGAAGTCTCGTGGCCCTCTGTCAGAATCCAGAGTTTCAAGAAGATCGGAGGGGGTCAAAATTTCGGCCAAAAAAAAAATGACAGTGTTACCCCTTATGTTTTTTTTTCAGGTCCAAATTTTGACCTTCGATATCTCGGCTCTGGAAGGGTCTAGAGCCTCCATTTTTGTGCGCTGGTCGAAGTCTCGTGGCCCTCTGTCAGAATCCAGAGTTTCAAGAAGATCGGAGGGGGTCAAAATTTCGGCCAAAAAAAAAAAATGACAGTGTTACCCCTTATGTTTTTTTTTCAGGTCCAAATTTTGACCTTCGATATCTCGGCTGGGTCTAGAGCCTCCATTTTTGCGCGCTGGTCGAAGTCTCGTGGCCCTCTGTCAGAATCCAGAGTTTCAAGAAGATCGGAGGGGGTCAAAATTTCGGCCCAAAAAAAAAAATGACAGTGTTACCCCTTATGTTTTTTTTCAGGTCCAAATTTTGACCTTCGATATCTCGGCTCTGGAAGGGTCTAGAGCCTCCATTTTTGCGCTCTGGTCGAAGTCTCGTGGCCCTCTGTCAGAATCCAGAGTTTCAAGAAGATCGGAGGGGGTCAAAATTTCGGCCAAAAAAAAAAATGACAGTGTTACCCCTTATGTTTTTTTTTCAGGTCCAAATTTTGACCTTCGATATCTCGGCTCTGGAAGGGTCTAGAACCTCCATTTTTGCGCGCTGGTCGAAGTCTCATGGCCCTCTGTCAGAATCCAGAGTTTCAAGAAGATCGGAGGGGGTCAAAATTTCGGCCAAAAAAAAAAATGACAGTGTTCCCCCTTATGTTTTTTTTTTCAGGTCAAAACTTTGACATCCGATATCTCGGCTCTGGAAGGGTCTAGAGCCTCCATTTTTGCGCGCTGGTCGAAGTCTCGTGGCCCTCTGTCAGAATCCAGAGTTTCAAGAAGATCGGAGGGGGTCAAAATTTCGGCCAAAAACGACAGTGTTACCCCTTATGTTTTTTTTCTTCAGGTCAAAACTTTGACATCCGATATCTCGGCTCTGGAAGGGTCTAGAGCCTCCATTTTTGCGCGCTGGTCGAAGTCTCGTGGCCCTCTGTCAGAATCCAGAGTTTCAAGAAGATCGGAGGGGGTCAAAATTTCGGCCAAAAACGACAGTGTTACCCCTTATGTTTTTTTTTCAGGTCAAAACTTTGACATCCGATATCTCGGCTCTGGAAGGGTCTAGAGCCTCCATTTTTGCGCGCTGGTCGAAGTCTCGTGGCCCTCTGTCAGAATCCAGAGTTTCAAGAAGATCGGAGGGGGTCAAAATTTCGGCCAAAAACGACAGTGTTACCCCTTATGTTTTTTTTCAGGTCAAAACTTTGACATCCGATATCTCGGCTCTGGAAGGGTCTAGAGCCTCCATTTTTGCGTGCTGGTCGAAGTCTCGTGGCCCTCTGTCAGAATCCAGAGCTTCAAGAAGATCGGAGGGGGTAAAAATTTCGGCCAAAAACGACAGTGTTACCCCTTATGTTTTTTTTTTTCAGGTCAAAACTTTGACATCCGATATCTCGGCTCTGGAAGGGTCTAGAGCCTCCATTTTTGCGCGCTGGTCGAAGTCTCGTGGCCCTCTGTCAGAATCCAGAGTTTCAAGAAGATCGGAGGGGGTCAAAATTTCGGCCAAAAACGACAGTGTTACCCCTTATGTTTTTTTTTCAGGTCAAAACTTTGACATCCGATATCTCGGCTCTGGAAGGGTCTAGAGCCTCCATTTTTGCGCGCTGGTCGAAGTCTCGTGGCCCTCTTTCAGAATCCAGAGTTTCAAGAAGATCGGAGGGGGTCAAAATTTCGGCCAAAAACGACAGTGTTACCCCTTATGTTTTTTTTTTCAGGTCAAAACTTTGACATCCGATATCTCGGCTCTGGAAGGGTCTAGAGCCTCCATTTTTGCGCGCTGGTCGAAGTCTCGTGGCCCTCTGTCAGAATCCAGAGTTTCAAGAAGATCGGAGGGGGTCAAAATTTCGGCCAAAAACGACAGTGTTACCCCTTATGTTTTTTTTTCGGGTAAAAACTTTGACGTCCGATATCTCGGCTCTGGAAGGGTCTAGAGCCTCCATTTTTGCGTGCTGGTCGAAGTCTCGTGGCCCTCTGTCAGAATCCAGAGTTTCAAGAAGATCGGAGGGGGTCAAAATTTCGGCCAAAAACGACAGTGTTACCCCTTATGTTTTTTTTTCAGGTCAAAACTTTGACATCCGATATCTCGGCTCTGGAAGGGTCTAGAGCCTCCATTTTTGCGCGCTGGTCGAAGTCTCGTGGCCCTCTGTCAGAATCCAGAGTTTCAAGAAGATCGGAGGGGGTCAAAATTTCGGCCAAAAAAACGACAGTGTTACCCCTTATGTTTTTTTTTTCGGGTCAAAACTTTGACATCCGATATCTCGGCTCTGGAAGGGTCTAGAGCCTCCATTTTTGCGCGCTGGTTGAAGTCTCGTGGCCCTCTGTCAGAATCCAGAGTTTCAAGAAGATCGGAGGGGGTCAAAATTTCGGCCAAAAACGACAGTGTTACCCCTTATGTTTTTTTTTTCAGGTCAAAACTTTGACATCCGATATCTCGGCTCTGGAAGGGTCTAGAGCCTCCATTTTTGCGCGCTGGTCGAAGTCTCGTGGCCCTCTGTCAGAATCCAGAGTTTCAAGAAGATCGGAGGGGGTCAAAATTTCAGCCAAAAACGACAGTGTTACCCCTTATGTTTTTTTTTTTCAGGTCAAAACTTTGACATCCGATATCTCGGCTCTGGAAGGGTCTAGAGCCTCCATTTTTGCGCGCTGGTCGAAGTCTCGTGGCCCTCTGTCAGAATCCAGAGTTTCAAGAAGATCGGAGGGGGTCAAAATTTCGGCCAAAAACGACAGTGTTACCCCTTATGTTTTTTTTTTCAGGTCAAAACTTTGACATCCGATATCTCGGCTCTGGAAGGGTCTAGAGCCTCCATTTTTGCGCGCTGGTCGAAGTCTCGTGGCCCTCTGTCAGAATCCAGAGTTTCAAGAAGATTGGCGGGGGTAAAAATTTCGGCCAAAAACGACAGTGTTACTTACCCCTTATGTTTTTTTTTCAGGTCAAAACTTTGACATCCGATATCTCGGGTCTGGAAGGGTCTAGAGCCTCCATTTTTGCGCGCTGGTCGAAGTCTCGTGGCCCTCTGTCAGAATCCAGAGTTTCAAGAAGATCGGAGGGGGTCAAAATTTCGGCCAAAAACGACAGTGTTACCCCTTATGTTTTTTTTTTCAGGTCAAAACTTTGACATCCGATATATCGGCTCTGGAAGGGTCTAGAGCCTCCATTTTTGTGCGCTGGTCGAAGTCTCGTGGCCCTCTGTCAGAATCCAGAGTTTCAAGAAGATCGGAGGGGGTCAAAATTTCGGCCAAAAACGACAGTGTTACCCCTTATGTTTTTTTTTTTCAGGTCAAAACTTTGACATCCGATATCTCGGCTCTGGAAGGGTCTAGAGCCTCCATTTTTGCGCGCTGGTCGAAGTCTCGTGGCCCTCTGTCAGAATCCAGAGTTTCAAGAAGATCGGAGGGGGTCAAAATTTCGGCCAAAAACGACAGTGTTACCCCTTATGTTTTTTTTTTCGGGTCAAAACTTTGACGTCCGATATCTCCGCTCTGGAAGGGTCTAGAGCCTCCATTTTTGCGTGCTGGTCGAAGTCTCATGGCCCTCTGTCAGAATCCAGAGTTTCAAGAAGATCGGAGGGGGTCAAAATTTCGGCCAAAAACGACAGTGTTACCCCTTATGTTTTTTTTTCAGGTCAAAACTTTGACATCCGATATCTCGGCTCTGGAAGGGTCTAGAGCCTCCATTTTTGCGCGCTGGTTGAAGTCTCGTGGCCCTCTGTCAGAATCCAGAGTTTCAAGAAGATCGGAGGGGGTCAAAATTTCGGCCAAAAACGACAGTGTTAGCCCTTATGTTTTTTTTTTCAGGTCAAAACTTTGACATCCGATATCTCGGCTCTGGAAGGGTCTAGAGCCTCCATTTTTGCGCGCTGGTCGAAGTCTCGTGGCCCTCTGTCAGAATCCAGAGTTTCAAGAAGATCGGAGGGGGTCAAAATTTCGGCCAAAAACGACAGTGTTACCCCTTATGTTTTTTTTTCAAGTCAAAACTTTGACATCCGATATCTCGGCTCTGGAAGGGTCTAGAGCCTCCATTTTTGCGCGCTGGTCGAAGTCTCGTGGCCCTCTGTCAGAATCCAGAGTTTCAAGAAGATCGGAGGGGGTCAAAATTTCAGCCAAAAACGACAGTGTTACCCCTTATGTTTTTTTTTCAGGTCAAAACTTTGACATCCGATATCTCGGCTCTGGAAGGGTCTAGAGCCTCCATTTTTGCGCGCTGGTCGAAGTCTCGTGGCCCTCTGTCAGAATCCAGAGTTTCAAGAAGATCGGAGGGGGTCAAAATTTCGGCCAAAAACGACAGTGTTACCCCTTATGTTTTTTTTTCGGGTCAAAACTTTGACGTCCGATATCTCGGCTCTGGAAGGGTCTAGAGCCTCCATTTTTGCGCGCTGGTTGAAGTCTCATGGCCCTCTGTCAGAATCCAGAGTTTCAAGAAGATCGGAGGGGGTCAAAATTTCGGCCAAAAACGACAGTGTTACCCCTTATGTTTTTTTTTCGGGTCAAAACTTTGACATCCGATATCTCGGCTCTGGAAGGGTCTAGAGCCTCCATTTTTGCGCGCGGGTCGAAGTCTCATGGCCCTCTGTCAGAATCCAGAGTTTCAAGAAGATCGGAGGGGGTCCAAATTTCGGCCAAAAACGACAGTGTTACCCCTTATGTTTTTTTTTCAGGTCAAAACTTTGACATCCGATATCTCGGCTCTGGAAGGGTCTAGAGCCTCCATTTTTGCGCGCTGGTCGAAGTCTCGTGGCCCTCTGTCAGAATCCAGAGTTTCAAGAAGATCGGAGGGGGTCAAAATTTCGGCCAAAAACGACAGTGTTACCCCTTATGTTTTTTTTTCGGGTCAAAACTTTGACGTCCGATATCTCGGCTCTGGAAGGGTCTAGAGCCTCCATTTTTGCGCGCTGGTTGAAGTCTCATGGCCCTCTGTCAGAATCCAGAGTTTCAAGAAGATCGGAGGGGGTCAAAATTTCGGCCAAAAACGACAGTGTTACCCCTTATGTTTTTTTTTCGGGTCAAAACTTTGACATCCGATATCTCGGCTCTGGAAGGGTCTAGAGCCTCCATTTTTGCGCGCGGGTCGAAGTCTCATGGCCCTCTGTCAGAATCCAGAGTTTCAAGAAGATCGGAGGGGGTCCAAATTTCGGCCAAAAACGACAGTGTTACCCCTTATGTTTTTTTTTCAGGTCAAAACTTTGACATCCGATATCTCGGCTCTGGAAGGGTCTAGAGCCTCCATTTTTGCGCGCTGGTCGAAGTCTCGTGGCCCTCTGTCAGAATCCAGAGTTTCAAGAAGATTGGAGGGGGTCAAAATTTCGGCCAAAAACGACAGTGTTACCCCTTATGTTTTTTTTTTCAGGTCAAAACTTTGACATCCGATATCTCGGCTCTGGAAGGGTCTAGAGCCTCCATTTTTGCGCGCTGGTCGAAGTCTCGTGGCCCTCTGTCAGAATCCAGAGTTTCAAGAAGATCGGAGGGGGTCAAAATTTCGGCCAAAAACGACAGTGTTACCCCTTATGTTTTTTTTTTCGGGTCAAAACTTTGATATCCGATATCTCGGCTCTGGAAGGGTCTAGAGCCTCCATTTTTGCGCGCTGGTCGAAGTCTCGTGGCCCTCTGTCAGAATCCAGAGTTTCAAGAAGATCGGAGGGGGTCAAAATTTCGGCCAAAAACGACAGTGTTACCCCTTATGTTTTTTTTCGGGTCAAAACTTTGACGTCCGATATCTCGGCTCTGGAAGGGTCTAGAGCCTCCATTTTTGCGCGCTGGTCGAAGTCTCGTGGCCCTCTGTCAGAATCCAGAGTTTCAAGAAGATCGGAGGGGGTCAAAATTTCGGCCAAAAACGACAGTGTTACCCCTTATGTTTTTTTTTTCAGGTCAAAACTTTGACATCCGATATCTCGGCTCTGGAAGGGTCTAGAGCCTCCATTTTTGCGCGCTGGTCGAAGTCTCGTGGCCCTCTGTCAGAATCCAGAGTTTCAAGAAGATCGGCGGGGGTAAAAATTTCGGCCAAAAACGACAGTGTTACCCCTTATGTTTTTTTTTCAGGTCAAAACTTTGACATCCGATATCTCGGCTCTGGAAGGGTCTAGAGCCTCCATTTTTGCGCGCTGGTCGAAGTCTCGTGGCCCTCTGTCAGAATCCAGAGTTTCAAGAAGATCGGAGGGGGTCAAAATTTCGGCCAAAAACGACAGTGTTACCCCTTATGGTTTTTTTCAGGTCAAAACTTTGACATCCGATATCTCGGCTCTGGAAGGGTCTAGAGCCTCCATTTTTGCGCGCTGGTCGAAGTCTCGTGGCCCTCTGTCAGAATCCAGAGCTTCAAGAAGATCGGAGGGGGTCAAAATTTCGGCCAAAAACGACAGTGTTACCCCTTATGTTTTTTTTTTGCAGGTCAAAACTTTGACATCCGATATCTCGGCTCTGGAAGGGTCTAGAGCCTCCATTTTTGCGCGCTGGTCGAAGTCTCGTGGCCCTCTGTCAGAATCCAGAGTTTCAAGAAGATCGGAGGGGGTCAAAATTTCGGCCAAAAACGACAGTGTTACCCCTTAAGTTTTTCTTTTCAGGTCAAAACTTTGACATCCGATATCTCGGCTCTGGAAGGGTCTAGAGCCTCCATTTTTGCGCGCTGGTCGAAGTCTCGTGGCCCTCTGTCAGAATCCAGAGTTTCAAGAAGATCGGAGGGGGTCAAAATTTCGGCCAAAAACGACAGTGTTACCCCTTATGTTTTTTTTTTCAGGTCAAAACTTTGACATCCGATATCTCGGCTCTGGAAGGGTCTAGAGCCTCCATTTTTGCGCGCTGGTCGAAGTCTCGTGGCCCTCTGTCAGAATCCAGAGTTTCAAGAAGATCGGAGGGGGTCAAAATTTCGGCCAAAAACGACAGTGTTACCCCTTATGTTTTTTTTTTCAGGTCAAAACTTTGACATCCGATATCTCGGCTCTGGAAGGGTCTAGAGCCTCCATTTTTGCGCGCTGGTCGAAGTCTCGTGGCCCTCTGTCAGAATCCAGAGTTTCAAGAAGATCGGAGGGGGTCAAAATTTTGGCCAAAAACGACAGTGTTACCCCTTATGTTTTTTTTTCGGGTCAAAACTTTGACGTCCGATATCTCGGCTCTGGAAGGGTCTAGAGCCTCCATTTTTGCGTGCTGGTCGAAGTCTCGTGGCCCTCTGTCAGAATCCAGAGTTTCAAGAAGATCGGAGGGGGTCAAAATTTCGGCCAAAAACGACAGTGTTACCCCTTATGTTTTTTTTTTCAGGTCAAAACTTTGACATCCGATATCTCGGCTCTGGAAGGGTCTAGAGCCTCCATTTTTGCGCGCTGGTCGAAGTCTCGTGGCCCTCTATCAGAATCCAGAGTTTCAAGAAGATCGGAGGGGGTCAAAATTTCGGCCAAAAACGACAGTGTTACCCCTTATGTTTTTTTTTTCGGGTCAAAACTTTGACATCCGATATCTCGGCTCTGGAAGGGTCTAGAGCCTCCATTTTTGCGCGCTGGTTGAAGTCTCGTGGCCCTCTGTCAGAATCCAGAGTTTCAAGAAGATCGGAGGGGGTCAAAATTTCGGCCAAAAACGACAGTGTTAGCCCTTATGTTTTTTTTTCAGGTCAAAATTTTGACATCCGATATCTCGGCTCTGGAAGGGTCTAGAGCCTCCATTTTTGCACGCTGGTCGAAGTCTCGTGGCCCTCTGTCAGAATCCAGAGTTTCAAGAAGATCGGAGGGGGTCAAAATTTCGGCCAAAAACGACAGTGTTACCCCTTATGTTTTTTTTTCAGGTCAAAACTTTGACATCCGATATCTCAGCTCTGGAAGGGTCTAGAGCCTCCATTTTTGCGCGCTGGTCGAAGTCTCGTGGCCCTCTGTCAGAATCCAGAGTTTCAAGAAGATCGGAGGGGGTCAAAATTTCAGCCAAAAACGACAGTGTTACCCCTTATGTTTTTTTTCAGGTCAAAACTTTGACATCCGATATCTCGGCTCTGGAAGGGTCTAGAGCCTCCATTTTTGCGCGCTGGTCGACGTCTCGTGGCCCTCTGTCAGAATCCAGAGTTTCAAGAAGATCGGAGGGGGTCAAAATTTCGGCCAAAAACGACAGTGTTACCCCTTATGTTTTTTTTTCAAGTCAAAACTTTGACATCCGATATCTCGGCTCTGGAAGGGTCTAGAGCCTCCATTTTTGCGCGCTGGTCGAAGTCTCGTGGCCCTCTGTCAGAATCCAGAGTTTCAAGAAGATCGGAGGGGGTCAAAATTTCAACCAAAAACGACAGTGTTACCCCTTATGTTTTTTTTTTCAGGTCAAAACTTTGACATCCGATATCTCGGCTCTGGAAGGGTCTAGAGCCTCCATTTTTGCGCGCTGGTCGAAGTCTCGTGGCCCTCTGTCAGAATCCAGAGTTTCAAGAAGATCGGAGGGGGTCAAAATTTCGGCCAAAAACGACAGTGTTACCCCTTATGTTTTTTTTTCGGGTCAAAACTTTGACGTCCGATATCTCGGCTCTGGAAGGGTCTAGAGCCCCCATTTTTGCGCGCTGGTTGAAGTCTCATGGCCCTCTGTCAGAATCCAGAGTTTCAAGAAGATCGGAGGGGGTCAAAATTTCGGCCAAAAACGACAGTGTTACCCCTTATGTTTTTTTTCAGGTCAAAACTTTGACATCCGATGTCTCGGCTCTGGAAGGGTCTAGAGCCTCCATTTTTGCGCGCTGGTCGAAGTCTCGTGGCCCTCTGTCAGAATCCAGAGTTTCAAGAAGATCGGAGGGGGTCAAAATTTCGGCCAAAAACGACAGTGTTACCCCTTATGTTTTTTTTTCAGGTCAAAACTTGGACATCCGATATCTCGGCTCTGGAAGGGTCTAGAGCCTCCATTTTTGCGCGCTGGTCGAAGTCTCGTGGCCCTCTGTCAGAATCCAGAGTTTCAAGAAGATCGGAGGGGGTCAAAATTTTGGCCAAAAACGACAGTGTTACCCCTTATGTTTTTTTTCAGGTCAAAACTTTGACATCCGATATCTCGGCTCTGGAAGGGTCTAGAGCCTCCATTTTTGCGCGCTGGTCGAAGTCTCGTGGCCCTCTGTCAGAATCCAGAGTTTCAAGAAGATCGGAGGGGGTCAAAATTTCGGCCAAAAACGACAGTGTTACCCCTTATGTTTTTTTTTTCGGGTCAAAACTTTGACATCCGATATCTCGGCTCTGGAAGGGTCTAGAGCCTCCATTTTTGCGCGCTGGTTGAAGTCTCATGGCCCTCTGTCAGAATCCAGAGTTTCAAGAAGATCGGAGGGGGTCAAAATTTCGGCCAAAAACGACAGTGTTACCCCTTATGTTTTTTTTTTCAGGTCAAAACTTTGACATCCGATATCTCGGCTCTGGAAGGGTCTAGAGCCTCCATTTTTGCGCGCTGGTCGAAGTCTCGTGGCCCTCTGTCAGAATCCAGAGTTTCAAGAAGATCGGAGGGGGTCAAAATTTCGGCCAAAAACGACAGTGTTACCCCTTATGTTTTTTTTTTCAGGTCCAAATTTTGACCTTCGATATCTCGGCTCTGGAAGGGTCTAGAACCTCCATTTTTGAGCGCTGGTCGAAGTCTCATGGCCCTCTGTCAGAATCCAGAGTTTCAAGAAGATCGGAGGGGGTCAAAATTTCGGCCAAAAAAAAAAATGACAGTGTTACCCCTTATGTTTTTTTTTCAGGTCCAAATTTTGACCTTCGATATCTCGGCTCTGGAAGGGTCTAGAGCCTCCATTTTTGCGCGCTGGTCGAAGTCTCGTGGCCCTCTCTCAGAATCCAGAGTTTCAAGAAGATCGGAGGGGGTCAAAATTTCGGCCAAAAAAAAAAATGACAGTATTACCCCTTATGTTTTTTTTTTTCAGGTCCAAATTTTGACCTTCAATATCTCGGCTCTGGAAGGGTCTAGAGCCTCCATTTTTGCGCTCTGGTCAAAGTCTCGTGGCCCTCTGTCAGAATTCAGAGTTTCAAGAAGATCGGAGGGGGTCAAAATTTCGGCCAAAAAAAAAATGACAGTGTTACCCCTTATGTTTTTTTTTCAGGTCCAAATTTTGACCTTCGATATCTCGGCTCTGGAAGGGTCTAGAGCCTCCATTTTTGTGCGCTGGTCGAAGTCTCGTGGCCCTCTGTCAGAATCCAGAGTTTCAAGAAGATCGGAGGGGGTCAAAATTTCGGCCAAAAAAAAAAAATGACAGTGTTACCCCTTATGTTTTTTTTTCAGGTCCAAATTTTGACCTTCGATATCTCGGCTGGGTCTAGAGCCTCCATTTTTGCGCGCTGGTCGAAGTCTCGTGGCCCTCTGTCAGAATCCAGAGTTTCAAGAAGATCGGAGGGGGTCAAAATTTCGGCCCAAAAAAAAAATGACAGTGTTACCCCTTATGTTTTTTTTCAGGTCCAAATTTTGACCTTCGATATCTCGGCTCTGGAAGGGTCTAGAGCCTCCATTTTTGCGCTCTGGTCGAAGTCTCGTGGCCCTCTGTCAGAATCCAGAGTTTCAAGAAGATCGGAGGGGGTCAAAATTTCGGCCAAAAAAAAAAATGACAGTGTTACCCCTTATGTTTTTTTTTCAGGTCCAAATTTTGACCTTCGATATCTCGGCTGGGTCTAGAGCCTCCATTTTTGCGCGCTGGTCGAAGTCTCGTGGCCCTCTGTCAGAATCCAGAGTTTCAAGAAGATCGGAGGGGGTCAAAATTTCGGCCCAAAAAAAAAAAATGACAGTGTTACCCCTTATGTTTTTTTTCAGGTCCAAATTTTGACCTTCGATATCTCGGCTCTGGAAGGGTCTAGAGCCTCCATTTTTGCGCGCTGGTCGAAGTCTCGTGGCCCTCTGTCAGAATCCAGAGTTTCAAGAAGATCGGAGGGGGTCAAAATTTCGGCCAAAAAAAAATGACAGTGTTCCCCCTTATGTTTTTTTTTCAGGTCAAAACTTTGACATCCGATATCTCGGCTCTGGAAGGGTCTAGAGCCTCCATTTTTGCGCGCTGGTCGAAGTCTCGTGGCCCTCTGTCAGAATCCAGAGTTTCAAGAAGATCGGAGGGGGTCAAAATTTCGGCCAAAAACGACAGTGTTACCCCTTATGTTTTTTTTTTCGGGTCAAAACTTTGACGTCCGATATCTCGGCTCTGGAAGGGTCTAGAGCCTCCATTTTTGCGTGCTGGTCGAAGTCTCGTGGCCCTCTGTCAGAATCCAGAGTTTCAAGAAGATCGGAGGGGGTCAAAATTTCGGCCAAAAACGACAGTGTTACCCCTTATGTTTTTTTTTCGGGTCAAAACTTTGACATCCGATATCTCGGCTCTGGAAGGGTCTAGAGCCTCCATTTTTGCGCGCTGGTCGAAGTCTCATGGCCCTCTGTCAGAATCCAGAGTTTCAAGAAGATCGGAGGGGGTCAAAATTTCGGCCAAAAACGACAGTGTTACCCCTTATGTTTTTTTTTTCAGGTCAAAACTTTGACATCCGATATCTCGGCTCTGGAAGGGTCTAGAGCCTCCATTTTTGCGCGCTGGTCGAAGTCTCGTGGCCCTCTGTCAGAATCCAGAGTTTCAAGAAGATCGGAGGGGGTCAAAATTTCGGCCAAAAACGACAGTGTTACCCCTTATGTTTTTTTTCTTCAGGTCAAAACTTTGACATCCGATATCTCGGCTCTGGAAGGGTCTAGAGCCTCCATTTTTGCGCGCTGGTCGAAGTCTCGTGGCCCTCTGTCAGAATCCAGAGTTTCAAGAAGATCGGAGGGGGTCAAAATTTCGGCCAAAAATGACAGTGTTACCCCTTATGTTTTTTTTTCAGGTCAAAACTTTGACATCCGATATCTCGGCTCTGGAAGGGTCTAGAGCCTCCATTTTTGCGCGCTGGTCGAAGTCTCGTGGCCCTCTGTCAGAATCCAGAGTTTCAAGAAGATCGGAGGGGGTCAAAATTTCGGCCAAAAACGACAGTGTTACCCCTTATGTTTTTTTTCAGGTCAAAACTTTGACATCCGATATCTCGGCTCTGGAAGGGTCTAGAGCCTCCATTTTTGCGTGCTGGTCGAAGTCTCGTGGCCCTCTGTCAGAATCCAGAGCTTCAAGAAGATCGGAGGGGGTCAAAATTTCGGCCAAAAACGACAGTGTTACCCCTTATGTTTTTTTTTTCAGGTCAAAACTTTGACATCCGATATCTCGGCTCTGGAAGGGTCTAGAGCCTCCATTTTTGCGCGCTGGTCGAAGTCTCGTGGCCCTCTGTCAGAATCCAGAGTTTCAAGAAGATCGGAGGGGGTCAAAATTTCGGCCAAAAACGACAGTGTTACCCCTTATGTTTTTTTTTCAGGTCAAAACTTTGACATCCGATATCTCGGCTCTGGAAGGGTCTAGAGCCTCCATTTTTGCGCGCTGGTCGAAGTCTCGTGGCCCTCTGTCAGAATCCAGAGTTTCAAGAAGATCGGAGGGGGTCAAAATTTCGGCCAAAAACGACAGTGTTACCCCTTATGTTTTTTTTTTCAGGTCAAAACTTTGACATCCGATATCTCGGCTCTGGAAGGGTCTAGAGCCTCCATTTTTGCGCGCTGGTCGAAGTCTCGTGGCCCTCTGTCAGAATCCAGAGTTTCAAGAAGATCGGAGGGGGTCAAAATTTCGGCCAAAAACGACAGTGTTACCCCTTATGTTTTTTTTTCGGGTCAAAACTTTGACGTCCGATATCTCGGCTCTGGAAGGGTCTAGAGCCTCCATTTTTGCGTGCTGGTCGAAGTCTCGTGGCCCTCTGTCAGAATCCAGAGTTTCAAGAAGATCGGAGGGGGTCAAAATTTCGGCCAAAAACGACAGTGTTACCCCTTATGTTTTTTTTTCAGGTCAAAACTTTGACATCCGATATCTCGGCTCTGGAAGGGTCTAGAGCCTCCATTTTTGCGCGCTGGTCGAAGTCTCGTGGCCCTCTGTCAGAATCCAGAGTTTCAAGAAGATCGGAGGGGGTCAAAATTTCGGCCAAAAACGACAGTGTTACCCCTTATGTTTTTTTTTTCGGGTCAAAACTTTGACATCCGATATCTCGGCTCTGGAAGGGTCTAGAGCCTCCATTTTTGCGCGCTGGTTGAAGTCTCGTGGCCCTCTGTCAGAATCCAGAGTTTCAAGAAGATCGGAGGGGGTCAAAATTTCGGCCAAAAACGACAGTGTTACCCCTTATGTTTTTTTTTTCAGGTCAAAACTTTGACATCCGATATCTCGGCTCTGGAAGGGTCTAGAGCCTCCATTTTTGCGCGCTGGTCGAAGTCTCGTGGCCCTCTGTCAGAATCCAGAGTTTCAAGAAGATCGGAGGGGGTCAAAATTTCAGCCAAAAACGACAGTGTTACCCCTTATGTTTTTTTTTTCAGGTCAAAACTTTGACATCCGATATCTCGGCTCTGGAAGGGTCTAGAGCCTCCATTTTTGCGCGCTGGTCGAAGTCTCGTGGCCCTCTGTCAGAATCCAGAGTTTCAAGAAGATCGGAGGGGGTCAAAATTTCGGCCAAAAACGACAGTGTTACCCCTTATGTTTTTTTTTTCAGGTCAAAACTTTGACATCCGATATCTCGGCTCTGGAAGGGTCTAGAGCCTCCATTTTTGCGCGCTGGTCGAAGTCTCGTGGCCCTCTGTCAGAATCCAGAGTTTCAAGAAGATTGGCGGGGGTAAAAATTTCGGCCAAAAACGACAGTGTTACTTACCCCTTATGTTTTTTTTTCAGGTCAAAACTTTGACATCCGATATCTCGGCTCTGGAAGGGTCTAGAGCCTCCATTTTTGCGCGCTGGTCGAAGTCTCGTGGCCCTCTGTCAGAATCCAGAGTTTCAAGAAGATCGGAGGGGGTCAAAATTTCGGCCAAAAACGACAGTGTTACCCCTTATGTTTTTTTTTTCAGGTCAAAACTTTGACATCCGATATATCGGCTCTGGAAGGGTCTAGAGCCTCCATTTTTGTGCGCTGGTCGAAGTCTCGTGGCCCTCTGTCAGAATCCAGAGTTTCAAGAAGATTGGAGGGGGTCAAAATTTCGGCCAAAAACGACAGTGTTACCCCTTATGTTTTTTTTTTCAGGTCAAAACTTTGACATCCGATATCTCGGCTCTGGAAGGGTCTAGAGCCTCCATTTTTGCGCGCTGGTCGAAGTCTCGTGGCCCTCTGTCAGAATCCAGAGTTTCAAGAAGATCGGAGGGGGTCAAAATTTCGGCCAAAAACGACAGTGTTACCCCTTATGTTTTTTTTTTCGGGTCAAAACTTTGACGTCCGATATCTCCGCTCTGGAAGGGTCTAGAGCCTCCATTTTTGCGTGCTGGTCGAAGTCTCGTGGCCCTCTGTCAGAATCCAGAGTTTCAAGAAGATCGGAGGGGGTCAAAATTTCGGCCAAAAACGACAGTGTTACCCCTTATGTTTTTTTTTCAGGTCAAAACTTTGACATCCGATATCTCGGCTCTGGAAGGGTCTAGAGCCTCCATTTTTGCGCGCTGGTCGAAGTCTCGTGGCCCTCTGTCAGAATCCAGAGTTTCAAGAAGATCGGAGGGGGTCAAAATTTCGGCCAAAAACGACAGTGTTACCCCTTATGTTTTTTTTCAGGTCAAAACTTTGACATCCGATGTCTCGGCTCTGGAAGGGTCTAGAGCCTCCATTTTTGCGCGCTGGTCGAAGTCTCGTGGCCCTCTGTCAGAATCCAGAGTTTCAAGAAGATCGGAGGGGGTCAAAATTTCGGCCAAAAACGACAGTGTTACCCCTTATGTTTTTTTTTCAGGTCAAAACTTGGACATCCGATATCTCGGCTCTGGAAGGGTCTAGAGCCTCCATTTTTGCGCGCTGGTCGAAGTCTCGTGGCCCTCTGTCAGAATCCAGAGTTTCAAGAAGATCGGAGGGGGTCAAAATTTTGGCCAAAAACGACAGTGTTACCCCTTATGTTTTTTTTCAGGTCAAAACTTTGACATCCGATATCTCGGCTCTGGAAGGGTCTAGAGCCTCCATTTTTGCGCGCTGGTCGAAGTCTCGTGGCCCTCTGTCAGAATCCAGAGTTTCAAGAAGATCGGAGGGGGTCAAAATTTCGGCCAAAAACGACAGTGTTACCCCTTATGTTTTTTTTTTCGGGTCAAAACTTTGACATCCGATATCTCGGCTCTGGAAGGGTCTAGAGCCTCCATTTTTGCGCGCTGGTTGAAGTCTCATGGCCCTCTGTCAGAATCCAGAGTTTCAAGAAGATCGGAGGGGGTCAAAATTTCGGCCAAAAACGACAGTGTTACCCCTTATGTTTTTTTTTTCAGGTCAAAACTTTGACATCCGATATCTCGGCTCTGGAAGGGTCTAGAGCCTCCATTTTTGCGCGCTGGTCGAAGTCTCGTGGCCCTCTGTCAGAATCCAGAGTTTCAAGAAGATCGGAGGGGGTCAAAATTTCGGCCAAAAACGACAGTGTTACCCCTTATGTTTTTTTTTTCAGGTCCAAATTTTGACCTTCGATATCTCGGCTCTGGAAGGGTCTAGAACCTCCATTTTTGAGCGCTGGTCGAAGTCTCATGGCCCTCTGTCAGAATCCAGAGTTTCAAGAAGATCGGAGGGGGTCAAAATTTCGGCCAAAAAAAAAAAAATGACAGTGTTACCCCTTATGTTTTTTTTTCAGGTCCAAATTTTGACCTTCGATATCTCGGCTCTGGAAGGGTCTAGAGCCTCCATTTTTGCGCGCTGGTCGAAGTCTCGTGGCCCTCTCTCAGAATCCAGAGTTTCAAGAAGATCGGAGGGGGTCAAAATTTCGGCCAAAAAAAAAATGACAGTATTACCCCTTATGTTTTTTTTTTTCAGGTCCAAATTTTGACCTTCAATATCTCGGCTCTGGAAGGGTCTAGAGCCTCCATTTTTGCGCTCTGGTCGAAGTCTCGTGGCCCTCTGTCAGAATTCAGAGTTTCAAGAAGATCGGAGGGGGTCAAAATTTCGGCCAAAAAAAAAATGACAGTGTTACCCCTTATGTTTTTTTTTCAGGTCCAAATTTTGACCTTCGATATCTCGGCTCTGGAAGGGTCTAGAGCCTCCATTTTTGTGCGCTGGTCGAAGTCTCGTGGCCCTCTGTCAGAATCCAGAGTTTCAAGAAGATCGGAGGGGGTCAAAATTTCGGCCAAAAAAAAAAAATGACAGTGTTACCCCTTATGTTTTTTTTTCAGGTCCAAATTTTGACCTTCGATATCTCGGCTGGGTCTAGAGCCTCCATTTTTGCGCGCTGGTCGAAGTCTCGTGGCCCTCTGTCAGAATCCAGAGTTTCAAGAAGATCGGAGGGGGTCAAAATTTCGGCCCAAAAAAAAAAATGACAGTGTTACCCCTTATGTTTTTTTTCAGGTCCAAATTTTGACCTTCGATATCTCGGCTCTGGAAGGGTCTAGAGCCTCCATTTTTGCGCTCTGGTCGAAGTCTCGTGGCCCTCTGTCAGAATCCAGAGTTTCAAGAAGATCGGAGGGGGTCAAAATTTCGGCCAAAAAAAAAAATGACAGTGTTACCCCTTATGTTTTTTTTTCAGGTCCAAATTTTGACCTTCGATATCTCGGCTGGGTCTAGAGCCTCCATTTTTGCGCGCTGGTCGAAGTCTCGTGGCCCTCTGTCAGAATCCAGAGTTTCAAGAAGATCGGAGGGGGTCAAAATTTCGGCCCAAAAAAAAAAATGACAGTGTTACCCCTTATGTTTTTTTTCAGGTCCAAATTTTGACCTTCGATATCTCGGCTCTGGAAGGGTCA
>CM075864.1:52323872-52503872 GCA_038021265.1 Cyprinella venusta
TCGCGCTGGTCGAAGTCTCGTGGCCCTCTGTCAGAATCCAGAGTTTCAAGAAGATCGGAGGGGGTCAAAATTTCGGCCAAAAACGACAGTGTTACCCCTTATGTTTTTTTTTTCAGGTCAAAACTTTGACATCCGATATCTCGGCTCTGGAAGGGTCTAGAGCCTCCATTTTTGCGCGCTGGTCGAAGTCTCGTGGCCCTCTGTCAGAATCCAGAGTTTCAAGAAGATCGGAGGGGGTCAAAATTTCGGCCAAAAACGACAGTGTTACCCCTTATGTTTTTTTTTCAGGTCAAAACTTTGACATCCGATATCTCGGCTCTGGAAGGGTCTAGAGCCTCCATTTTTGCGCGCTGGTCGAAGTCTCATGGCCCTCTGTCAGAATCCAGAGTTTCAAGAAGATCGGAGGGGGTCAAAATTTCGGCCAAAAACGACAGTGTTACCCCTTATGTTTTTTTTCAGGTCAAAACTTTGACATCCGAAATCTCGGCTCTGGAAGGGTCTAGAGCCTCCATTTTTGCGCGCTGGTCGAAGTCTCGTGGCCCTCTGTCAGAATCCAGAGCTTCAAGAAGATCGGAGGGGGTCAAAATTTCGGCCAAAAACGACAGTGTTACCCCTTATGTTTTTTTTTCAGGTCAAAACTTTGACATCCGATATCTCGGCTCTGGAAGGGTCTAGAGCCTCCATTTTTGCGCGCTGGTCGAAGTCTCGTGGCCCTCTGTCAGAATCCAGAGTTTCAAGACGATCGGAGGGGGTCAAAATTTCGGCCAAAAACGACAGTGTTACCCCTTATGTTTTTTTTCAGGTCAAAACTTTGACATCCGATATCTCGGCTCTGGAAGGGTCTAGAGCCTCCATTTTTGCGCGCTGGTCGAAGTCTCGTGGCCCTCTGTCAGAATCCAGAGTTTCAAGAAGATCGGAGGGGGTCAAAATTTCGGCCAAAAACGACAGTGTTACCCCTTATGTTTTTTTTTCAGGTCAAAACTTTGACATCCGATATCTCGGCTCTGGAAGGGTCTAGAGCCTCCATTTTTGCGCGCTGGTCGAAGTCTCGTGGCCCTCTGTCAGAATCCAGAGTTTCAAGAAGATCGGAGGGGGTCAAAATTTCGGCCAAAAACGACAGTGTTACCCCTTATGTTTTTTTTTCAGGTCAAAACTTTGACATCCGATATCTCGGCTCTGGAAGGGTCTAGAGCCTCCATTTTTGCGCGCTGGTCGAAGTCTCGTGGCCCTCTGTCAGAATCCAGAGTTTCAAGAAGATCGG
The DNA here is from genome assembly GCA_038021265.1 of Cyprinella venusta. Lineage (NCBI taxonomy): Eukaryota > Metazoa > Chordata > Actinopteri > Cypriniformes > Leuciscidae > Cyprinella > Cyprinella venusta. The sequence goes on from CM075864.1 coordinate 52,325,134, forward strand.
AGGGGGTCAAAATTTCGGCCAAAAACGACAGTGTTACCCCTTATGTTTTTTTTTCGGGTCAAAACTTTGACGTCCGATATCTCGGCTCTGGAAGGGTCTAGAGCCTCCATTTTTGCGCGCTGGTTGAAGTCTCATGGCCCTCTGTCAGAATCCAGAGTTTCAAGAAGATCGGAGGGGGTCAAAATTTTGGCCAAAAACGACAGTGTTACCCCTTATGTTTTTTTTCAGGTCAAAACTTTGACATCCGATATCTCGGCTCTGGAAGGGTCTAGAGCCTCCATTTTTGCGCGCTGGTCGAAGTCTCGTGGCCCTCTGTCAGAATCCAGAGTTTCAAGAAGATCGGAGGGGGTCAAAATTTCGGCCAAAAACGACAGTGTTACCCCTTATGTTTTTTTTTCAGGTCAAAACTTGGACATCCGATATCTCGGCTCTGGAAGGGTCTAGAGCCTCCATTTTTGCGCGCTGGTCGAAGTCTCGTGGCCCTCTGTCAGAATCCAGAGTTTCAAGAAGATCGGAGGGGGTCAAAATTTTGGCCAAAAACGACAGTGTTACCCCTTATGTTTTTTTTCAGGTCAAAACTTTGACATCCGATATCTCGGCTCTGGAAGGGTCTAGAGCCTCCATTTTTGCGCGCTGGTCGAAGTCTCGTGGCCCTCTGTCAGAATCCAGAGTTTCAAGACGATCGGAGGGGGTCAAAATTTCGGCCAAAAACGACAGTGTTACCCCTTATGTTTTTTTTCAGGTCAAAACTTTGACATCCGATATCTCGGCTCTGGAAGGGTCTAGAGCCTCCATTTTTGCGCGCTGGTCGAAGTCTCGTGGCCCTCTGTCAGAATCCAGAGTTTCAAGAAGATCGGAGGGGGTCAAAATTTCGGCCAAAAACGACAGTGTTACCCCTTATGTTTTTTTTTCAGGTCAAAACTTTGACATCCGATATCTCGGCTCTGGAAGGGTCTAGAGCCTCCATTTTTGCGCGCTGGTCGAAGTCTCGTGGCCCTCTGTCAGAATCCAGAGTTTCAAGAAGATCGGAGGGGGTCAAAATTTCGGCCAAAAACGACAGTGTTACCCCTTATGTTTTTTTTCAGGTCAAAACTTTGACATCCGATATCTCGGCTCTGGAAGGGTCTAGAGCCTCCATTTTTGCGCGCTGGTCGAAGTCTCGTGGCCCTCTGTCAGAATCCAGAGTTTCAAGAAGATCGGAGGGGGTCAAAATTTCGGCCAAAAACGACAGTGTTACCCCTTATGTTTTTTTTCAGGTCAAAACTTGGACATCCGATATCTCGGCTCTGGAAGGGTCTAGAGCCTCCATTTTTGCGCGCTGGTCGAAGTCTCGTGGCCCTCTGTCAGAATCCAGAGTTTCAAGAAGATCGGAGGGGGTCAAAATTTTGGCCAAAAACGACAGTGTTACCCCTTATGTTTTTTTTCAGGTCAAAACTTTGACATCCGATATCTCGGCTCTGGAAGGGTCTAGAGCCTCCATTTTTGCGCGCTGGTCGAAGTCTCGTGGCCCTCTGTCAGAATCCAGAGTTTCAAGAAGATCGGAGGGGGTCAAAATTTCGGCCAAAAACGACAGTGTTACCCCTTATGTTTTTTTTCAGGTCAAAACTTTGACATCCGATATCTCGGCTCTGGAAGGGTCTAGAGCCTCCATTTTTGCGCGCTGGTCGAAGTCTCGTGGCCCTCTGTCAGAATCCAGAGTTTCAAGAAGATCGGAGGGGGTCAAAATTTCGGCCAAAAACGACAGTGTTACCCCTTATGTTTTTTTTTCAGGTCAAAACTTTGACATCCGATATCTCGGCTCTGGAAGGATCTAGAGCCTCCATTTTTGCGCGCTGGTCGAAGTCTCATGGCCCTCTGTCAGAATCCAGAGTTTCAAGAAGATCGGAGGGGGTCAAAATTTCGGCCAAAAACGACAGTGTTACCCCTTATGTTTTTTTTCAGGTCAAAACTTTGACATCCGAAATCTCGGCTCTGGAAGGGTCTAGAGCCTCCATTTTTGCGCGCTGGTCGAAGTCTCGTGGCCCTCTGTCAGAATCCAGAGCTTCAAGAAGATCGGAGGGGGTCAAAATTTCGGCCAAAAACGACAGTGTTACCCCTTATGTTTTTTTTTTTCAGGTCAAAACTTTGACATCCGATATCTCGGCTCTGGAAGGGTCTAGAGCCTCCATTTTTGCGCGCTGGTCGAAGTCTCGTGGCCCTCTGTCAGAATCCAGAGTTTCAAGAAGATCGGAGGGGGTCAAAATTTCGGCCAAAAACGACAGTGTTACCCCTTATGTTTTTTTTTTCAGGTCAAAACTTTGACATCCGATATCTCGGCTCTGGAAGGGTCTAGAGCCTCCATTTTTGCGCGCTGGTCGAAGTCTCGTGGCCCTCTGTCAGAATCCAGAGTTTCAAGAAGATCGGAGGGGGTCAAAATTTCGGCCAAAAACGACAGTGTTACCCCTTATGTTTTTTTTTCAGGTCAAAACTTTGACATCCGATATCTCGGCTCTGGAAGGGTCTAGAGCCTCCATTTTTGCGCGCTGGTCGAAGTCTCGTGGCCCTCTGTCAGAATCCAGAGTTTCAAGAAGATCGGAGGGGGTCAAAATTTCGGCCAAAAACGACAGTGTTACCCCTTATGTTTTTTTTTTCAGGTCAAAACTTTGACATCCGATATCTCGGCTCTGGAAGGGTCTAGAGCCTCCATTTTTGCGCGCTGGTCGAAGTCTCGTGGCCCTCTGTCAGAATCCAGAGTTTCAAGAAGATCGGAGGGGGTCAAAATTTCGGCCAAAAACGACAGTGTTACCCCTTATGTTTTTTTTTACGGGTCAAAACTTTGACGTCCGATATCTCGGCTCTGGAAGGGTCTAGAGCCTCCATTTTTGCGTGCTGGTCGAAGTCTCGTGGCCCTCTGTCAGAATCCAGAGTTTCAAGAAGATCGGAGGGGGTCAAAATTTCGGCCAAAAACGACAGTGTTACCCCTTATGTTTTTTTTTCAGGTCAAAACTTTGACATCCGATATCTCGGCTCTGGAAGGGTCTAGAGCCTCCATTTTTGCGCGCTGGTCGAAGTCTCGTGGCCCTCTGTCAGAATCCAGAGTTTCAAGAAGATCGGAGGGGGTCAAAATTTCGGCCAAAAACGACACCCTTATGTTTTTTTTTTTGGGTCAAAACTTTGACATCCGATATCTCGGCTCTGGAAGGGTCTAGAGCCTCCATTTTTGCGCGCTGGTTGAAGTCTCATGGCCCTCTGTCAGAATCCAGAGTTTCAAGAAGATCGGAGGGGGTCAAAATTTCGGCCAAAAACGACAGTGTTACCCCTTATGTTTTTTTTCAGGTCAAAACTTTGACATCCGATATCTCGGCTCTGGAAGGGTCTAGAGCCTCCATTTTTGCGCGCTGGTCGAAGTCTCGTGGCCCTCTGTCAGAATCCAGAGTTTCAAGAAGATCGGAGGGGGTCAAAATTTCGGCCAAAAACGACAGTGTTACCCCTTATGTTTTTTTTTCAGGTCAAAACTTTGACATCCGATATCTCGGCTCTGGAAGGGTCTAGAGCCTCCATTTTTGCGCGCTGGTCGAAGTCTCGTGGCCCTCTGTCAGAATCCAGAGTTTCAAGAAGATCGGAGGGGGTCAAAATTTCGGCCAAAAACGACAGTGTTACCCCTTATGTTTTTTTTTCAGGTCAAAACTTTGACATCCGATATCTCGGCTCTGGAAGGGTCTAGAGCCTCCATTTTTGCGCGCTGGTCGAAGTCTCGTGGCCCTCTGTCAGAATCCAGAGTTTCAAGAAGATCGGAGGGGGTCAAAATTTCGGCCAAAAACGACAGTGTTACCCCTTATGTTTTTTTTTCGGGTCAAAACTTTGACGTCCGATATCTCGGCTCTGGAAGGGTCTAGAGCCTCCATTTTTGCGCGCTGGTTGAAGTCTCATGGCCCTCTGTCAGAATCCAGAGTTTCAAGAAGATCGGAGGGGGTCAAAATTTCGGCCAAAAACGACAGTGTTACCCCTTATGTTTTTTTTTCAGGTCAAAACTTTGACATCCGATATCTCGGCTCTGGAAGGGTCTAGAGCCTCCATTTTTGCGCGCTGGTCGAAGTCTCGTGGCCCTCTGTCAGAATCCAGAGTTTCAAGAAGATCGGAGGGGGTCAAAATTTCGGCCAAAAACGACAGTGTTACCCCTTATGTTTTTTTTTCGGGTCAAAACTTTGACGTCCGATATCTCGGCTCTGGAAGGGTCTAGAGCCTCCATTTTTGCGCGCTGGTTGAAGTCTCATGGCCCTCTGTCAGAATCCAGAGTTTCAAGAAGATCGGAGGGGGTCAAAATTTCGGCCAAAAACGACAGTGTTACCCCTTATGTTTTTTTTCAGGTCAAAACTTTGACATCCGATATCTCGGCTCTGGAAGGGTCTAGAGCCTCCATTTTTGCGCGCTGGTCGAAGTCTCGTGGCCCTCTGTCAGAATCCAGAGTTTCAAGAAGATCGGAGGGGGTCAAAATATCGGCCAAAAAAAAAAATGACAGTGTTACCCCTTATGTTTTTTTTTCAGGTCCAAATTTTGACCTTCGATATCTCGGCTCTGGAAGGGTCTAGAGCCTCCATTTTTGCGCGCTGGTCGAAGTCTCGTGGCCCTCTGTCAGAATCCAGAGTTTCAAGAAGATCGGAGGGGGTCAAAATTTCGGCCAAAAAAAAAAAAAATGACAGTGTTACCCCTTATGTTTTTTTTTCAGGTCCAAATTTTGACCTTCGATATCTCGGCTCTGGAAGGGTCTAGAGCCTCCATTTTTGCGCTCTGGTCGAAGTCTCGTGGCCCTCTGTCCGAATCCAGAGTTTCAAGAAGATCGGAGGGGGTCAAAATTTCGGCCAAAAAAAAAAAAATGACAGTGTTACCCCTTATGTTTTTTTTTCGGGTCCAAATTTTGACCTTCAATATCTCGGCTCTGGAAGGGTCTAGAGCCTCCATTTTTGCGCGCTGGTCGAAGTCTCGTGGCCCTCTGTCAGAATCCAGAGTTTCAAGAAGATCGGAGGGGGTCAAAATTTCGGCCAAAAAAAAATGACAGTGTTACCCCTTATGTTTTTTTTTCGGGTCCAAATTTTGACCTTCAATATCTCGGCTCTGGAAGGGTCTAGAGCCTCCATTTTTGCGCGCTGGTCGAAGTCTCGTGGCCCTCTGTCAGAATCCAGAGTTTCAAGAAGATCGGAGGGGGTCAAAATTTCGGCCAAAAAAAAAATGACAGTGTAACCCCTTATGTTTTTTTTTCAGGTCCAAATTTTGACCCTCGATATCTCGGCTCTGGAAGGGTCTAGAACCTCCATTTTTGAGCGCTGGTCGAAGTCTCATGGCCCTCTGTCAGAATCCAGAGTTTCAAGAAGATCGGAGGGGGTCAAAATTTCGGCCAAAAAAAAAAAAATGACAGTGTTACCCCTTATGTTTTTTTTTCAGGTCCAAATTTTGACCTTCGATATCTCGGCTCTGGAAGGGTCTAGAGCCTCCATTTTTGCGCTCTGGTCGAAGTCTCGTGGCCCTCTGTCAGAATCCAGAGTTTCAAGAAGATCGGAGGGGGTCAAAATTTCGGCCAAAAAAAAAAAAATGACAGTGTTACCCCTTATGTTTTTTTTCAGGTCCAAATTTTGACCTTCGATATCTCGGCTCTGGAAGGGTCTAGAGCCTCCATTTTTGCGCGCTGGTCGAAGTCTCGTGGCCCTCTGTCAGAATCCAGAGTTTCAAGAAGATCGGAGGGGGTCAAAATTTCGGCCAAAAAAAAAAATGACAGTGTTACCCCTTATGTTTTTTTTTTCAGGTCCAAATTTTGACCTTCGATATCACAGCTCTGGAAGGGTCTAGAACCTCCATTTTTGCGCGCTGGTCGAAGTCTCGTGGCCCTCTGTCAGAATCCAGAGTTTCAAGAAGATCGGAGGGGGTCAAAATTTCGGCCAAAAAAAAAAAAATGACAGTGTTACCCCTTATGTTTTTTTTTCAGGTCCAAATTTCGACCTTCGATATCTCGGCTCTGGAAGGGTCTAGAGCCTCCATTTTTGCGCTCTGGTCGAAGTCTCGTGGCCCTCTGTCAGAATCCAGAGTTTCAAGAAGATCGGAGGGGGTCAAAATTTCGGCCAAAAAAAAAAATGACAGTGTTACCCCTTATGTTTTTTTTTCAGGTCCAAATTTTGACCTTCGATATCTCGGCTCTGGAAGGGTCTAGAACCTCCATTTTTGCGCGCTGGTCGAAGTCTCATGGCCCTCTGTCAGAATCCAGAGTTTCAAGAAGATCGGAGGGGGTCAAAATTTCGGCCAAAAAAAAAAAATGACAGTGTTACCCCTTATGTTTTTTTTTCAGGTCCAAATTTTGACCTTCGATATCTCGGCTCTGGAAGGGTCTAGAGCCTCCATTTTTGCGCTCTGGTCGAAGTCTCGTGGCCCTCTGTCAGAATCCAGAGTTTCAAGAAGATCGGAGGGGGTCAAAATTTCGGCCAAAAAAAAAAATGACAGTGTTACCCCTTATGTTTTTTTTTCGGGTCCAAATTTTGACCTTCAATATCTCGGCTCTGGAAGGGTCTAGAGCCTCCATTTTTGCGCGCTGGTCGAAGTCTCGTGGCCCTCTGTCAGAATCCAGAGTTTCAAGAAGATCTGAGGGGGTCAAAATTTCGGCCAAAAAAAAAATGACAGTGTTACCCCTTGTGTTTTTTTTTCAGGTCCAAATTTTGACCTTCGATATCTCGGCTCTGGAAGGGTCTAGAACCTCCATTTTTGCGTGCTGGTCGAAGTCTCATGACCCTCTGTCAGAATCCAGAGTTTCAAGAAGATCGGAGGGGGTCAAAATTTCGGCCAAAAAAAAAAATGACAGTGTTACCCCTTATGTTTTTTTTTCAGGTCCAAATTTTGACCTTCGATATCTCGGCTCTGGAAGGGTCTAGAGCCTCCATTTTTGCGCTCTGGTCGAAGTCTCGTGGCCCTCTGTCAGAATCCAGAGTTTCAAGAAGATCGGAGGGGGTCAAAATTTCGGCCAAAAAAAAAAATGACAGTGTTACCCCTTATGTTTTTTTTTCGGGTCCAAATTTTGACCTTCAATATCTCGGCTCTGGAAGGGTCAAGAGCCTCCATTTTTGCGCGCTGGTCGAAGTCTCGTGGCCCTCTGTCAGAATCCAGAGTTTCAAGAAGATCGGAGGGGGTCAAAATATCGGCCAAAAAAAAAATGACAGTGTTACCCCTTATGTTTTTTTTTCAGGTCCAAATTTTGACCTTCGATATCTCGGCTCTGGAAGGGTCTAGAACCTCCATTTTTGCGCGCTGGTCGAAGTCTCGTGGCCCTCTGTCAGAATCCAGAGTTTCAAGAAGATCGGAGGGGGTCAAAATTTCGGCCAAAAACGACAGTGTTACCCCTTATGTTTTTTTTTTCAGGTCAAAACTTTGACATCCGATATCTCGGCTCTGGAAGGGTCTAGAGCCTCCATTTTTGCGCGCTGGTCGAAGTCTCGTGGCCCTCTGTCAGAATCCAGAGTTTCAAGAAGATCGGAGGGGGTCAAAATTTCGGCCAAAAACGACAGTGTTACCCCTTATGTTTTTTTTTCAGGTCAAAACTTTGACATCCGATATCTCGGCTCTGGAAGGGTCTAGAGCCTCCATTTTTGCGCGCTGGTCGAAGTCTCATGGCCCTCTGTCAGAATCCAGAGTTTCAAGAAGATCGGAGGGGGTCAAAATTTCGGCCAAAAACGACAGTGTTACCCCTTATGTTTTTTTTCAGGTCAAAACTTTGACATCCGAAATCTCGGCTCTGGAAGGGTCTAGAGCCTCCATTTTTGCGCGCTGGTCGAAGTCTCGTGGCCCTCTGTCAGAATCCAGAGCTTCAAGAAGATCGGAGGGGGTCAAAATTTCGGCCAAAAACGACAGTGTTACCCCTTATGTTTTTTTTTTCAGGTCAAAACTTTGACATCCGATATCTCGGCTCTGGAAGGGTCTAGAGCCTCCATTTTTGCGCGCTGGTCGAAGTCTCGTGGCCCTCTGTCAGAATCCAGAGTTTCAAGACGATCGGAGGGGGTCAAAATTTCGGCCAAAAACGACAGTGTTACCCCTTATGTTTTTTTTCAGGTCAAAACTTTGACATCCGATATCTCGGCTCTGGAAGGGTCTAGAGCCTCCATTTTTGCGCGCTGGTCGAAGTCTCGTGGCCCTCTGTCAGAATCCAGAGTTTCAAGAAGATCGGAGGGGGTCAAAATTTCGGCCAAAAACGACAGTGTTACCCCTTATGTTTTTTTTTCAGGTCAAAACTTTGACATCCGATATCTCGGCTCTGGAAGGGTCTAGAGCCTCCATTTTTGCGCGCTGGTCGAAGTCTCGTGGCCCTCTGTCAGAATCCAGAGTTTCAAGAAGATCGGAGGGGGTCAAAATTTCGGCCAAAAACGACAGTGTTACCCCTTATGTTTTTTTTTCAGGTCAAAACTTTGACATCCGATATCTCGGCTCTGGAAGGGTCTAGAGCCTCCATTTTTGCGCGCTGGTCGAAGTCTCGTGGCCCTCTGTCAGAATCCAGAGTTTCAAGAAGATCGGAGGGGGTCAAAATTTCGGCCAAAAACGACAGTGTTACCCCTTATGTTTTTTTTTCGGGTCAAAACTTTGACGTCCGATATCTCGGCTCTGGAAGGGTCTAGAGCCTCCATTTTTGCGCGCTGGTTGAAGTCTCATGGCCCTCTGTCAGAATCCAGAGTTTCAAGAAGATCGGAGGGGGTCAAAATTTTGGCCAAAAACGACAGTGTTACCCCTTATGTTTTTTTTCAGGTCAAAACTTTGACATCCGATATCTCGGCTCTGGAAGGGTCTAGAGCCTCCATTTTTGCGCGCTGGTCGAAGTCTCGTGGCCCTCTGTCAGAATCCAGAGTTTCAAGAAGATCGGAGGGGGTCAAAATTTCGGCCAAAAACGACAGTGTTACCCCTTATGTTTTTTTTTCAGGTCAAAACTTGGACATCCGATATCTCGGCTCTGGAAGGGTCTAGAGCCTCCATTTTTGCGCGCTGGTCGAAGTCTCGTGGCCCTCTGTCAGAATCCAGAGTTTCAAGAAGATCGGAGGGGGTCAAAATTTTGGCCAAAAACGACAGTGTTACCCCTTATGTTTTTTTTCAGGTCAAAACTTTGACATCCGATATCTCGGCTCTGGAAGGGTCTAGAGCCTCCATTTTTGCGCGCTGGTCGAAGTCTCGTGGCCCTCTGTCAGAATCCAGAGTTTCAAGAAGATCGGAGGGGGTCAAAATTTCGGCCAAAAACGACAGTGTTACCCCTTATGTTTTTTTTCAGGTCAAAACTTTGACATCCGATATCTCGGCTCTGGAAGGGTCTAGAGCCTCCATTTTTGCGCGCTGGTCGAAGTCTCGTGGCCCTCTGTCAGAATCCAGAGTTTCAAGAAGATCGGAGGGGGTCAAAATTTCGGCCAAAAACGACAGTGTTACCCCTTATGTTTTTTTTTCAGGTCAAAACTTTGACATCCGATATCTCGGCTCTGGAAGGGTCTAGAGCCTCCATTTTTGCGCGCTGGTCGAAGTCTCGTGGCCCTCTGTCAGAATCCAGAGTTTCAAGAAGATCGGAGGGGGTCAAAATTTCGGCCAAAAACGACAGTGTTACCCTTATGTTTTTTTTCAGGTCAAAACTTTGACATCCGAAATCTCGGCTCTGGAAGGGTCTAGAGCCTCCATTTTTGCGCGCTGGTCGAAGTCTCGTGGCCCTCTGTCAGAATCCAGAGCTTCAAGAAGATCGGAGGGGGTCAAAATTTCGGCCAAAAACGACAGTGTTACCCCTTATGTTTTTTTTTTCAGGTCAAAACTTTGACATCCGATATCTCGGCTCTGGAAGGGTCTAGAGCCTCCATTTTTGCGCGCTGGTCGAAGTCTCGTGGCCCTCTGTCAGAATCCAGAGTTTAAAGAAGATCGGAGGGGGTCAAAATTTCGGCCAAAAACGACAGTGTTACCCCTTATGTTTTTTTTTTCAGGTCAAAACTTTGACATCCGATATCTCGGCTCTGGAAGGGTCTAGAGCCTCCATTTTTGCGCGCTGGTCGAAGTCTCGTGGCCCTCTGTCAGAATCCAGAGTTTCAAGAAGATCGGAGGGGGTCAAAATTTCGGCCAAAAACGACAGTGTTACCCCTTATGTTTTTTTTTACGGGTCAAAACTTTGACGTCCGATATCTCGGCTCTGGAAGGGTCTAGAGCCTCCATTTTTGCGTGCTGGTCGAAGTCTCGTGGCCCTCTGTCAGAATCCAGAGTTTCAAGAAGATCGGAGGGGGTCAAAATTTCGGCCAAAAACGACAGTGTTACCCCTTATGTTTTTTTTTCAGGTCAAAACTTTGACATCCGATATCTCGGCTCTGGAAGGGTCTAGAGCCTCCATTTTTGCGCGCTGGTCGAAGTCTCGTGGCCCTCTGTCAGAATCCAGAGTTTCAAGAAGATCGGAGGGGGTCAAAATTTCGGCCAAAAACGACAGTGTTACCCCTTATGTTTTTTTTTTCGGGTCAAAACTTTGACATCCGATATCTCGGCTCTGGAAGGGTCTAGAGCCTCCATTTTTGCGTGCTGGTTGAAGTCTCATGGCCCTCTGTCAGAATCCAGAGTTTCAAGAAGATCGGAGGGGGTCAAAATTTCGGCCAAAAACGACAGTGTTACCCCTTATGTTTTTTTTTTCAGGTCAAAACTTTGACATCCGATATCTCGGCTCTGGAAGGGTCTAGAGCCTCCATTTAAGCGCGCTGGTCGAAGTCTCGTGGCCCTCTGTCAGAATCCAGAGTTTCAAGAAGATCGGAGGGGGTCAAAATTTCGGCCAAAAACGACAGTGTTACCCCTTATGTTTTTTTTTTCAGGTCAAAATTTTGACATCCGATATCTCGGCTCTGGAAGGGTCTAGAGCCTCCATTTTTGCACGCTGGTCGAAGTCTCGTGGCCCTCTGTCAGAATCCAGAGTTTCAAGAAGATCGGAGGGGGTCAAAATTTCGGCCAAAAACGACAGTGTTACCCCTTATGTTTTTTTTTCAGGTCAAAACTTTGACATCCGATATCTCGGCTCTGGAAGGGTCTAGAGCCTCCATTTTTGCGCGCTGGTCGACGTCTCGTGGCCCTCTGTCAGAATCCAGAGTTTCAAGAAGATCGGAGGGGGTCAAAATTTCGGCCAAAAACGACAGTGTTACCCCTTATGTTTTTTTTCAGGTCAAAACTTTGACATCCGATATCTCGGCTCTGGAAGGGTCTAGAGCCTCCATTTTTGCGCGCTGGTCGAAGTCTCGTGGCCCTCTGTCAGAATCCAGAGTTTCAAGAAGATAGGAGGGGGTCAAAATTTCGGCCAAAAACGACAGTGTTACCCCTTATGTTTTTTTTTCAGGTCAAAACTTTGACATCCGATATCTCGGCTCTGGAAGGGTCTAGAGCCTCCATTTTTGCGCGCTGGTCGAAGTCTCGTGGCCCTCTGTCAGAATCCAGAGTTTCAAGAAGATCGGAGGGGGTCAAAATTTCAGCCAAAAACGACAGTGTTACCCCTTATGTTTTTTTTTTCAGGTCAAAATTTTGACATCAGATATCTCGGCTCTGGAAGGGTCTAGAGCCTCCATTTTTGCGCGCTGGTCGAAGTCTCGTGGCCCTCTGTCAGAATCCAGAGTTTCAAGAAGATCGGAGGGGGTCAAAATTTCGGCCAAAAACGACAGTGTTACCCCTTATGTTTTTTTTTTTCAGGTCAAAACTTTGACATCCGATATCTCGGCTCTGGAAGGGTCTAGAGCCTCCATTTTTGCGCGCTGGTCGAAGTCTCGTGGCCCTCTGTCAGAATCCAGAGTTTCAAGAAGATCGGAGGGGGTCAAAATTTCGGCCAAAAACGACAGTGTTACCCCTTATGTTTTTTTTCAGGTCAAAACTTTGACATCCGATATCTCGGCTCTGGAAGGGTCTAGAGCCTCCATTTTTGCGCGCTGGTCGAAGTCTCGTGGCCCTCTGTCAGAATCCAGAGTTTCAAGAAGATCGGAGGGGGTCAAAATTTCGGCCAAAAAAAAAATGACAGTGTTACCCCTTATGTTTTTTTTTTCGGGTCCAAATTTTGACCTTCAATATCTCGGCTCTGGAAGGGTCTAGAACCTCCATTTTTGCGCGCTGGTCGAAGTCTCATGGCCCTCTGTCAGAATCCAGAGTTTCAAGAAGATCGGAGGGGGTCAAAATTTCGGCCAAAAAAAAAATGACAGTGTTACCCCTTATGTTTTTTTTTTCGGGTCCAAATTTTGACCTTCGATATCTCGGCTCTGGAAGGGTCTAGAGCCTCCATTTTTGCGCTCTGGTCGAAGTCTCGTGGCCCTCTGTCAGAATCCAGAGTTTCAAGAAGATTGGAGGGGGTCAAAATTTCGGCCAAAAAAAAAAAATGACAGTGTCACCCCTTATGTTTTTTTTTCGGGTCCAAATTTTGACCTTCAATATCTCGGCTCTGGAAGGGTCTAGAGCCTCCATTTTTGCGCGCTGGTCGAAGTCTCGTGGCCCTCTGTCAGAATCCAGAGTTTCAAGAAGATCGGAGGGGGTCAAAATTTCGGCCAAAAAAAAAAATGACAGTGTTACCCCTTATGTTTTTTTTTCGGGTCCAAATTTTGACCTTCAATATCTCGGCTCTGGAAGGGTCTAGAGCCTCCATTTTTGCGCGCTGGTCGAAGTCTCGTGGCCCTCTGTCAGAATCCAGAGTTTCAAGAAGATCGGAGGGGGTCAAAATTTCGGCCAAAAACGACAGTGTTACCCCTTATGTTTTTTTTTCAGGTCAAAACTTTGACATCCGATATCTCGGCTCTGGAAGGGTCTAGAGCCTCCATTTTTGCGCGCTGGTCGAAGTCTCGTGGCCCTCTGTCAGAATCCAGAGTTTCAAGAAGATCGGAGGGGGTCAAAATTTCGGCCAAAAACGACAGTGTTACCCCTTATGTTTTTTTTTCAGGTCAAAACTTTGACATCCGATATCTCGGCTCTGGAAGGGTCTAGAGCCTCCATTTTTGCGCGCTGGTCGAAGTCTCGTGGCCCTCTGTCAGAATCCAGAGTTTCAAGAAGATCGGAGGGGGTCAAAATTTCGGCCAAAAACGACAGTGTTACCCCTTATGTTTTTTTTTTTCAGGTCAAAACTTTGACATCCGATATCTCGGCTCTGGAAGGGTCTAGAGCCTCCATTTTTGCGCGCTGGTCGAAGTCTCGTGGCCCTCTGTCAGAATCCAGAGTTTCAAGAAGATCGGAGGGGGTCAAAATTTCGGCCAAAAACGACAGTGTTACCCCTTATGTTTTTTTTCAGGTCAAAACTTTGACATCCGATATCTCGGCTCTGGAAGGGTCTAGAGCCTCCATTTTTGCGCGCTGGTCGAAGTCTCGTGGCCCTCTGTCAGAATCCAGAGTTTCAAGAAGATCGGAGGGGGTCAAAATTTCGGCCAAAAACGACAGTGTTACCCCTTATGTTTTTTTTTCAGGTCAAAACTTTGACATCCGATATCTCGGCTCTGGAAGGGTCTAGAGCCTCCATTTTTGCGCGCTGGTCGAAGTCTCGTGGCCCTCTGTCAGAATCCAGAGTTTCAAGAAGATCGGAGGGGGTCAAAATTTCGGCCAAAAACGACAGTGTTACCCCTTATGTTTTTTTTCAGGTCAAAACTTTGACATCCGAAATCTCGGCTCTGGAAGGGTCTAGAGCCTCCATTTTTGCGCGCTGGTCGAAGTCTCGTGGCCCTCTGTCAGAATCCAGAGCTTCAAGAAGATCGGAGGGGGTCAAAATTTCGGCCAAAAACGACAGTGGTACCCCTTATGTTTTTTTTTTCAGGTCAAAACTTTGACATCCGATATCTCGGCTCTGGAAGGGTCTAGAGCCTCCATTTTTGCGCGCTGGTCGAAGTCTCGTGGCCCTCTGTCAGAATCCAGAGTTTCAAGAAGATCGGAGGGGGTCAAAATTTCGGCCAAAAACGACAGTGTTACCCCTTATGTTTTTTTTTCAGGTCAAAACTTTGACATCCGATATCTCGGCTCTGGAAGGGTCTAGAGCCTCCATTTTTGCGCGCTGGTCGAAGTCTCGTGGCCCTCTGTCAGAATCCAGAGTTTCAAGAAGATCGGAGGGGGTCAAAATTTCGGCCAAAAACGACAGTGTTACCCCTTATGTTTTTTTTTTCAGGTCAAAACTTTGACATCCGATATCTCGGCTCTGGAAGGGTCTAGAGCCTCCATTTTTGCGCGCTGGTCGAAGTCTCGTGGCCCTCTGTCAGAATCCAGAGTTTCAAGAAGATCGGAGGGGGTCAAAATTTCGGCCAAAAACGACAGTGTTACCCCTTATGTTTTTTTTTTTCAGGTCAAAACTTTGACATCCGATATCTCGGCTCTGGAAGGGTCTAGAGCCTCCATTTTTGCGCGCTGGTCGAAGTCTCGTGGCCCTCTGTCAGAATCCAGAGTTTCAAGAAGATCGGAGGGGGTCAAAATTTCGGCCAAAAACGACAGTGTTACCCCTTATGTTTTTTTTTAAGGGTCAAAACTTTGACGTCCGATATCTCGGCTCTGGAAGGGTCTAGAGCCTCCATTTTTGCGTGCTGGTCGAAGTCTCGTGGCCCTCTGTCAGAATCCAGAGTTTCAAGAAGATCGGAGGGGGTCAAAATTTCGGCCAAAAACGACAGTGTTACCCCTTATGTTTTTTTTTCAGGTCAAAACTTTGACATCCGATATCTCGGCTCTGGAAGGGTCTAGAGCCTCCATTTTTGCGCGCTGGTCGAAGTCTCGTGGCCCTCTGTCAGAATCCAGAGTTTCAAGAAGATCGGAGGGGGTCAAAATTTCGGCCAAAAACGACAGTGTTACCCCTTATGTTTTTTTTCAGGTCAAAACTTTGACATCCGAAATCTCGGCTCTGGAAGGGTCTAGAGCCTCCATTTTTGCGCGCTGGTCGAAGTCTCGTGGCCCTCTGTCAGAATCCAGAGCTTCAAGAAGATCGGAGGGGGTCAAAATTTCGGCCAAAAACGACAGTGGTACCCCTTATGTTTTTTTTTCAGGTCAAAACTTTGACATCCGATATCTCGGCTCTGGAAGGGTCTAGAGCCTCCATTTTTGCGCGCTGGTCGAAGTCTCGTGGCCCTCTGTCAGAATCCAGAGTTTCAAGAAGATCGGAGGGGGTCAAAATTTCGGCCAAAAACGACAGTGTTACCCCTTATGTTTTTTTTTCAGGTCAAAACTTTGACATCCGATATCTCGGCTCTGGAAGGGTCTAGAGCCTCCATTTTTGCGCGCTGGTCGAAGTCTCGTGGCCCTCTGTCAGAATCCAGAGTTTCAAGAAGATCGGAGGGGGTCAAAATTTCGGCCAAAAACGACAGTGTTACCCCTTATGTTTTTTTTTTCAGGTCAAAACTTTGACATCCGATATCTCGGCTCTGGAAGGGTCTAGAGCCTCCATTTTTGCGCGCTGGTCGAAGTCTCGTGGCCCTCTGTCAGAATCCAGAGTTTCAAGAAGATCGGAGGGGGTCAAAATTTCGGCCAAAAACGACAGTGTTACCCCTTATGTTTTTTTTTTTCAGGTCAAAACTTTGACATCCGATATCTCGGCTCTGGAAGGGTCTAGAGCCTCCATTTTTGCGCGCTGGTCGAAGTCTCGTGGCCCTCTGTCAGAATCCAGAGTTTCAAGAAGATCGGAGGGGGTCAAAATTTCGGCCAAAAACGACAGTGTTACCCCTTATGTTTTTTTTTACGGGTCAAAACTTTGACGTCCGATATCTCGGCTCTGGAAGGGTCTAGAGCCTCCATTTTTGCGTGCTGGTCGAAGTCTCGTGGCCCTCTGTCAGAATCCAGAGTTTCAAGAAGATCGGAGGGGGTCAAAATTTCGGCCAAAAACGACAGTGTTACCCCTTATGTTTTTTTTTCAGGTCAAAACTTTGACATCCGATATCTCGGCTCTGGAAGGGTCTAGAGCCTCCATTTTTGCGCGCTGGTCGAAGTCTCGTGGCCCTCTGTCAGAATCCAGAGTTTCAAGAAGATCGGAGGGGGTCAAAATTTCGGCCAAAAACGACAGTGTTACCCCTTATGTTTTTTTTTCGGGTCAAAACTTTGACATCCGATATCTCGGCTCTGGAAGGGTCTAGAGCCTCCATTTTTGCGCGCTGGTTGAAGTCTCATGGCCCTCTGTCAGAATCCAGAGTTTCAAGAAGATCGGAGGGGGTCAAAATTTCGGCCAAAAACGACAGTGTTACCCCTTATGTTTTTTTTTTCAGGTCAAAACTTTGACATCCGATATCTCGGCTCTGGAAGGGTCTAGAGCCTCCATTTTTGCGCGCTGGTCGAAGTCTCGTGGCCCTCTGTCAGAATCCAGAGTTTCAAGAAGATCGGAGGGGGTCAAAATTTCGGCCAAAAACGACAGTGTTACCCCTTATGTTTTTTTTTCAGGTCAAAATTTTGACATCCGATATCTCGGCTCTGGAAGGGTCTAGAGCCTCCATTTTTGCACGCTGGTCGAAGTCTCGTGGCCCTCTGTCAGAATCCAGAATTTCAAGAAGATCGGAGGGGGTCAAAATTTCGGCCAAAAACGACAGTGTTACCCCTTATGTTTTTTTTTCAGGTCAAAACTTTGACATCCGATATCTCAGCTCTGGAAGGGTCTAGAGCCTCCATTTTTGCGCGCTGGTCGAAGTCTCGTGGCCCTCTGTCAGAATCCAGAGTTTCAAGAAGATCGGAGGGGGTCAAAATTTCAGCCAAAAACGACAGTGTTACCCCTTATGTTTTTTTTTCAGGTCAAAACTTTGACATCCGATATCTCGGCTCTGGAAGGGTCTAGAGCCTCCATTTTTGCGCGCTGGTCGACGTCTCGTGGCCCTCTGTCAGAATCCAGAGTTTCAAGAAGATCGGAGGGGGTCAAAATTTCGGCCAAAAACGACAGTGTTACCCCTTATGTTTTTTTTCAGGTCAAAACTTTGACATCCGATATCTCGGCTCTGGAAGGGTCTAGAGCCTCCATTTTTGCGCGCTGGTCGAAGTCTCGTGGCCCTCTGTCAGAATCCAGAGTTTCAAGAAGATCGGAGGGGGTCAAAATTTCGGCCAAAAACGACAGTGTTACCCCTTATGTTTTTTTTTCATGTCAAAACTTTGACATCCGATATCTCGGCTCTGGAAGGGTCTAGAGCCTCCATTTTTGCGCGCTGGTCGAAGTCTCGTGGCCCTCTGTCAGAATCCAGAGTTTCAAGAAGATCGGAGGGGGTCAAAATTTCGGCCAAAAACGACAGTGTTACCCCTTATGTTTTTTTTTCAGGTCAAAATTTTGACATCAGATATCTCGGCTCTGGAAGGGTCTAGAGCCTCCATTTTTGCGCGCTGGTCGAAGTCTCGTGGCCCTCTGTCAGAATCCAGAGTTTCAAGAAGATCGGAGGGGGTCAAAATTTCGGCCAAAAACGACAGTGTTACCCCTTATGTTTTTTTTTTTCAGGTCAAAACTTTGACATCCGATATCTCGGCTCTGGAAGGGTCTAGAGCCTCCATTTTTGCGCGCTGGTCGAAGTCTCGTGGCCCTCTGTCAGAATCCAGAGTTTCAAGAAGATCGGAGGGGGTCAAAATTTCGGCCAAAAACGACAGTGTTACCCCTTATGTTTTTTTTTCAGGTCAAAACTTTGACATCCGATATCTCGGCTCTGGAAGGGTCTAGAGCCTCCATTTTTGCGCGCTGGTCGAAGTCTCGTGGCCCTCTGTCAGAATCCAGAGTTTCAAGAAGATCGGAGGGGGTCAAAATTTCGGCCAAAAATGACAGTGTTACCCCTTATGTTTTTTTTTCAGGTCCAAATTTTGACCTTCGATATCTCGGCTCTGGAAGGGTCTAGAGCCTCCATTTTTGCGCTCTGGTCGAAGTCTCGTGGCCCTCTGTCAGAATCCAGAGTTTCAAGAAGATCGGAGGGGGTCAAAATTTCGGCCAAAAAAAAATGACAGTGTTACCCCTTATGTTTTTTTTTCGGGTCCAAATTTTGACCTTCAATATCTCGGCTCTGGAAGGGTCTAGAACCTCCATTTTTGCGCGCTGGTCGAAGTCTCATGGCCCTCTGTCAGAATCCAGAGTTTCAAGAAGATCGGAGGGGGTCAAAATTTCGGCCAAAAAAAAAAATGACAGTGTTACCCCTTATGTTTTTTTTTCAGGTCCAAATTTTGACCTTCGATATCTCGGCTCTGGAAGGGTCTAGAGCCTCCATTTTTGCGCTCTGGTCGAAGTCTCGTGGCCCTCTGTCAGAATCCAGAGTTTCAAGAAGATCGGAGGGGGTCAAAATTTCGGCCAAAAAAAAAAAATGACAGTGTTACCCCTTATGTTTTTTTTTCGGGTCCAAATTTTGACCTTCAATATCTCGGCTCTGGAAGGGTCTAGAGCCTCCATTTTTGCGCGCTGGTCGAAGTCTCGTGGCCCTCTGTCAGAATCCAGAGTTTCAAGAAGATCGGAGGGGGTCAAAATTTCGGCCAAAAAAAAAAAATGACAGTGTTACCCCTTATGTTTTTTTTTCGGGTCCAAATTTTGACCTTCAATATCTCGGCTCTGGAAGGGTCTAGAACCTCCATTTTTGCGCGCTGGTCGAAGTCTCATGGCCCTCTGTCAGAATTCAGAGTTTCAAGAAGATCGGAGGGGGTCAAAATTTCGGCCAAAAAAAAAAAATGACAGTGTTACCCCTTATGTTTTTTTTTCAGGTCCAAATTTTGACCTTCGATATCTCGGCTCTGGAAGGGTCTAGAGCCTCCATTTTTGCGCTCTGGTCGAAGTCTCGTGGCCCTCTGTCAGAATCCAGAGTTTCAAGAAGATTGGAGGGGGTCAAAATTTCGGCCAAAAACGACAGTGTTACCCCTTATGTTTTTTTTTCAGGTCAAAATTTTGACATCAGATATCTCGGCTCTGGAAGGGTCTAGAGCCTCCATTTTTGCGCTCTGGTCGAAGTCTCGTGGCCCTCTGTCAGAATCCAGAGTTTCAAGAAGATCGGAGGGGGTCAAAATTTCGGCCAAAAACGACAGTGTTACCCCTTATGTTTTTTTTTCAGGTCAAAATTTTGACATCAGATATCTCGGCTCTGGAAGGGTCTAGAGCCTCCATTTTTGCGCGCTGGTCGAAGTCTCGTGGCCCTCTGTCAGAATCCAGAGTTTCAAGAAGATCGGAGGGGGTCAAAATTTCGGCCAAAAACGACAGTGTTACCCCTTATGTTTTTTTTTTTCAGGTCAAAACTTTGACATCCGATATCTCGGCTCTGGAAGGGTCTAGAGCCTCCATTTTTGCGCGCTGGTCGAAGTCTCGTGGCCCTCTGTCAGAATCCAGAGTTTCAAGAAGATCGGAGGGGGTCAAAATTTCGGCCAAAAACGACAGTGTTACCCCTTATGTTTTTTTTTCAGGTCAAAATTTTGACATCCGATATCTCGGCTCTGGAAGGGTCTAGAGCCTCCATTTTTGCGCGCTGGTCGAAGTCTCGTGGCCCTCTGTCAGAATCCAGAGTTTCAAGAAGATCGGAGGGGGTCAAAATTTCGGCCAAAAATGACAGTGTTACCCCTTATGTTTTTTTTTCAGGTCCAAATTTTGACCTTCGATATCTCGGCTCTGGAAGGGTCTAGAGCCTCCATTTTTGCGCTCTGGTCGAAGTCTCGTGGCCCTCTGTCAGAATCCAGAGTTTCAAGAAGATCGGAGGGGGTCAAAATTTCGGCCAAAAAAAAAAATGACAGTGTTACCCCTTATGTTTTTTTTTCGGGTCCAAATTTTGACCTTCAATATCTCGGCTCTGGAAGGGTCTAGAACCTCCATTTTTGCGCGCTGGTCGAAGTCTCATGGCCCTCTGTCAGAATCCAGAGTTTCAAGAAGATCGGAGGGGGTCAAAATTTCGGCCAAAAAAAAAAAATGACAGTGTTACCCCTTATGTTTCTTTTTCGGGTCCAAATTTTGACCTTCAATATCTCGGCTCTGGAAGGGTCTAGAGCCTCCATTTTTGCGCTCTGGTCGAAGTCTCGTGGCCCTCTGTCAGAATCCAGAGTTTCAAGAAGATCGGAGGGGGTCAAAATTTCGGCCAAAAAAAAAAAATGACAGTGTTACCCCTTATGTTTCTTTTTCGGGTCCAAATTTTGACCTTCAATATCTCGGCTCTGGAAGGGTCTAGAGCCTCCATTTTTGCGCGCTGGTCGAAGTCTCGTGGCCCTCTGTCAGAATCCAGAGTTTCAAGAAGATCGGAGGGGGTCAAAATTTCGGCCAAAAAAAAAAATGACAGTGTTACCCCTCATGTTTTTTTTTTCGGGTCCAAATTTTGACCTTCAATATCTCGGCTCTGGAAGGGTCTAGAACCTCCATTTTTGCGCGCTGGTCTAAGTCTCATGGCCCTCTGTCAGAATCCAGAGTTTCAAGAAGATCGGAGGGGGTCAAAATTTCGGCCAAAAAAAAAAAATGACAGTGTTACCCCTTATGTTTTTTTTTTCAGGTCCAAATTTTGACCTTCGATATCGCGGCTCTGGAAGGGTCTAGAGCCTCCATTTTTGCGCTCTGGTCGAAGTCTCGTGGCCCTCTGTCAGAATCCAGAGTTTCAAGAAGATTGGAGGGGGTCAAAATTTCGGCCAAAAAAAAAAAATGACAGTGTTACCCCTTATGTTTTTTTTTCGGGTCCAAATTTTGACCTTCAATATCTCGGCTCTGGAAGGGTCTAGAGCCTCCATTTTTGCGCGCTGGTCGAAGTCTCGTGGCCCTCTGTCAGAATCCAGAGTTTCAAGAAGATCGGAGGGGGTCAAAATTTCGGCCAAAAAAAAAAAATGACAGTGTTACCCCTTATGTTTTTTTTTCGGGTCCAAATTTTGACCTTCAATATCTCGGCTCTGGAAGGGTCTAGAGCCTCCATTTTTGCGCGCTGGTCGAAGTCTCGTGGCCCTCTGTCAGAATCCAGAGTTTCAAGAAGATCGGAGGGGGTCAAAATTTCGGCCAAAAACGACAGTGTTACCCCTTATGTTTTTTTTTCAGGTCAAAACTTTGACATCCGATATCTCGGCTCTGGAAGGGTCTAGAGCCTCCATTTTTGCGCGCTGGTCGAAGTCTCGTGGCCCTCTGTCAGAATCCAGAGTTTCAAGAAGATCGGAGGGGGTCAAAATTTCGGCCAAAAACGACAGTGTTACCCCTTATGTTTTTTTTTCAGGTCAAAACTTTGACATCCGATATCTCGGCTCTGGAAGGGTCTAGAGCCTCCATTTTTGCGCGCTGGTCAAAGTCTCGTGGCCCTCTGTCAGAATCCAGAGTTTCAAGAAGATCGGAGGGGGTCAAAATTTCGGCCAAAAACGACAGTGTTACCCCTTATGTTTTTTTTTTTCAGGTCAAAACTTTGACATCCGATATCTCGGCTCTGGAAGGGTCTAGAGCCTCCATTTTTGCGCGCTGGTCGAAGTCTCGTGGCCCTCTGTCAGAATCCAGAGTTTCAAGAAGATCGGAGGGGGTCAAAATTTCGGCCAAAAACGACAGTGTTACCCCTTATGTTTTTTTTCAGGTCAAAACTTTGACATCCGATATCTCGGCTCTGGAAGGGTCTAGAGCCTCCATTTTTGCGCGCTGGTCGAAGTCTCGTGGCCCTCTGTCAGAATCCAGAGTTTCAAGAAGATCGGAGGGGGTCAAAATTTCGGCCAAAAACGACAGTGTTACCCCTTATGTTTTTTTTTTCAGGTCAAAACTTTGACATCCGATATCTCGGCTCTGGAAGGGTCTAGAGCCTCCATTTTTGCGCGCTGGTCGAAGTCTCGTGGCCCTCTGTCAGAATCCAGAGTTTCAAGAAGATCGGAGGGGGTCAAAATTTCGGCCAAAAACGACAGTGTTACCCCTTATGTTTTTTTTCAGGTCAAAACTTTGACATCCGAAATCTCGGCTCTGGAAGGGTCTAGAGCCTCCATTTTTGCGCGCTGGTCGAAGTCTCGTGGCCCTCTGTCAGAATCCAGAGCTTCAAGAAGATCGGAGGGGGTCAAAATTTCGGCCAAAAACGACAGTGTTACCCCTTATGTTTTTTTTTTCAGGTCAAAACTTTGACATCCGATATCTCGGCTCTGGAAGGGTCTAGAGCCTCCATTTTTGCGCGCTGGTCGAAGTCTCGTGGCCCTCTGTCAGAATCCAGAGTTTCAAGAAGATCGGAGGGGGTCAAAATTTCGGCCAAAAACGACAGTGTTACCCCTTATGTTTTTTTTTCAGGTCAAAACTTTGACATCCGATATCTCGGCTCTGGAAGGGTCTAGAGCCTCCATTTTTGCGCGCTGGTCGAAGTCTCGTGGCCCTCTGTCAGAATCCAGAGTTTCAAGAAGATCGGAGGGGGTCAAAATTTCGGCCAAAAACGACAGTGTTACCCCTTATGTTTTTTTTTCAGGTCAAAACTTTGACATCCGATATCTCGGCTCTGGAAGGGTCTAGAGCCTCCATTTTTGCGCGCTGGTCGAAGTCTCGTGGCCCTCTGTCAGAATCCAGAGTTTCAAGAAGATCGGAGGGGGTCAAAATTTCGGCCAAAAACGACAGTGTTACCCCTTATGTTTTTTTTTTCAGGTCAAAACTTTGACATCCGATATCTCGGCTCTGGAAGGGTCTAGAGCCTCCATTTTTGCGCGCTGGTCGAAGTCTCGTGGCCCTCTGTCAGAATCCAGAGTTTCAAGAACATCGGAGGGGGTCAAAATTTCGGCCAAAAACGACAGTGTTACCCCTTATGTTTTTTTTTACGGGTCAAAACTTTGACGTCCGATATCTCGGCTCTGGAAGGGTCTAGAGCCTCCATTTTTGCGTGCTGGTCGAAGTCTCGTGGCCCTCTGTCAGAATCCAGAGTTTCAAGAAGATCGGAGGGGGTCAAAATTTCGGCCAAAAACGACAGTGTTACCCCTTATGTTTTTTTTTCAGGTCAAAACTTTGACATCCGATATCTCGGCTCTGGAAGGGTCTAGAGCCTCCATTTTTGCGCGCTGGTCGAAGTCTCGTGGCCCTCTGTCAGAATCCAGAGTTTCAAGAAGATCGGAGGGGGTCAAAATTTCGGCCAAAAACGACAGTGTTACCCCTTATGTTTTTTTTTTCGGGTCAAAACTTTGACATCCGATATCTCGGCTCTGGAAGGGTCTAGAGCCTCCATTTTTGCGCGCTGGTTGAAGTCTCATGGCCCTCTGTCAGAATCCAGAGTTTCAAGAAGATCGGAGGGGGTCAAAATTTCGGCCAAAAACGACAGTGTTACCCCTTATGGTTTTTTTTTCAGGTCAAAACTTTGACATCCGATATCTCGGCTCTGGAAGGGTCTAGAGCCTCCATTTTTGCGCGCTGGTCGAAGTCTCGTGGCCCTCTGTCAGAATCCAGAGTTTCAAGAAGATCGGAGGGGGTCAAAATTTCGGCCAAAAACGACAGTGTTACCCCTTATGTTTTTTTTTTAGGTCAAAATTTTGACATCCGATATCTCGGCTCTGGAAGGGTCTAGAGCCTCCATTTTTGCACGCTGGTCGAAGTCTCGTGGCCCTCTGTCAGAATCCAGAGTTTCAAGAAGATCGGAGGGGGTCAAAATTTCGGCCAAAAACGACAGTGTTACCCCTTATGTTTTTTTTTCAGGTCAAAACTTTGACATCCGATATCTCAGCTCTGGAAGGGTCTAGAGCCTCCATATTTGCGCGCTGGTCGAAGTCTCGTGGCCCTCTGTCAGAATCCAGAGTTTCAAGAAGATCGGAGGGGGTCAAAATTTCAGCCAAAAACGACAGTGTTACCCCTTATGTTTTTTTTTCAGGTCAAAACTTTGACATCCGATATCTCGGCTCTGGAAGGGTCTAGAGCCTCCATTTTTGCGCGCTGGTCGACGTCTCGTGGCCCTCTGTCAGAATCCAGAGTTTCAAGAAGATCGGAGGGGGTCAAAATTTCGGCCAAAAACGACAGTGTTACCCCTTATGTTTTTTTTCAGGTCAAAACTTTGACATCCGATATCTCGGCTCTGGAAGGGTCTAGAGCCTCCATTTTTGCGCGCTGGTCGAAGTCTCGTGTTCCTCTGTCAGAATCCAGAGTTTCAAGAAGATCGGAGGGGGTCAAAATTTCGGCCAAAAACGACAGTGTTACCCCTTATGTTTTTTTTTCAGGTCAAAACTTTGACATCCGATATCTCGGCTCTGGAAGGGTCTAGAGCCTCCATTTTTGCGCACTGGTCGAAGTCTCGTGGCCCTCTGTCAGAATCCAGAGTTTCAAGAAGATCGGAGGGGGTCAAAATTTCGGCCAAAAACGACAGTGTTACCCCTTATGTTTTTTTTTCAGGTCAAAATTTTGACATCAGATATCTCGGCTCTGGAAGGGTCTAGAGCCTCCATTTTTGCGCGCTGGTCGAAGTCTCGTGGCCCTCTGTCAGAATCCAGAGTTTCAAGAAGATCGGAGGGGGTCAAAATTTCGGCCAAAAACGACAGTGTTACCCCTTATGTTTTTTTTTTTCAGGTCAAAACTTTGACATCCGATATCTCGGCTCTGGAAGGGTCTAGAGCCTCCATTTTTGCGCGCTGGTCGAAGTCTCGTGGCCCTCTGTCAGAATCCAGAGTTTCAAGAAGATCGGAGGGGGTCAAAATTTCGGCCAAAAACGACAGTGTTACCCCTTATGTTTTTTTTTCAGGTCAAAACTTTGACATACGATATCTCGGCTCTGGAAGGGTCTAGAGCCTCCATTTTTGCGCGCTGGTCGAAGTCTCGTGGCCCTCTGTCAGAATCCAGAGTTTCAAGAAGATCGGAGGGGGTCAAAATTTCGGCCAAAAAAAAAAATGACAGTGTTACCCCTTATGTTTTTTTTTCGGGTCCAAATTTTGACCTTCAATATCTCGGCTCTGGAAGGGTCTAGAACCTCCATTTTTGCGCGCTGGTCGAAGTCTCATGGCCCTCTGTCAGAATCCAGAGTTTCAAGAAGATCGGAGGGGGTCAAAATTTCGGCCAAAAAAAAAAATGACAGTGTTACCCCTTATGTTTTTTTTTCGGGTCCAAATTTTGACCTTCAATATCTCGGCTCTGGAAGGGTCTAGAACCTCCATTTTTGCGCGCTGGTCGAAGTCTCATGGCCCTCTGTCAGAATCCAGAGTTTCAAGAAGATCGGAGGGGGTCAAAATTTCGGCCAAAAACGACAGTGTTACCCCTTATGTTTTTTTTTTCGGGTCAAAACTTTGACATCCGATATCTCGGCTCTGGAAGGGTCTAGAGCCTCCATTTTTGCGCGCTGGTTGAAGTCTCATGGCCCTCTGTCAGAATCCAGAGTTTCAAGAAGATCGGAGGGGGTCAAAATTTCGGCCAAAAACGACAGTGTTACCCCTTATGTTTTTTTTTTCAGGTCAAAACTTTGACATCCGATATCTCGGCTCTGGAAGGGTCTAGAGCCTCCATTTTTGCGCGCTGGTCGAAGTCTCGTGGCCCTCTGTCAGAATCCAGAGTTTCAAGAAGATCGGAGGGGGTCAAAATTTCGGCCAAAAACGACAGTGTTACCCCTTATGTTTTTTTTTTAGGTCAAAATTTTGACATCCGATATCTCGGCTCTGGAAGGGTCTAGAGCCTCCATTTTTGCACGCTGGTCGAAGTCTCGTGGCCCTCTGTCAGAATCCAGAGTTTCAAGAAGATCGGAGGGGGTCAAAATTTCGGCCAAAAACGACAGTGTTACCCCTTATGTTTTTTTTTCAGGTCAAAACTTTGACATCCGATATCTCAGCTCTGGAAGGGTCTAGAGCCTCCATTTTTGCGCGCTGGTCGAAGTCTCGTGGCCCTCTGTCAGAATCCAGAGTTTCAAGAAGATCGGAGGGGGTCAAAATTTCGGCCAAAAACGACAGTGTTACCCCTTATGTTTTTTTTTCAGGTCAAAACTTTGACATCCGATATCTCGGCTCTGGAAGGGTCTAGAGCCTCCATTTTTGCGCGCTGGTCGAAGTCTCGTGGCCCTCTGTCAGAATCCAGAGTTTCAAGAAGATCGGAGGGGGTCAAAATTTCGGCCAAAAAAAAAAATGACAGTGTTACCCCTTATGTTTTTTTTTCGGGTCCAAATTTTGACCTTCAATATCTCGGCTCTGGAAGGGTCTAGAACCTCCATTTTTGCGCGCTGGTCGAAGTCTCATGGCCCTCTGTCAGAATCCAGAGTTTCAAGAAGATCGGAGGGGGTCAAAATTTCGGCCAAAAAAAAAAATGACAGTGTTACCCCTTATGTTTTTTTTTCGGGTCCAAATTTTGACCTTCAATATCTCGGCTCTGGAACGGTCTAGAACCTCCATTTTTGCGCGCTGGTCGAAGTCTCATGGCCCTCTGTCAGAATCCAGAGTTTCAAGAAGATCGGAGGGGGTCAAAATTTCGGCCAAAAACGACAGTGTTACCCCTTATGTTTTTTTTTTCGGGTCAAAACTTTGACATCCGATATCTCGGCTCTGGAAGGGTCTAGAGCCTCCATTTTTGCGCGCTGGTTGAAGTCTCATGGCCCTCTGTCAGAATCCAGAGTTTCAAGAAGATCGGAGGGGGTCAAAATTTCGGCCAAAAACGACAGTGTTACCCCTTATGTTTTTTTTTTCAGGTCAAAACTTTGACATCCGATATCTCGGCTCTGGAAGGGTCTAGAGCCTCCATTTTTGCGCGCTGGTCGAAGTCTCGTGGCCCTCTGTCAGAATCCAGAGTTTCAAGAAGATCGGAGGGGGTCAAAATTTCGGCCAAAAACGACAGTGTTACCCCTTATGTTTTTTTTTTAGGTCAAAATTTTGACATCCGATATCTCGGCTCTGGAAGGGTCTAGAGCCTCCATTTTTGCACGCTGGTCGAAGTCTCGTGGCCCTCTGTCAGAATCCAGAGTTTCAAGAAGATCGGAGGGGGTCAAAATTTCGGCCAAAAACGACAGTGTTACCCCTTATGTTTTTTTTTCAGGTCAAAACTTTGACATCCGATATCTCAGCTCTGGAAGGGTCTAGAGCCTCCATTTTTGCGCGCTGGTCGAAGTCTCGTGGCCCTCTGTCAGAATCCAGAGTTTCAAGAAGATCGGAGGGGGTCAAAATTTCAGCCAAAAACGACAGTGTTACCCCTTATGTTTTTTTTTCAGGTCAAAACTTTGACATCCGATATCTCGGCTCTGGAAGGGTCTAGAGCCTCCATTTTTGCGCGCTGGTCGACGTCTCGTGGCCCTCTGTCAGAATCCAGAGTTTCAAGAAGATCGGAGGGGGTCAAAATTTCGGCCAAAAACGACAGTGTTACCCCTTATGTTTTTTTTCAGGTCAAAACTTTGACATCCGATATCTCGGCTCTGGAAGGGTCTAGAGCCTCCATTTTTGCGCGCTGGTCGAAGTCTCGTGTTCCTCTGTCAGAATCCAGAGTTTCAAGAAGATCGGAGGGGGTCAAAATTTCGGCCAAAAACGACAGTGTTACCCCTTATGTTTTTTTTTCAGGTCAAAACTTTGACATCCGATATCTCGGCTCTGGAAGGGTCTAGAGCCTCCATTTTTGCGCACTGGTCGAAGTCTCGTGGCCCTCTGTCAGAATCCAGAGTTTCAAGAAGATCGGAGGGGGTCAAAATTTCGGCCAAAAACGACAGTGTTACCCCTTATGTTTTTTTTTCAGGTCAAAATTTTGACATCAGATATCTCGGCTCTGGAAGGGTCTAGAGCCTCCATTTTTGCGCGCTGGTCGAAGTCTCGTGGCCCTCTGTCAGAATCCAGAGTTTCAAGAAGATCGGAGGGGGTCAAAATTTCGGCCAAAAACGACAGTGTTACCCCTTATGTTTTTTTTTTTCAGGTCAAAACTTTGACATCCGATATCTCGGCTCTGGAAGGGTCTAGAGCCTCCATTTTTGCGCGCTGGTCGAAGTCTCGTGGCCCTCTGTCAGAATCCAGAGTTTCAAGAAGATCGGAGGGGGTCAAAATTTCGGCCAAAAAAAAAAATGACAGTGTTACCCCTTATGTTTTTTTTTCGGGTCCAAATTTTGACCTTCAATATCTCGGCTCTGGAAGGGTCTAGAACCTCCATTTTTGCGCGCTGGTCGAAGTCTCATGGCCCTCTGTCAGAATCCAGAGTTTCAAGAAGATCGGAGGGGGTCAAAATTTCGGCCAAAAAAAAAAATGACAGTGTTACCCCTTATGTTTTTTTTTCGGGTCCAAATTTTGACCTTCAATATCTCGGCTCTGGAAGGGTCTAGAACCTCCATTTTTGCGCGCTGGTCGAAGTCTCATGGCCCTCTGTCAGAATCCAGAGTTTCAAGAAGATCGGAGGGGGTCAAAATTTCGGCCAAAAAAAAAAATGACAGTGTTACCCCTTATGTTTTTTTTTCAGGTCCAAATTTTGACCTTCGATATCTCGGCTCTGGAAGGGTCTAGAGCCTCCATTTTTGCGCTCTGGTCGAAGTCTCGTGGCCCTCTGTCAGAATCCAGAGTTTCAAGAAGATCGGAGGGGGTCAAAATTTCGGCCAAAAAAAAAAAATGACAGTGTTACCCCTTATGTTTTTTTTTCGGGTCCAAATTTTGACCTTCAATATCTCGGCTCTGGAAGGGTCTAGAGCCTCCATTTTTGCGCGCTGGTCGAAGTCTCGTGGCCCTCTGTCAGAATCCAGAGTTTCAAGAAGATCGGAGGGGGTCAAAATTTCGGCCAAAAAAAAAAAATGACAGTGTTACCCCTTATGTTTTTTTTTCGGGACCAAATTTTGACCTTCAATATCTCGGCTCTGGAAGGGTCTAGAGCCTCCATTTTTGCGCGCTGGTCGAAGTCTCGTGGCCCTCTGTCAGAATCCAGAGTTTCAAGAAGATCGGAGGGGGTCAAAATTTCGGCCAAAAATGACAGTGTTACCCCTTATGTTTTTTTTTCAGGTCAAAACTTTGACATCCGATATCTCGGCTCTGGAAGGGTCTAGAGCCTCCATTTTTGCGCGCTGGTCGAAGTCTCGTGGCCCTCTGTCAGAATCCAGAGTTTCAAGAAGATCGGAGGGGGTCAAAATTTCGGCCAAAAACGACAGTGTTACCCCTTATGTTTTTTTTTCAGGTCAAAACTTTGACACTGTCGTTTTTGGCCGAAATTTTGACCCCCTCCGATCTTCTTGAAACTCTGGATTCTGACAGAGGGCCACGAGACTTCGACCAGCGCGCAAAAATGGAGGCTCTAGACCCTTCCAGAGCCGAGATATCGGATGTCAAAGTTTTGACCTGAAAAAAAAAACATAAGGGGTAACACTGTCGTTTTTGGCCGAAATTTTGACCCCCTCCGATCTTCTTGAAACTCTGGATTCTGACAGAGGGCCACGAGACTTCGACCAGCACGCAAAAATGGAGGCTCTAGACCCTTCCAGAGCCGAGATATCGGACGTCAAAGTTTTGACCCGTAAAAAAAAACATAAGGGGTAACACTGTCGTTTTTGGCCGAAATTTTGACCCCCTCCGATCTTCTTGAAACTCTGGATTCTGACAGAGGGCCACGAGACTTCGACCAGCACGCAAAAATGGAGGCTCTAGACCCTTCCAGAGCCGAGATATCGGACGTCAAAGTTTTGACCCGTAAAAAAAAACATAAGGGGTAACACTGTCGTTTTTGGCCGAAATTTTGACCCCCTCCGATCTTCTTGAAACTCTGGATTCTGACAGAGGGCCACGAGACTTCGACCAGCGCGCAAAAATGGAGGCTCTAGACCCTTCCAGAGCCGAGATATCGGATGTCAAAGTTTTGACCTGAAAAAAAAAAACATAAGGGGTAACACTGTCGTTTTTGGCCGAAATTTTGACCCCCTCCGATCTTCTTGAAACTCTGGATTCTGACAGAGGGCCACGAGACTTCGACCAGCGCGCAAAAATGGAGGCTCTAGACCCTTCCAGAGCCGAGATATCGGATGTCAAAGTTTTGACCTGAAAAAAAAACATAAGGGGTAACACTGTCGTTTTTGGCCGAAATTTTGACCCCCTCCGATCTTCTTGAAACTCTGGATTCTGACAGAGGGCCACGAGACTTCGACCAGCGCGCAAAAATGGAGGCTCTAGACCCTTCCAGAGCCGAGATATCGGATGTCAAAGTTTTGACCTGAAAAAAAACATAAGGGGTAACACTGTCGTTTTTGGCCGAAATTTTGACCCCCTCCGATCTTCTTGAAACTCTGGATTCTGACAGAGGGCCACGAGACTTCGACCAGCGCGCAAAAATGGAGGCTCTAGACCCTTCCAGAGCCGAGATATTGAAGGTCAAAATTTGGACCCGAAAAAAAAAACATAAGGGGTAACACTGTCATTTTTTTTTTTTGGCCGAAATTTTGACCCCCTCCGATCTTCTTGAAACTCTGGATTCTGACAGAGGGCCACGAGACTTCGACCAGAGCGCAAAAATGGAGGCTCTAGACCCTTCCAGAGCCGAGATATCGAAGGTCAAAATTTGGACCTGAAAAAAAAACATAAGGGGTAACACTGTCATTTTTTTTTTTGGCCGAAATTTTGACCCCCTCCGATCTTCTTGAAACTCTGGATTCTGACAGAGGGCCATGAGACTTCGACCAGCGCGCAAAAATGGAGGTTCTAGACCCTTCCAGAGCCGAGATATTGAAGGTCAAAATTTGGACCCGAAAAAAAAACATAAGGGGTAACACTGTCATTTTTTTTTTTTTGGCCGAAATTTTGACCCCCTCCGATCTTCTTGAAACTCTGGATTCTGACAGAGGGCCACGAGACTTCGACCAGAGCGCAAAAATGGAGGCTCTAGACCCTTCCAGAGCCGAGATATCGAAGGTCAAAATTTGGACCTGAAAAAAAAAACATAAGGGGTAACACTGTCATTTTTGGCCGAAATTTTGACCCCCTCTGATCTTCTTGAAACTCTGGATTCTGACAGAGGGCCACGAGACTTCGACCAGCGCGCAAAAATGGAGGCTCTAGACCCTTCCAGAGCTGAGATATCGGATGTCAAAGTTTTGACCTGAAAAAAAAACATAAGGGGTAACACTGTCGTTTTTGGCCGAAATTTTGACCCCCTCCGATCTTCTTGAAACTCTGGATTCTGACAGAGGGCCACGAGACTTCGACCAGCGCGCAAAAATGGAGGCTCTAGACCCTTCCAGAGCCGAGATATCGGATGTCAAAATTTTGACCTAAAAAAAAAACATAAGGGGTAACACTGTCGTTTTTGGCCGAAATTTTGACCCCCTCCGATCTTCTTGAAACTCTGGATTCTGACAGAGGGCCACGAGACTTCGACCAGCGCGCAAAAATGGAGGCTCTAGACCCTTCCAGAGCCGAGATATCGGATGTCAAAGTTTTGACCTGAAAAAAAAAACATAAGGGGTAACACTGTCGTTTTTGGCCGAAATTTTGACCCCCTCCGATCTTCTTGAAACTCTGGATTCTGACAGAGGGCCATGAGACTTCAACCAGCGCGCAAAAATGGAGGCTCTAGACCCTTCCAGAGCCGAGATATCGGATGTCAAAGTTTTGACCCGAAAAAAAAAACATAAGGGGTAACACTGTCGTTTTTGGCCGAAATTTTGACCCCCTCCGATCTTCTTGAAACTCTGGATTCTGACAGAGGGCCACGAGACTTCGACCAGCGCGCAAAAATGGAGGCTCTAGACCCTTCCGGAGCCGAGATATCGGATGTCAAAGTTTTGACCTGAAAAAAAAACATAAGGGGTAACACTGTCGTTTTTGGCCGAAATTTTGACCCCCTCCGATCTTCTTGAAACTCTGGATTCTGACAGAGGGCCACGAGACTTCGACCAGCACGCAAAAATGGAGGCTCTAGACCCTTCCAGAGCCGAGATATCGGACGTCAAAGTTTTGACCCGTAAAAAAAAACATAAGGGGTAACACTGTCGTTTTTGGCCGAAATTTTGACCCCCTCCGATCTTCTTGAAACTCTGGATTCTGACAGAGGGCCACGAGAATTCGACCAGCGCGCAAAAATGGAGGCTCTAGACCCTTCCAGAGCCGAGATATCGGATGTCAAAGTTTTGACCTGAAAAAAAAAAAAACATAAGGGGTAACACTGTCGTTTTTGGCCGAAATTTTGACCCCCTCCGATCTTCTTGAAACTCTGGATTCTGACAGAGGGCCACGAGACTTCGACCAGCGCGCAAAAATGGAGGCTCTAGACCCTTCCAGAGCCGAGATATCGGATGTCAAAGTTTTGACCTGAAAAAAAAAACATAAGGGGTAACACTGTCGTTTTTGGCCGAAATTTTGACCCCCTCCGATCTTCTTGAAACTCTGGATTCTGACAGAGGGCCACGAGACTTCGACCAGCGCGCAAAAATGGAGGCTCTAGACCCTTCCAGAGCCGAGATATCGGATGTCAAAGTTTTGACCTGAAAAAAAAAACATAAGGGGTAACACTGTCGTTTTTGGCCGAAATTTTGACCCCCTCCGATCTTCTTGAAGCTCTGGATTCTGACAGAGGGCCACAAGACTTCGACCAGCGCGCAAAAATGGAGGCTCTAGACCCTTCCAGAGCCGAGATTTCGGATGTCAAAGTTTTGACCTGAAAAAAAACATAAGGGGTAACACTGTCGTTTTTGGCCGAAATTTTGACCCCCTCCGATCTTCTTGAAACTCTGGATTCTGACAGAGGGCCACGAGACTTCGACCAGCGCGCAAAAATGGAGGCTCTAGACCCTTCCAGAGCCGAGATATCGGATGTCAAAGTTTTGACCTGAAAAAAAAACATAAGGGGTAACACTGTCGTTTTTGGCCGAAATTTTGACCCCCTCCGATCTTCTTGAAACTCTGGATTCTGACAGAGGGCCACGAGACTTCGACCAGCGCGCAAAAATGGAGGCTCTAGACCCTTCCAGAGCCGAGATATCGGATGTCAAAGTTTTGACCTGAAAAAAAACATAAGGGGTAACACTGTCGTTTTTGGCCGAAATTTTGACCCCCTCCGATCTTCTTGAAACTCTGGATTCTGACAGAGGGCCACGAGACTTCGACCAGCGCGCAAAAATGGAGGCTCTAGACCCTTCCAGAGCCGAGATATCGGATGTCAAAGTTTTGACCTGAAAAAAAAACATAAGGGGTAACACTGTCGTTTTTGGCCGAAATTTTGACCCCCTCCGATCTTCTTGAAACTCTGGATTCTGACAGAGGGCCACGAGACTTCGACCAGCGCGCAAAAATGGAGGCTCTAGACCCTTCCAGAGCCGAGATATTGAAGGTCAAAATTTGGACCCGAAAAAAAAACATAAGGGGTAACACTGTCATTTTTTTTTTTTTGGCCGAAATTTTGACCCCCTCCGATCTTCTTGAAACTCTGGATTCTGACAGAGGGCCACGAGACTTCGACCAGCGCGCAAAAATGGAGGCTCTAGACCCTTCCAGAGCCGAGATATTGAAGGTCAAAATTTGGACCCGAAAAAAAAACATAAGGGGTAACACTGTCATTTTTTTTTTTTGGCCGAAATTTTGACCCCCTCCAATCTTCTTGAAACTCTGGATTCTGACAGAGGGCCACGAGACTTCGACCAGAGCGCAAAAATGGAGGCTCTAGACCCTTCCAGAGCCGAGATATCGAAGGTCAAAATTTGGACCTGAAAAAAAAACATAAGGGGTAACACTGTAATTTTTTTTTTTTGGCCGAAATTTTGACCCCCTCCGATCTTCTTGAAACTCTGGATTCTGACAGAGGGCCACGAGACTTCGACCAGCGCGCAAAAATGGAGGCTCTAGACCCTTCCAGAGCCGAGATATTGAAGGTCAAAATTTGGACCCGAAAAAAAACATAAGGGGTAACACTGTCATTTTTTTTTTTTGGCCGAAATTTTGACCCCCTCCGATCTTCTTGAAACTCTGGATTCTGACAGAGGGCCACGAGACTTCGACCAGAGCGCAAAAATGGAGGCTCTAGACCCTTCCAGAGCCGAGATATCGAAGGTCAAAATTTGGACCTGAAAAAAAAAAACATAAGGGGTAACACTGTCATTTTTTTTTTTTTGGCCGAAATTTTGACCCCCTCCGATCTTCTTGAAATTCTGGATTCTGACAGAGGGCCATGAGACTTCGACCAGCGCGCAAAAATGGAGGTTCTAGACCCTTCCAGAGCCGAGATATTGAAGGTCAAAATTTGGACCCGAAAAAAAAACATAAGGGGTAACACTGTCATTTTTTTTTTTGGCCGAAATTTTGACCCCCTCCGATCTTCTTGAAACTCTGGATTCTGACAGAGGGCCACGAGACTTCGACCAGAGCGCAAAAATGGAGGCTCTAGACCCTTCCAGAGCCGAGATATCGAAGGTCAAAATTTGGACCTGAAAAAAAAACATAAGGGGTAACACTGTCATTTTTGGCCGAAATTTTGACCCCCTCCGATCTTCTTGAAACTCTGGATTCTGACAGAGGGCCACGAGACTTCGACCAGCGCGCAAAAATGGAGGCTCTAGACCCTTCCAGAGCCGAGATATCGGATGTCAAAATTTTGACCTGAAAAAAAAACATAAGGGGTAACACTGTCGTTTTTGGCCGAAATTTTGACCCCCTCCGATCTTCTTGAAACTCTGGATTCTGACAGAGGGCCACGAGACTTCGACCAGCGCGCAAAAATGGAGGCTCTAGACCCTTCCAGAGCCGAGATATCGGATGTCAAAGTTTTGACCTGAAAAAAAAAAACATAAGGGGTAACACTGTCGTTTTTGGCCGAAATTTTGACCCCCTCCGATCTTCTTGAAACTCTGGATTCTGACAGAGGGCCACGAGACTTCGACCAGCGCGCAAAAATGGAGGCTCTAGACCCTTCCAGAGCCGAGATATCTGATGTCAAAATTTTGACCTGAAAAAAAAACATAAGGGGTAACACTGTCGTTTTTGGCCGAAATTTTGACCCCCTCCGATCTTCTTGAAACTCTGGATTCTGACAGAGGGCCACGAGACTTCGACCAGCGCGCAAAAATGGAGGCTCTAGACCCTTCCAGAGCCGAGATATCGGATGTCAAAATTTGGACCCGAAAAAAAAACATAAGGGGTAACACTGTCATTTTTTTTTTTTTGGCCGAAATTTTGACCCCCTCCGATCTTCTTGAAACTCTGGATTCTGACAGAGGGCCACGAGACTTCGACCAGCGCGCAAAAATGGAGGCTCTAGACCCTTCCAGAGCCGAGATATTGAAGGTCAAAATTTGGACCCGAAAAAAAAACATAAGGGGTAACACTGTCATTTTTTTTTTTTGGCCGAAATTTTGACCCCCTCCAATCTTCTTGAAACTCTGGATTCTGACAGAGGGCCACGAGACTTCGACCAGAGCGCAAAAATGGAGGCTCTAGACCCTTCCAGAGCCGAGATATCGAAGGTCAAAATTTGGACCTGAAAAAAAAACATAAGGGGTAACACTGTCATTTTTTTTTTTTGGCCGAAATTTTGACCCCCTCCGATCTTCTTGAAACTCTGGATTCTGACAGAGGGCCATGAGACTTCGACCAGCGCGCAAAAATGGAGGTTCTAGACCCTTCCAGAGCCGAGATATTGAAGGTCAAAATTTGGACCCGAAAAAAAAACATAAGGGGTAACACTGTCATTTTTTTTTTTGGCCGAAATTTTGACCCCCTCCGATCTTCTTGAAACTCTGGATTCTGACAGAGGGCCACGAGACTTCGACCAGCGCGCAAAAATGGAGGCTCTAGACCCTTCCAGAGCCGAGATATTGAAGGTCAAAATTTGGACCCGAAAAAAAAACATAAGGGGTAACACTGTCATTTTTTTTTTTTGGCCGAAATTTTGACCCCCTCCGATCTTCTTGAAACTCTGGATTCTGACAGAGGGCCACGAGACTTCGACCAGAGCGCAAAAATGGAGGCTCTAGACCCTTCCAGAGCCGAGATATCGAAGGTCAAAATTTGGACCTGAAAAAAAACCATAAGGGGTAACACTGTCATTTTTTTTTTTTGGCCGAAATTTTGACCCCCTCCGATCTTCTTGAAACTCTGGATTCTGACAGAGGGCCATGAGACTTCGACCAGCGCGCAAAAATGGAGGTTCTAGACCCTTCCAGAGCCGAGATATCGAAGGTCAAAATTTGGACCTGAAAAAAAAACATAAGGGGTAACACTGTCATTTTTGGCCGAAATTTTGACCCCCTCCGATCTTCTTGAAACTCTGGATTCTGACAGAGGGCCACGAGACTTCGACCAGCGCGCAAAAATGGAGGCTCTAGACCCTTCCAGAGCTGAGATATCGGATGTCAAAGTTTTGACCTGAAAAAAAAACATAAGGGGTAACACTGTCGTTTTTGGCCGAAATTTTGACCCCCTCCGATCTTCTTGAAACTCTGGATTCTGACAGAGGGCCACGAGACTTCGACCAGCGCGCAAAAATGGAGGCTCTAGACCCTTCCAGAGCCGAGATATCGGATGTCAAAATTTTGACCTAAAAAAAAAACATAAGGGGTAACACTGTCGTTTTTGGCCGAAATTTTGACCCCCTCCGATCTTCTTGAAACTCTGGATTCTGACAGAGGGCCACGAGACTTCGACCAGCGCGCAAAAATGGAGGCTCTAGACCCTTCCAGAGCCGAGATATCGGATGTCAAAGTTTTGACCTGAAAAAAAAAACATAAGGGGTAACACTGTCGTTTTTGGCCGAAATTTTGACCCCCTCCGATCTTCTTGAAACTCTGGATTCTGACAGAGGGCCATGAGACTTCAACCAGCGCGCAAAAATGGAGGCTCTAGACCCTTCCAGAGCCGAGATATCGGATGTCAAAGTTTTGACCCGAAAAAAAAAACATAAGGGGTAACACTGTCGTTTTTGGCCGAAATTTTGACCCCCTCCGATCTTCTTGAAACTCTGGATTCTGACAGAGGGCCACGAGACTTCGACCAGCGCGCAAAAATGGAGGCTCTAGACCCTTCCGGAGCCGAGATATCGGATGTCAAAGTTTTGACCTGGAAAAAAAACATAAGGGGTAACACTGTCGTTTTTGGCCGAAATTTTGACCCCCTCCGATCTTCTTGAAACTCTGGATTCTGACAGAGGGCCACGAGACTTCGACCAGCACGCAAAAATGGAGGCTCTAGACCCTTCCAGAGCCGAGATATCGGACGTCAAAGTTTTGACCCGTAAAAAAAAACATAAGGGGTAACACTGTCGTTTTTGGCCGAAATTTTGACCCCCTCCGATCTTCTTGAAACTCTGGATTCTGACAGAGGGCCACGAGACTTCGACCAGCGCGCAAAAATGGAGGCTCTAGACCCTTCCAGAGCCGAGATATCGGATGTCAAAGTTTTGACCTGAAAAAAAAAAAAACATAAGGGGTAACACTGTCGTTTTTGGCCGAAATTTTGACCCCCTCCGATCTTCTTGAAACTCTGGATTCTGACAGAGGGCCACGAGACTTCGACCAGCGCGCAAAAATGGAGGCTCTAGACCCTTCCAGAGCCGAGATATCGGATGTCAAAGTTTTGACCTGAAAAAAAAAACATAAGGGGTAACACTGTCGTTTTTGGCCGAAATTTTGACCCCCTCCGATCTTCTTGAAGCTCTGGATTCTGACAGAGGGCCACAAGACTTCGACCAGCGCGCAAAAATGGAGGCTCTAGACCCTTCCAGAGCCGAGATTTCGGATGTCAAAGTTTTGACCTGAAAAAAAACATAAGGGGTAACACTGTCGTTTTTGGCCGAAATTTTGACCCCCTCCGATCTTCTTGAAACTCTGGATTCTGACAGAGGGCCACGAGACTTCGACCAGCGCGCAAAAATGGAGGCTCTAGACCCTTCCAGAGCCGAGATATCGGATGTCAAAGTTTTGACCTGAAAAAAAAACATAAGGGGTAACACTGTCGTTTTTGGCCGAAATTTTGACCCCCTCCGATCTTCTTGAAACTCTGGATTCTGACAGAGGGCCACGAGACTTCGACCAGCGCGCAAAAATGGAGGCTCTAGACCCTTCCAGAGCCGAGATATCGGATGTCAAAGTTTTGACCTGAAAAAAAACATAAGGGGTAACACTGTCGTTTTTGGCCGAAATTTTGACCCCCTCCGATCTTCTTGAAACTCTGGATTCTGACAGAGGGCCACGAGACTTCGACCAGCGCGCAAAAATGGAGGCTCTAGACCCTTCCAGAGCCGAGATATCGGATGTCAAAGTTTTGACCTGAAAAAAAAAAACATAAGGGGTAACACTGTCGTTTTTGGCCGAAATTTTGACCCCCTCCGATCTTCTTGAAACTCTGGATTCTGACAGAGGGCCACGAGACTTCGACCAGCGCGCAAAAATGGAGGCTCTAGACCCTTCCAGAGCCGAGATATCGGATGTCAAAGTTTTGACCTGAAAAAAAAACATAAGGGGTAACACTGTCGTTTTTGGCCGAAATTTTGACCCCCTCCGATCTTCTTGAAACTCTGGATTCTGACAGAGGGCCACGAGACTTCGACCAGCGCGCAAAAATGGAGGCTCTAGACCCTTCCAGAGCCGAGATATCGGATGTCAAAGTTTTGACCTGAAAAAAAAAACATAAGGGGTAACACTGTCGTTTTTGGCCGAAATTTTGACCCCCTCCGATCTTCTTGAAACTCTGGATTCTGACAGAGGGCCACGAGACTTCGACCAGCGCGCAAAAATGGAGGCTCTAGACCCTTCCAGGGCCGAGATATTGAAGGTCAAAATTTGGACCCGAAAAAAAAACATAAGGGGTAACACTGTCATTTTTTTTTTTTTGGCCGAAATTTTGACCCCCTCCAATCTTCTTGAAACTCTGGATTCTGACAGAGGGCCACGAGACTTCGACCAGCGCGCAAAAATGGAGGCTCTAGACCCTTCCAGAGCCGAGATATTGAAGGTCAAAATTTGGACCCGAAAAAAAAACATAAGGGGTAACACTGTCATTTTTTTTTTTTGGCCGAAATTTTGACCCCCTCCAATCTTCTTGAAACTCTGGATTCTGACAGAGGGCCACGAGACTTCGACCAGAGCGCAAAAATGGAGGCTCTAGACCCTTCCAGAGCCGAGATATCGAAGGTCAAAATTTGGACCTGAAAAAAAAACATAAGGGGTAACACTGTAATTTTTTTTTTTTGGCCGAAATTTTGACCCCCTCCGATCTTCTTGAAACTCTGGATTCTGACAGAGGGCCACGAGACTTCGACCAGCGCGCAAAAATGGAGGCTCTAGACCCTTCCAGAGCCGAGATATTGAAGGTCAAAATTTGGACCCGAAAAAAAAACATAAGGGGTAACACTGTCATTTTTTTTTTTTGGCCGAAATTTTGACCCCCTCCGATCTTCTTGAAACTCTGGATTCTGACAGAGGGCCACGAGACTTCGACCAGCGCAAAAATGGAGGCTCTAGACCCTTCCAGAGCCGAGATATCGAAGGTCAAAATTTGGACCTGAAAAAAAAAAACATAAGGGGTAACACTGTCATTTTTTTTTTTTTTGGCCGAAATTTTGACCCCCTCCGATCTTCTTGAAATTCTGGATTCTGACAGAGGGCCATGAGACTTCGACCAGCGCGCAAAAATGGAGGTTCTAGACCCTTCCAGAGCCGAGATATTGAAGGTCAAAATTTGGACCCGAAAAAAAAACATAAGGGGTAACACTGTCATTTTTTTTTTTGGCCGAAATTTTGACCCCCTCCGATCTTCTTGAAACTCTGGATTCTGACAGAGGGCCACGAGACTTCGACCAGAGCGCAAAAATGGAGGCTCTAGACCCTTCCAGAGCCGAGATATCGAAGGTCAAAATTTGGACCTGAAAAAAAAACATAAGGGGTAACACTGTCATTTTTGGCCGAAATTTTGACCCCCTCCAATCTTCTTGAAACTCTGGATTCTGACAGAGGGCCACGAGACTTCGACCAGCGCGCAAAAATGGAGGCTCTAGACCCTTCCAGAGCCGAGATATCGGATGTCAAAATTTTGACCTGAAAAAAAAACATAAGGGGTAACACTGTCGTTTTTGGCCGAAATTTTGACCCCCTCCGATCTTCTTGAAACTCTGGATTCTGACAGAGGGCCACGAGACTTCGACCAGCGCGCAAAAATGGAGGCTCTAGACCCTTCCAGAGCCGAGATATCGGATGTCAAAGTTTTGACCTGAAAAAAAAAACATAAGGGGTAACACTGTCGTTTTTGGCCGAAATTTTGACCCCCTCCGATCTTCTTGAAACTCTGGATTCTGACAGAGGGCCACGAGACTTCGACCAGCGCGCAAAAATGGAGGCTCTAGACCCTTCCAGAGCCGAGATATCTGATGTCAAAATT
The DNA here is from genome assembly GCA_038021265.1 of Cyprinella venusta. Lineage (NCBI taxonomy): Eukaryota > Metazoa > Chordata > Actinopteri > Cypriniformes > Leuciscidae > Cyprinella > Cyprinella venusta. Next base: position 52,365,190 of record CM075864.1, read on the forward strand.
TTGACCTGAAAAAAAAACATAAGGGGTAACACTGTCGTTTTTGGCCGAAATTTTGACCCCCTCCGATCTTCTTGAAACTCTGGATTCTGACAGAGGGCCACGAGACTTCGACCAGCGCGCAAAAATGGAGGCTCTAGACCCTTCCAGAGCCGAGATATCGGATGTCAAAATTTGGACCCGAAAAAAAAACATAAGGGGTAACACTGTCATTTTTTTTTTTTTGGCCGAAATTTTGACCCCCTCCGATCTTCTTGAAACTCTGGATTCTGACAGAGGGCCACGAGACTTCGACCAGCGCGCAAAAATGGAGGCTCTAGACCCTTCCAGAGCCGAGATATTGAAGGTCAAAATTTGGACCCGAAAAAAAAACATAAGGGGTAACACTGTCATTTTTTTTTTTTTTGGCCGAAATTTTGACCCCCTCCAATCTTCTTGAAACTCTGGATTCTGACAGAGGGCCACGAGACTTCGACCAGAGCGCAAAAATGGAGGCTCTAGACCCTTCCAGAGCCGAGATATCGAAGGTCAAAATTTGGACCTGAAAAAAAAACATAAGGGGTAACACTGTCATTTTTTTTTTTTTGGCCGAAATTTTGACCCCCTCCGATCTTCTTGAAACTCTGGATTCTGACAGAGGGCCATGAGACTTCGACCAGCGCGCAAAAATGGAGGTTCTAGACCCTTCCAGAGCCGAGATATTGAAGGTCAAAATTTGGACCCGAAAAAAAAACATAAGGGGTAACACTGTCATTTTTTTTTTTGGCCGAAATTTTGACCCCCTCCGATCTTCTTGAAACTCTGGATTCTGACAGAGGGCCACGAGACTTCGACCAGCGCGCAAAAATGGAGGCTCTAGACCCTTCCAGAGCCGAGATATTGAAGGTCAAAATTTGGACCCGAAAAAAAAACATAAGGGGTAACACTGTCATTTTTTTTTTTTGGCCGAAATTTTGACCCCCTCCGATCTTCTTGAAACTCTGGATTCTGACAGAGGGCCACGAGACTTCGACCAGAGCGCAAAAATGGAGGCTCTAGACCCTTCCAGAGCCGAGATATCGAAGGTCAAAATTTGGACCTGAAAAAAAAACATAAGGGGTAACACTGTCATTTTTTTTTTTTGGCCGAAATTTTGACCCCCTCCGATCTTCTTGAAACTCTGGATTCTGACAGAGGGCCATGAGACTTCGACCAGCGCGCAAAAATGGAGGTTCTAGACCCTTCCAGAGCCGAGATATTGAAGGTCAAAATTTGGACCCGAAAAAAAAACATAAGGGGTAACACTGTCATTTTTTTTTTGGCCGAAATTTTGACCCCCTCCGATCTTCTTGAAACTCTGGATTCTGACAGAGGGCCACGAGACTTCGACCAGAGCGCAAAAATGGAGGCTCTAGACCCTTCCAGAGCCGAGATATCGAAGGTCAAAATTTGGACCTGAAAAAAAAACATAAGGGGTAACACTGTCATTTTTGGCCGAAATTTTGACCCCCTCCGATCTTCTTGAAACTCTGGATTCTGACAGAGGGCCACGAGACTTCGACCAGCGCGCAAAAATGGAGGCTCTAGACCCTTCCAGAGCCGAGATATCGGATGTCAAAGTTTTGACCTGAAAAAAAAATATAAGGGGTAACACTGTCGTTTTTGGCCGAAATTTTGACCCCCTCCGATCTTCTTGAAACTCTGGATTCTGACAGAGGGCCACGAGACTTCGACCAGCGCGCAAAAATGGAGGCTCTAGACCCTTCCAGAGCCGAGATATCGGATGTCAAAGTTTTGACCTGAAAAAAAACATAAGGGGTAACACTGTCATTTTTGGCCGAAATTTTGACCCCCTCCGATCTTCTTGAAACTCTGGATTCTGACAGAGGGCCACGAGACGTCGACCAGCGCGCAAAAATGGAGGCTCTAGACCCTTCCAGAGCCGAGATATCGGATGTCAAAGTTTTGACCTGAAAAAAAAACATAAGGGGTAACACTGTCGTTTTTGGCTGAAATTTTGACCCCCTCCGATCTTCTTGAAACTCTGGATTCTGACAGAGGGCCACGAGACTTCGACCAGCGCGCAAAAATGGAGGCTCTAGACCCTTCCAGAGCTGAGATATCGGATGTCAAAGTTTTGACCTGAAAAAAAAAACATAAGGGGTAACACTGTCATTTTTGGCCGAAATTTTGACCCCCTCCGATCTTCTTGAAACTCTGGATTCTGACAGAGGGCCACGAGACTTCGACCAGCGCGCAAAAATGGAGGCTCTAGACCCTTCCAGAGCCGAGATATCGGATGTCAAAGTTTTGACCTGAAAAAAAACATAAGGGGTAACACTGTCGTTTTTGGCCGAAATTTTGACCCCCTCCGATCTTCTTGAAACTCTGGATTCTGACAGAGGGCCACGAGACTTCGACCAGTGCGCAAAAATGGAGGCTCTAGATCCTTCCAGAGCCGAGATATCGGATGTCAAAGTTTTGACCTGAAAAAAAAAAACATAAGGGGTAACACTGTCGTTTTTGGCCGAAATTTTGACCCCCTCCGATCTTCTTGAAACTCTGGATTCTGACAGAGGGCCACGAGACTTCGACCAGCGCGCAAAAATGGAGGCTCTAGACCCTTCCAGAGCCGAGATATCTGATGTCAAAATTTTGACCTGAAAAAAAAACATAAGGGGTAACACTGTCGTTTTTGGCCGAAATTTTGACCCCCTCCGATCTTCTTGAAACTCTGGATTCTGACAGAGGGCCACGAGACTTCGACCAGCGCGCAAAAATGGAGGCTCTAGACCCTTCCAGAGCCGAGATATCGGATGTCAAAGTTTTGACCTGAAAAAAAAAACATAAGGGGTAACACTGTCGTTTTTGGCCGAAATTTTGACCCCCTCCGATCTTCTTGAAACTCTGGATTCTGACAGAGGGCCACGAGACTTCGACCAGCGCGCAAAAATGGAGGCTCTAGACCCTTCCAGAGCCGAGATATCTGATGTCAAAATTTTGACCTGAAAAAAAAACATAAGGGGTAACACTGTCGTTTTTGGCCGAAATTCTGACCCCCTCCGATCTTCTTGAAACTCTGGATTCTGACAGAGGGCCACGAGACTTCGACCAGCGCGCAAAAATGGAGGCTCTAGACCCTTCCAGAGCCGAGATATCGGATGTCAAAATTTGGACCCGAAAAAAAAACATAAGGGGTAACACTGTCATTTTTTTTTTTTTGGCCGAAATTTTGACCCCCTCCGATCTTCTTGAAACTCTGGATTCTGACAGAGGGCCACGAGACTTCGACCAGCGCGCAAAAATGGAGGCTCTAGACCCTTCCAGAGCCGAGATATTGAAGGTCAAAATTTGGACCCGAAAAAAAAAACATAAGGGGTAACACTGTCATTTTTTTTTTTTTGGCCGAAATTTTGACCCCCTCCAATCTTCTTGAAACTCTGGATTCTGACAGAGGGCCACGAGACTTCGACCAGAGCGCAAAAATGGAGGCTCTAGACCCTTCCAGAGCCGAGATATCGAAGGTCAAAATTTGGACCTGAAAAAAAAACATAAGGGGTAACACTGTCATTTTTTTTTTTTTGGCCGAAATTTTGACCCCCTCCGATCTTCTTGAAACTCTGGATTCTGACAGAGGGCCATGAGACTTCGACCAGCGCGCAAAAATGGAGGTTCTAGACCCTTCCAGAGCCGAGATATTGAAGGTCAAAATTTGGACCCGAAAAAAAAACATAAGGGGTAACACTGTCATTTTTTTTTTTGGCCGAAATTTTGACCCCCTCCGATCTTCTTGAAACTCTGGATTCTGACAGAGGGCCACGAGACTTCGACCAGCGCGCAAAAATGGAGGCTCTAGACCCTTCCAGAGCCGAGATATTGAAGGTCAAAATTTGGACCCGAAAAAAAAACATAAGGGGTAACACTGTCATTTTTTTTTTTTGGCCGAAATTTTGACCCCCTCCGATCTTCTTGAAACTCTGGATTCTGACAGAGGGCCACGAGACTTCGACCAGAGCGCAAAAATGGAGGCTCTAGACCCTTCCAGAGCCGAGATATCGAAGGTCAAAATTTGGACCTGAAAAAAAAACATAAGGGGTAACACTGTCATTTTTTTTTTTTTGGCCGAAATTTTGACCCCCTCCGATCTTCTTGAAACTCTGGATTCTGACAGAGGGCCATGAGACTTCGACCAGCGCGCAAAAATGGAGGTTCTAGACCCTTCCAGAGCCGAGATATTGAAGGTCAAAATTTGGACCCGAAAAAAAAACATAAGGGGTAACACTGTCATTTTTTTTTTGGCCGAAATTTTGACCCCCTCCGATCTTCTTGAAACTCTGGATTCTGACAGAGGGCCACGAGACTTCGACCAGAGCGCAAAAATGGAGGCTCTAGACCCTTCCAGAGCCGAGATATCGAAGGTCAAAATTTGGACCTGAAAAAAAAACATAAGGGGTAACACTGTCATTTTTGGCCGAAATTTTGACCCCCTCCGATCTTCTTGAAACTCTGGATTCTGACAGAGGGCCACGAGACTTCGACCAGCGCGCAAAAATGGAGGCTCTAGACCCTTCCAGAGCCGAGATATCGGATGTCAAAGTTTTGACCTGAAAAAAAAATATAAGGGGTAACACTGTCGTTTTTGGCCGAAATTTTGACCCCCTCCGATCTTCTTGAAACTCTGGATTCTGACAGAGGGCCACGAGACTTCGACCAGCGCGCAAAAATGGAGGCTCTAGACCCTTCCAGAGCCGAGATATCGGATGTCAAAGTTTTGACCTGAAAAAAAACATAAGGGGTAACACTGTCATTTTTGGCCGAAATTTTGACCCCCTCCGATCTTCTTGAAACTCTGGATTCTGACAGAGGGCCACGAGACGTCGACCAGCGCGCAAAAATGGAGGCTCTAGACCCTTCCAGAGCCGAGATATCGGATGTCAAAGTTTTGACCTGAAAAAAAAACATAAGGGGTAACACTGTCGTTTTTGGCTGAAATTTTGACCCCCTCCGATCTTCTTGAAACTCTGGATTCTGACAGAGGGCCACGAGACTTCGACCAGCGCGCAAAAATGGAGGCTCTAGACCCTTCCAGAGCTGAGATATCGGATGTCAAAGTTTTGACCTGAAAAAAAAAACATAAGGGGTAACACTGTCATTTTTGGCCGAAATTTTGACCCCCTCCGATCTTCTTGAAACTCTGGATTCTGACAGAGGGCCACGAGACTTCGACCAGCGCGCAAAAATGGAGGCTCTAGACCCTTCCAGAGCCGAGATATCGGATGTCAAAGTTTTGACCTGAAAAAAAACATAAGGGGTAACACTGTCGTTTTTGGCCGAAATTTTGACCCCCTCCGATCTTCTTGAAACTCTGGATTCTGACAGAGGGCCACGAGACTTCGACCAGTGCGCAAAAATGGAGGCTCTAGATCCTTCCAGAGCCGAGATATCGGATGTCAAAGTTTTGACCTGAAAAAAAAAAACATAAGGGGTAACACTGTCGTTTTTGGCCGAAATTTTGACCCCCTCCGATCTTCTTGAAACTCTGGATTCTGACAGAGGGCCACGAGACTTCGACCAGCGCGCAAAAATGGAGGCTCTAGACCCTTCCAGAGCCGAGATATCTGATGTCAAAATTTTGACCTGAAAAAAAAACATAAGGGGTAACACTGTCGTTTTTGGCCGAAATTTTGACCCCCTCCGATCTTCTTGAAACTCTGGATTCTGACAGAGGGCCACGAGACTTCGACCAGCGCGCAAAAATGGAGGCTCTAGACCCTTCCAGAGCCGAGATATCGGATGTCAAAGTTTTGACCTGAAAAAAAAACATAAGGGGTAACACTGTCGTTTTTGGCCGAAATTTTGACCCCCTCCGATCTTCTTGAAACTCTGGATTCTGACAGAGGGCCACGAGACTTCGACCAGCGCGCAAAAATGGAGGCTCTAGACCCTTCCAGAGCCGAGATATCGGATGTCAAAGTTTTGACCTGAAAAAAAACATAAGGGGTAACACTGTCGTTTTTGGCCGAAATTTTGACCCCCTCCGATCTTCTTGAAACTCTGGATTCTGACAGAGGGCCACGAGACTTCGACCAGCGCGCAAAAATGGAGGCTCTAGACCCTTCCAGAGCTGAGATATCGGATGTCAAAGTTTTGACCTGAAAAAAAAACATAAGGGGTAACACTGTCGTTTTTGGCCGAAATTTTGACCCCCTCCGATCTTCTTGAAACTCTGGATTCTGACAGAGGGCCACGAGACTTCGACCAGCGTGCAAAAATGGAGGCTCTAGACCCTTCCAGAGCCGAGATATCGGATGTCAAAGTTTTGACCTGAAAAAAAAAACATAAGGGGTAACACTGTCGTTTTTGGCCGAAATTTTGACCCCCTCCGATCTTCTTGAAACTCTGGATTCTGACAGAGGGCCACGAGACTTCGACCAGCGCGCAAAAATGGAGGCTCTAGACCCTTCCAGAGCCGAGATATCGGATGTCAAAGTTTTGACCTGATAAAAAAAAACATAAGGGGTAACACTGTCGTTTTTGGCCGAAATTTTGACCCCCTCCGATCTTCTTGAAACTCTGGATTCTGACAGAGGGCCACGAGACTTCGACCAGCGCGCAAAAATGGAGGCTCTAGACCCTTCCAGAGCCGAGATATCGGATGTCAAAGTTTTGACCTGAAAAAAAAAACATAAGGGGTAACACTGTCGTTTTTGGCCGAAATTTTGACCCCCTCCGATCTTCTTGAAACTCTGGATTCTGACAGAGGGCCACGAGACTTCGACCAGCGCGCAAAAATGGAGGCTCTAGACCCTTCCAGAGCCGAGATATCGGATGTCAAAGTTTTGACCTGAAAAAAAACATAAGGGGTAACACTGTCGTTTTTGGCCGAAATTTTGACCCCCTCCGATCTTCTTGAAACTCTGGATTCTGACAGAGGGCCACGAGACGTCGACCAGCGCGCATATCTCGGCTCTGGAAGGGTCTAGAGCCTCCATTTTTGCGCGCTGGTCGAAGTCTCGTGGCCCTCTGTCAGAATCCAGAGTTTCAAGAAGATCGGAGGGGGTCAAAATTTCGGCCAAAAACGACAGTGTTACCCCTTATGTTTTTTTTTACGGGTCAAAACTTTGACGTCCGATATCTCGGCTCTGGAAGGGTCTAGAGCCTCCATTTTTGCGTGCTGGTCGAAGTCTCGTGGCCCTCTGTCAGAATCCAGAGTTTCAAGAAGATCGGAGGGGGTCAAAATTTCGGCCAAAAATGACAGTGTTACCCCTTATGTTTTTTTTTACGGGTCAAAACTTTGACGTCCGATATCTCGGCTCTGGAAGGGTCTAGAGCCTCCATTTTTGCGTGCTGGTCGAAGTCTCGTGGCCCTCTGTCAGAATCCAGAGTTTCAAGAAGATCGGAGGGGGTCAAAATTTCGGCCAAAAACGACAGTGTTACCCCTTATGTTTTTTTTCAGGTCAAAACTTTGACATCCGATATCTCGGCTCTGGAAGGGTCTAGAGCCTCCATTTTTGCGCGCTGGTCGAAGTCTCGTGGCCCTCTGTCAGAATCCAGAGTTTCAAGAAGATCGGAGGGGGTCAAAATTTCGGCCAAAAACGACAGTGTTACCCCTTATGTTTTTTTTTCAGGTCAAAATTTTGACATCCGATATCTCGGCTCTGGAAGGGTCTAGAGCCTCCATTTTTGCACGCTGGTCGAAGTCTCGTGGCCCTCTGTCAGAATCCAGAGTTTCAAGAAGATCGGAGGGGGTCAAAATCAGGTCAAAACTTTGACATCCGATATCTCGTCTCTGGAAGGGTCTAGAGCCTCCATTTTTGCGCGCTGGTCGAAGTCTCGTGGCCCTCTGTCAGAATCCAGAGTTTCAAGAAGATCGGAGGGGGTCAAAATTTCGGCCAAAAATGACAGTGTTACCCCTTATGTTTTTTTTTCAGGTCCAAATTTTGACCTTCGATATCTCGGCTCTGGAAGGGTCTAGAGCCTCCATTTTTGCGCTCTGGTCGAAGTCTCGTGGCCCTCTGTCAGAATCCAGAGTTTCAAGAAGATCGGAGGGGGTCAAAATTTCGGCCAAAAAAAAAAATGACAGTGTTACCCCTTATGTTTTTTTTTCGGGTCCAAATTTTGACCTTCAATATCTCGGCTCTGGAAGGGTCTAGAACCTCCATTTTTGCGCGCTGGTCGAAGTCTCATGGCCCTCTGTCAGAATCCAGAGTTTCAAGAAGATCGGAGGGGGTCAAAATTTCGGCCAAAAAAAAAAAATGACAGTGTTACCCCTTATGTTTTTTTTTCAGGTCCAAATTTTGACCTTCGATATCTCGGCTCTGGAAGGGTCTAGAGCCTCCATTTTTGCGCTCTGGTCGAAGTCTCGTGGCCCTCTGTCAGAATCCAGAGTTTCAAGAAGATCGGAGGGGGTCAAAATTTCGGCCAAAAAAAAAAAATGACAGTGTTACCCCTTATGTTTTTTTTTCGGGTCCAAATTTTGACCTTCAATATCTCGGCTCTGGAAGGGTCTAGAGCCTCCATTTTTGCGCGCTGGTCGAAGTCTCGTGGCCCTCTGTCAGAATCCAGAGTTTCAAGAAGATCGGAGGGGGTCAAAATTTCGGCCAAAAAAAAAAATGACAGTGTTACCCCTTATGTTTTTTTTTCGGGTCCAAATTTTGACCTTCAATATCTCGGCTCTGGAAGGGTCTAGAACCTCCATTTTTGCGCGCTGGTCGAAGTCTCATGGCCCTCTGTCAGAATCCAGAGTTTCAAGAAGATCGGAGGGGGTCAAAATTTCGGCCAAAAAAAAAAAAATGACAGTGTTACCCCTTATGTTTTTTTTTCAGGTCCAAATTTTGACCTTCGATATCTCGGCTCTGGAAGGGTCTAGAGCCTCCATTTTTGCGCTCTGGTCGAAGTCTCGTGGCCCTCTGTCAGAATCCAGAGTTTCAAGAAGATTGGAGGGGGTCAAAATTTCGGCCAAAAAAAAAAAAATGACAGTGTTACCCCTTATGTTTTTTTTTCGGGTCCAAATTTTGACCTTCAATATCTCGGCTCTGGAAGGGTCTAGAGCCTCCATTTTTGCGCGCTGGTCGAAGTCTCGTGGCCCTCTGTCAGAATCCAGAGTTTCAAGAAGATCGGAGGGGGTCAAAATTTCGGCCAAAAAAAAAAAAATGACAGTGTTACCCCTTTTGTTTTTTTTTCGGGTCCAAATTTTGACATCCGATATCTCGGCTCTGGAAGGGTCTAGAGCCTCCATTTTTGCGCGCTGGTCGAAGTCTCGTGGCCCTCTGTCAGAATCCAGAGTTTCAAGAAGATCGGAGGGGGTCAAAATTTCGGCCAAAAACGACAGTGTTACCCCTTATGTTTTTTTTTCAGGTCAAAATTTTGACATCAGATATCTCGGCTCTGGAAGGGTCTAGAGCCTCCATTTTTGCGCGCTGGTCGAAGTCTCGTGGCCCTCTGTCAGAATCCAGAGTTTCAAGAAGATCGGAGGGGGTCAAAATTTCGGCCAAAAACGACAGTGTTACCCCTTATGTTTTTTTTTTTCAGGTCAAAACTTTGACATCCGATATCTCGGCTCTGGAAGGGTCTAGAGCCTCCATTTTTGCGCGCTGGTCGAAGTCTCGTGGCCCTCTGTCAGAATCCAGAGTTTCAAGAAGATCGGAGGGGGTCAAAATTTCGGCCAAAAACGACAGTGTTACCCCTTATGTTTTTTTTTCAGGTCAAAATTTTGACATCCGATATCTCGGCTCTGGAAGGGTCTAGAGCCTCCATTTTTGCGCGCTGGTCGAAGTCTCGTGGCCCTCTGTCAGAATCCAGAGTTTCAAGAAGATTGGAGGGGGTCAAAATTTCGGCCAAAAAAAAATGACAGTGTTACCCCTTATGTTTTTTTTTTCAGGTCCGAATTTCGACCTTCAATATCTCGGCTCTGGAAGGGTCTAGAGCCTCCATTTTTGCGCGCTGGTCGAAGTCTCGTGGCCCTCTGTCAGAATCCAGAGTTTCAAGAAGATCGGAGGGGGTCAAAATTTCGGCCAAAAAAAAAAATGACAGTGTTACCCCTTGTGTTTTTTTTTCAGGTCCAAATTTTGACCTTCGATATCTCGGCTCTGGAAGGGTCTAGAACCTCCATTTTTGCGCGCTGGTCGAAGTCTCGTGGCCCTCTGTCAGAATCCAGAGTTTCAAGAAGATCGGAGGGGGTCAAAATTTCGGCCAAAAAAAAAAATGACAGTGTTACCCCTTATGTTTTTTTTTTCGGGTCCAAATTTTGACCTTCAATATCTCGGCTCTGGAAGGGTCTAGAACCTCCATTTTTGCGCGCTGGTCGAAGTCTCATGGCCCTCTGTCAGAATCCAGAGTTTCAAGAAGATCGGAGGGGGTCAAAATTTCGGCCAAAAAAAAAAAAATGACAGTGTTACCCCTTATGTTTTTTTTTCAGGTCCAAATTTTGACCTTCGATATCTCGGCTCTGGAAGGGTCTAGAGCCTCCATTTTTGCGCTCTGGTCGAAGTCTCGTGGCCCTCTGTCAGAATCCAGAGTTTCAAGAAGATTGGAGGGGGTCAAAATTTCGGCCAAAAAAAAAAAAATGACAGTGTTACCCCTTATGTTTTTTTTTCAGGTCCAAATTTTGACCTTCAATATCTCGGCTCTGGAAGGGTCTAGAGCCTCCATTTTTGCGCGCTGGTCGAAGTCTCGTGGCCCTCTGTCAGAATCCAGAGTTTCAAGAAGATCGGAGGGGGTCAAAATTTCGGCCAAAAAAAAAAAAATGACAGTGTTACCCCTTATGTTTTTTTTTCGGGTCCAAATTTTGACATCCGATATCTCGGCTCTGGAAGGGTCTAGAGCCTCCATTTTTGCGCCCTGGTCGAAGTCTCGTGGCCCTCTGTCAGAATCCAGAGTTTCAAGAAGATCGGAGGGGGTCAAAATTTCGGCCAAAAACGACAGTGTTACCCCTTATGTTTTTTTTTCAGGTCAAAATTTTGACATCAGATATCTCGGCTCTGGAAGGGTCTAGAGCCTCCATTTTTGCGCGCTGGTCGAAGTCTCGTGGCCCTCTGTCAGAATCCAGAGTTTCAAGAAGATCGGAGGGGGTCAAAATTTCGGCCAAAAACGACAGTGTTACCCCTTATGTTTTTTTTTTTCAGGTCAAAACTTTGACATCCGATATCTCGGCTCTGGAAGGGTCTAGAGCCTCCATTTTTGCGCGCTGGTCGAAGTCTCGTGGCCCTCTGTCAGAATCCAGAGTTTCAAGAAGATCGGAGGGGGTCAAAATTTCGGCCAAAAACGACAGTGTTACCCCTTATGTTTTTTTTTCAGGTCAAAATTTTGACATCCGATATCTCGGCTCTGGAAGGGTCTAGAGCCTCCATTTTTGCGCGCTGGTCGAAGTCTCGTGGCCCTCTGTCAGAATCCAGAGTTTCAAGAAGATTGGAGGGGGTCAAAATTTCGGCCAAAAATGACAGTGTTACCCCTTATGTTTTTTTTTCAGGTCCAAATTTTGACCTTCGATATCTCGGCTCTGGAAGGGTCTAGAGCCTCCATTTTTGCGCTCTGGTCGAAGTCTCGTGGCCCTCTGTCAGAATCCAGAGTTTCAAGAAGATCGGAGGGGGTCAAAATTTCGGCCAAAAAAAAAAATGACAGTGTTACCCCTTATGTTTTTTTTTCGGGTCCAAATTTTGACCTTCAATATCTCGGCTCTGGAAGGGTCTAGAACCTCCATTTTTGCGCGCTGGTCGAAGTCTCATGGCCCTCTGTCAGAATCCAGAATTTCAAGAAGATCGGAGGGGGTCAAAATTTCGGCCAAAAAAAAAAAAAATGACAGTGTTACCCCTTATGTTTTTTTTTTTCAGGTCCAAATTTTGACCTTCGATATCTCGGCTCTGGAAGGGTCTAGAGCCTCCATTTTTGCGCTGGTCGAAGTCTCGTGGCCCTCTGTCAGAATCCAGAGTTTCAAGAAGATCGGAGGGGGTCAAAATTTCGGCCAAAAAAAAAAAATGACAGTGTTACCCCTTATGTTTTTTTTTCGGGTCCAAATTTTGACCTTCAATATCTCGGCTCTGGAAGGGTCTAGAGCCTCCATTTTTGCGCGCTGGTCGAAGTCTCGTGGCCCTCTGTCAGAATCCAGAGTTTCAAGAAGATCGGAGGGGGTCAAAATTTCGGCCAAAAAAAAAATGACAGTGTTACCCCTTATGTTTTTTTTTCAGGTCCAAATTTTGACCTTCGATATCTCGGCTCTGGAAGGGTCTAGAGCCTCCATTTTTGCGCACTGGTCGAAGTCTCGTGGCCCTCTGTCAGAATCCAGAGTTTCAAGAAGATTGGAGGGGGTCAAAATTTCGGCCAAAAAAAAAAAATGACAGTGTTACCCCTTATGTTTTTTTTTCAGGTCCAAATTTTGACCTTCGATATCTCGGCTCTGGAAGGGTCTAGAGCCTCCATTTTTGCGCGCTGGTCGAAGTCTCGTGGCCCTCTGTCAGAATCCAGAGTTTCAAGAAGACCGGAGGGGGTCAAAATTTCGGCCAAAAAAAAAAAAATGACAGTGTTACCCCTTATGTTTTTTTTTCAGGTCCAAATCTTGACCTTCGATATCTCGGCTCTGGAAGGGTCTAGAACCTCCATTTTTGCGCGCAGGTCGAAGTCTCGTGGCCCTCTGTCAGAATCCAGAGTTTCAAGAAGATCGGAGGGGGTCAAAATTTCGGCCAAAAAAAAAAATGACAGTGTTACCCCTTATGTTTTTTTTTCGGGTCCAAATTTTGACCTTCAATATCTCGGCTCTGGAAGGGTCTAGAGCCTCCATTTTTGCGCGCTGGTCGAAGTCTCGTGGCCATCTGGCAGAATCCAGAGTTTCAAGAAGATCTGAGGGGGTCAAAATTTTGGCCAAAAAAAAAAATGACAGTGTTACCCCTTATGTTTTTTTTTCAGGTCCAAATTTTGACCTTCGATATCTCGGCTCTGAAAGGGTCTAGAACCTCCATTTTTGCGCGCTGGTCGAAGTCTCGTGGCCCTCTGTCAGAATCCAGAGTTTCAAGAAGATCGGAGGGGGTCAAAATTTCGGCCAAAAAAAAAAAATGACAGTGTTACCCCTTATGTTTTTTTTTTCAGGTCCAAATTTTGACCTTCGATATCTTGGCTCTGGAAGGGTCTAGAGCCTCCATTTTTGCGCTCTGGTCGAAGTCTCGTGGCCCTCTGTCAGAATCCAGAGTTTCAAGAAGATCGGAGGGGGTCAAAATTTCGGCCAAAAAAAAAAAAAATGACAGTGTTACCCCTTATATTTTTTTTCGGGTCTAAATTTTGACCTTCAATATCTCGGCTCTGGAAGGGTCTAGAGCCTCCATTTTTTCGCGCTGGTCGAAGTCTCGTGGCCCTCTGTCAGAATCCAGAGTTTCAAGAAGATCGGAGGGGGTCAAAATTTCGGCCAAAAAAAAAAAAGACAGTGTTACCCCTTATGTTTTTTTTTCAGGTCCAAATTTTGACCTTCGATATCTCGGCTCTGGAAGGGTCTAGAACCTCCATTTTTGCGCGCTGGTCGAAGTCTTGTGGCCCTCTGTCAGAATCCAGAGTTTCAAGAAGATCGGAGGGGGTCAAAATTTCGGCCAAAAAAAAAAAATGACAGTGTTACCCCTTATGTTTTTTTTTTTTCGGGTCCAAATTTTGACCTTCGATATCTCGGCTCTGGAAGGGTCTAGAGCCTCCATTTTTGCGCGCTGGTCGAAGTCTCGTGGCCCTCTGTCAGAATCCAGAGTTTCAAGAAGATTGGAGGGGGTCAAAATTTCGGCCAAAAAAAAAAATGACAGTGTTACCCCTTATGTTTATTATTTGTCCAAATTTTGACCTTCGGTATCTCGGCTCTGGAAGGGTCTAGGGCCTTCATTTTTGCGCGCTGGTCGAAGTCTCGTGGCCCTCTGTCAGAATCCAGAGTTTCAAGAAGATCGGAGGGGGTCAAAATTTCGGCCAAAAAAAAATGACAGTGTTACCCCTTATGTTTTTTTTTTCAGGTCCGAATTTCGACCTTCAATATCTCGGCTCTGGAAGGGTCTAGAGCCTCCATTTTTGCGCTCTGGTCGAAGTCTCGTGGCCCTCTGTCAGAATCCAGAGTTTCAAGAAGATCGGAGGGGGTCAAAATTTCGGCCAAAAAAAAAAATGACAGTGTTACCCCTTGTGTTTTTTTTTCAGGTCCAAATTTTGACCTTCGATATCTCGGCTCTGGAAGGGTCTAGAACCTCCATTTTTGCGCGCTGGTCGAAGTCTCGTGGCCCTCTGTCAGAATCCAGAGTTTCAAGAAGATCGGAGGGGGTCAAAATTTCGGCCAAAAAAAAATGACAGTGTTACCCCTTTTGTTTTTTTTTCAGGTCCAAATTTTGACCTTCAATATCTCGGCTCTGGAAGGGTCTAGAGCCTCCATTTTTGCGCTCTGGTCGAAGTCTCGTGGCCCTCTGTCAGAATCCAGAGTTTCAAGAAGATCGGAGGGGGTCAAAATTTCGGCCAAAAAAAAAATGACAGTGTTACCCCTTATGTTTTTTTTTTTCGGGTCCAAATTTTGACCTTCAATATCTCGGCTCTGGAAGGGTCTAGAGCCTCCATTTTTGCGCGCTGGTCGAAGTCTCGTGGCCCTCTGTCAGAATCCAGAGTTTCAAGAAGATTGAAGGGGGTCAAAATTTCGGCCAAAAAAAAAAATGACAGTGTTACCCCTTATGTTTTTTTTTCGGGTCCAAATTTTGACCTTCGATATCTCGGCTCTGGAAGGGTCTAGAGCCTCCATTTTTGCGCGCTGGTCGAAGTCTCGTGGCCCTCTGTCAGAATCCAGAGTTTCAAGAAGATCGGAGGGGGTCAAAATTTCGGCCAAAAAAAAAAAATGACAGTGTTACCCCTTGTGTTTTTTTTTTCAGGTCCAAATTTTGACCTTCGATATCTCGGCTCTGGAAGGGTCTAGAGCCTCCATTTTTGTGCGCTGGTTGAAGTCTCGTGGCCCTCTATCAGAATCCAGAGTTTCAAGAAGATCGGAGGGGGTCAAAATTTCGGCCAAAAAAAAAAAAATGACAGTGTTACCCCTTATGTTTTTTTTTCAGGTCCAAATTTTGACCTTCGATATCTCGGCTCCGGAAGGGTCTAGAGCCTCCATTTTTGCGCGCTGGTCGAAGTCTCGTGGCGCTCTGTCAGAATCCAGAGTTTCAAGAAGATCGGAGGGGGTCAAAATTTCGGCAAAAAAAAAAAAATGACAGTGTTACCCCTTATGTTTTTTTTTCAGGTCCAAATTTTGACCTTCGATATCTCGGCTCTGGAAGGGTCTAGAGCCTCCATTTTTGCGCTCTGGTCGAAGTCTCGTGGCCCTCTGTCAGAATCCAGAGTTTCAAGAAGATCGGAGGGGGTCAAAATTTCGGCCAAAAAAAAAAATGACAGTGTTACCCCTTATGTTTTTTTTTCGGGTCTAAATTTTGACCTTCAATATCTCGGCTCTGGAAGGGTCTAGAGCCTCCATTTTTGCGCGCTGGTCGAAGTCTCGTGGCCCTCTGTCAGAATCCAGAGTTTCAAGAAGATCGGAGGGGGTCAAAATTTCGGCCAAAAAAAAAATGACAGTGTTACCCCTTATGTTTTTTTTTCAGGTCCAAATTTTGACCTTCGATATCTCGGCTCTGGAAGGGTCTAGAACCTCCATTTTTGCGCGCTGGTCGAAGTCTCGTGGTCTCGTGGCCCTCTGTCAGAATCCAGAGTTTCAAGAAGATCGGAGGGGGTCAAAATTTCGACCAAAAAAAAAAATGACAGTGTTACCCCTTACGTTTTTTTTTCGGGTCGAAATTTTGACTTTCCATATCTCGGCTCTGGAAGGGTCTAGAGCCTCCATTTTTGCGTGCTGCTAGAAGTCTCGTGGCCCTCTGTCAGAATCCAGAGTTTCAGGAAGATCGGAGGGGGTCGGCCAAAAAAAAAAACCCACAGTGTTACCCCTTACGTTTTTTTTCGGGTCCAAATTTTGACTTTCCATATCTCGGCTCTGGAAGGGTCTAGAGCCTATATTTTTGCGCACTGGTCGAAGTCTCTGGCTGAGCTCAAGTGAAGCATCAACGCGGAGCGCACATGAGCTTCTCTTCCGCCTTAATAATATCTGTTACAGCGCGAAATAAACATGAACGAGCATGAAAAGATAGAGTACAACTTATCGAAATCCGTATCTTTCACATGGAATTGCTCAATTAGTGTTTCAACCGTGGAAAGGCGTCAGTAAAACGGTTGTAAACAATGTAATTTAACGTCACGTTTACCTCAGAAAAAACATATCCAGTGACCATAAACTTGTTAGCTAGCTAGAAAAATTAACTGTAGATGTGCATTTTTAGTGTTTTTCAATATTCAATCCATGTTTTTTAATCCATGTTGTTTATATTTCATATAACATTATTATTATAAAAATAAATAAAAGTGTAATTTAAGAGTTTGTGTACAAATCTGGGCCCGTATTCATAAAGATTCTAAGAATCCTCTGAGAAAACTCTTAATTTAGCTTAAAAACTTTTACGTAAGAGTCTTAGCTTAAGAGCAATTCGGTACTGATCTGAGAGCAACTCTGAGTAAGAAAAAGATAAAAACTTTCATCTTAGTCAGTAGGCGGGTTGACCCTGTTGATATGTATGACACAATCTTTTGAAGACTGTGATTGGTTGGTTGTCCATGAAGGGGAAAAAAGAGCAATTTTAAGTATAGAGTTTACTCACATATGCACACACACACACACACACACACACATTATATACATTATGTATATATAAATCCTTTTTTTACCATGCTGTTAATATCCTAAGGTATTTGATTGGCTTAGAATGATACAAAAAAAAAAAGTCCCACTCTTTCCAATTACACTGACTGCTGTCTATTTAAGCGGTGGTTTGAATGTTGGTTTTAATATAGCAAACATGGAATAAAAGACGAGAAAGATGAGAAAACCCAACAGAAGAACAGTGTTTGCTATTAGCCCAAGTTAGTGGATGAACACTATCATTAAAGAAAAAAAATTGGGCCGGGTGTCACGGCACAAAGCAAGAAGCAGACATGGAAGCGTATAGCGCAAATTATTAACGGTTCATTCCCCTGCTTGTGTGCATCAGGGAAGCTTGCTATATTCATAAATGCTGTTTTTTTTAGCCTCCAAGGTGGCATAATAAGAGGTTGTGAAAGTGCTGTAACTGTTTGTGTGATCACTGTTTACAGAGGGTTGTGATAGACCCAAATCACTGCTGCTTTATTGCATTTTCCCATTTGCCAAATATCTTAATGTAGTGATTAGGCTACTTTCATTAGCGTGTCTCTAATAAGATCAGTCACAAACATGATCCCTGCACGATTGTTTATATTTATATATATATATATATGAAGAGTTCAGATGCAAAAGCCTCTAAATGCCATTTGAAATTTTCTTCTTTAATGATGATTTTTATCAAACTTGTATATTTAATTTCATTTAATTTCAATTTTTATTTAATAGGTAATCTTCATTGCCATTTCATTGCCAGTAAGTGAAATTACTGAACTTAAATATACAAACTTGACAAAAATGATCATTTTAGAAGAACATTTCAAATGGCATTTAGAGGCTTTTGCATCTGAACTCTTCATATATATTTAACCCCTTAACGCCCAATGTCGCAAATATGTAACAAACCCTTTTGACTCAGTCAACCAGCTGAGATAACGTTTGCATTCCCCCAATGCCGGTTTGTGCATATTCGCTACGGGCCTAGGACCTTCGGCAAGCACTTGTTTCTAGTGGGACTGCAAAGTGACGGACTTATTTCCTGTTTACGCACGGAGAGGAACATTTTCAACATTTGCAAAATTCCAAATTGACCATTATGCCCGCCGTTGCAGATTTGCAACATACCAAATTTGACCCCAAATTGACCATTTGCAAAATATCAAATTGACCCCAAATTGACCAATGCCTAGGGCCCTATAATTTCCGCGATCACGGAATCGCGGACGGAATCGCGGAATTGGCCAATTAACGCGGAATCTAGTGTTAACGCGGAATTTAGCAGAATTTTACCATATTTGGAATGAAATTCGGTTTTTGTGTGGGAGATGACCGTATGTCTGGGGAAAATGCAAAGAGACGGGGAAGCAAATCTGGGCGACACAACCCCTCCCGTCATTTCAGCTCATGACGGCATCAAAACAATAGCTGCGTTTCCACTGAAAGCATGGCGAAGCGGCTCTCCACGGCTCTGCTTTCATCGGTGAAAAAGTTAAGAAACTCGTCGCACACACACAAAGTCCCCTCCGTGGACGTCTGTCTATAAGGTGCCGGACCGAGTGTGTGTGTCCGAATCGAGAGCGCGAGAGAGACGAGACAGCACGCTCAACAGTGCGCGCGAGAGAGACCGAGCGTGTCCGAGAGAGCGCTCGACAGTGTGCGCGAGAGAGACCGCGAGTGTGTCCAGTCCAAGAGAGCATGCGAGAGAGACCGAGTGTGTCCAAAAGAGACACGCGAGAGACAGAAGCTGCGTCCCAATGTGCATACTATGCCCGAAATAGTATTGACAGTAATGTCAAATACCATTTAGGATGGATAATATGCACATTACGACGCAGCTAGAGTGTGACTTTTATTTTAACTTGTATAAACTAATATAATTTATGTTTATAGGACAGTTTAAAGCTCAACCATATGTTGTTGTTACTTGAAGTACTTAGAGTGCAGTTTTATGTTGCATCATGCAGTATTGGTCATTTTGAGAGTAAATGCCTAATTTATTTGTGTACATTTTAATCATTAACATTATAAGCAATATTAAAAGCTCTTTTTACAACTAAAATAACAGTAAAGGGTAAAAAAATGAATTCCCAAAAATTAAAACGGAAAAAACGGAATTTGCAAAAATTAAAACGGAAAAAACGGAATTTGGGAAAAAATAAAACGGAATTTGGGAAAAAATAAAACGGATTTTATAGGGCCCTAAATGCCCTCTGTTGCAGATTTGCAACATACCAAATTTGACCCCAAATTGACCATTTGCAAAATATCATATTGACCCCAAATTGACCAATGCCCTCTGTTGCAGATTTGCAACATACCAAATTGACCCCAAATTGACCATTTGCAAAATATCAAATTGACCCCAAATTGACCAATATGCCCGTTGTTGCAGATTTGCAACATACCAAAATTTCGATTTATTTGTTGTGCAAAAGTGAAATTGATAATCTCAACATTATTTACCATCTACTTAAAGGCAAAACCACACATAAAATATTTTTTTATATACAGCTATATAAATTCGGGCGTTAAGGGGATATATATATATATATATAAATAGTCTATTAACTCACTGTCATCTTTTGCAACATATTTCTTCTCCCTCTTCATCGTTTTTCTGCCATTTTCTCCTCTGCTAAAGAAACTCTTGAGCCTCTAAAAAGTCCTCATCCGTACTCCTAACAATTTTGACCTTAAGACCTCTTTTAAGGGTTAAGATTCTTTCTGAATTACTTTTTCTTTACTAGGAATTTTTCTTCAATTTTAAGAGTAAACGCCCACATTTCTAAGAATTTTCTTAGAATTTTGCCACTAGGAGCTACTTTTTGCATTAAGATTCTTTATGAATACGGGCCCAGGTCATTTTTTACCTTCAATATTATAGAAGGGTAATGAAACAGTGGACTACAACTGACTCCCAGTTTACAGCATTAGTTGAGATTTGTTTTCCTTGAGAATTCTGAAATTGGTGTCAATACCCTGCCCTAACGTGTACAATGTAAAAACAGCACTTTAATTTTTTTTTAAGATTTATATTTTTATATACAGTATAATTGTGCTTAAACAACAAAAAAAAACTACATCTTATTTTTGTTTAAAAGCATTTACATATATAAATATATGGTGTGTGATAAAAAGGTGACCTTGAAATTGTGGCGCTAAAGGCGACGCGAGATGAGGAAAAATTTGAGTGCACCAAAATTTTGTGCTGGTGCACCTAAATAAAAAAGTTAGGCGCACCAGTGCAACCACGGCAAAAAGTTAGTCTGGAGCCCTGCACTCACTTGCCTTCAAGAGTGGAAGGAGTGTCTCTAAATGACCAAACCAAGCACTGGCACCAAAAGCCAGTCACGGTTTGTCTGGATAGCATGAGCAAGAACCATTTCTCCTGGAGCTTCTCTAACTGACTGACTGAGCAAGCACATGCTAACACATGTTACATGCTAACGCATGGTCGCTATCCAAATGTGGTAAAGATTTCACTAACCATTAGCATGTAAAAAGGGCCACGTCTAAACACATTCTGATGTCAGGTATTAGTGAAGGCAAGAGAGAATTTGCCCGTATCTAAAAACACACTTACTGACTTTACTCACACCAACAACTTCCCAATTTTTGTGTGATAGTTTTTGTACATTTTTGTGCGTTTTTCCCACATTGTAACCCTGTGGTGTCCCGAAAAATCAACAGCCTTCAAAAATTGCATATATTAAAAAAAAAAACAAGTTAACAATATGATTCAATTTTTTTTGTCAACTTTTTGTCAACTTTTCTTTAAATTAGGACTGGATTTGAAACTGATTTTAACCTTTTTAACCTTGAAGGGTTAAATAAATCCTTGTTTAGAAAGACAGCATGGTTGCATGTGGTTACATTTCCATCTCCAGTTCTGCTGCGATGAACCATTTACATGTTCAGAGAGCAAAACATTTGCAGATGAAAAGAGTCTGAAAGCTCTTCAGAAAGCCATTCAAATGAAGGCCTTTAAATGTGAGACGAGTGAAAGAGCTTTCCTCTGGGAACAGGGACAAATACACAGGAAAGGTCCCTTTGTACACAATGGAAAATGACACAGGCTTCAAACTTAATCAACTCTATACACACACACACACACACACACACATACACACACACACACAAAATTATCAGTTGACAACCACAGATGCATTATAAAACATACATCGGAGAGATGTTTTGTTTTATACAATCATTCAAATGAAAGCTGATTATTATAAATTATGACTGCCTATAGTTTACTTTCATTTCATGAATTGTAATCTAGTTCAAAAATAAATATGAACGTGCATTTCACTTACTTTCACACCCTCTCTGTTTCACGAGAATTTATAAATTTGCATTTCCTGGAAAACAGAGAACACATGGACCATGCTATTAGGCTTGGTAATGCAATCCATTAAAGGGTGAAAGTTTACTATTCAATATTTGACAAAGTAGTCAAACTGATAAATGTATTTGTTCATTCATATTCATGATGAGAGTCTGAGATGTTCATGATATCTATTCTGTAATGAGAATTAAAATGAGCTGCTCATCTTAAAAGTAAACGGTACTCAACACAGAACAGAAACCAGTTAAAAACATGATGTTTTTGTGACTCACCACACAGTGTTTTCCCCCTTGTAAACCTTTATGCAGTTCTCTCTCATGGTACCGTTGTACCATTGTGTGTGCGTGTGAATCGAGTCACTGTGTCCTCGGGCAGGAAAGTCTGGCGCTTCTGCTAATGACCTGTGCAACCACAGGAGAAACCATACATGTGTCCCATTGAGTACAACCTCTCGCTGCAGCTGTGCAACTGCATTACTCTTGGATTATGAGAACTTTCCTTTGATTACAATATGCGCAAAATTCGCCTTTATTACCACTTTCGTGTCCATAGAGGTTAGAGACCATACAGTTGCCCCAAACATGCACATAGCCTAATAGTAATGTTCATCTACATTTATAATATAGGCATGCTGATGATTTTTATATTAATATGCTACTAGTTTGTTTACTACAAGTAGGCTAGGCTAATTTATTGCTAAATGGAAGCACAAATTTTAAGAGGGAGGTGTCGTAGCCTCCGTTAAGTGCATTAAAATCATTTAAAAATTAGTTAGCCATGGATTATCCAGTTTATACCATGGTAATTTGCCAGTATTGACAACTTTAAGCTGTTATTGATGTTTTGCAGCGCAATATTGGACCGGAAAGGTAAAATTAACGGTTATTTTCGTCAGGCTTGTTAGAGCAAGCATATCTGTCTGCGCAGAGATAGCCCAGATAGCAAAATTGAAACAATGTCAAATGTTAAATTAACAACATTAAATCGTTTAATTTTGATAATTTAACATTGTTTCAATGACTGTTTGTAGGGGTGTAACGGTTCACAAAATTTACGGTTCGGTTCGATACGATACACTTGTGTCACGGTTCGGTTCGGTACGTTTCAAATACAGCAAAAAGAAAGAAATGGCAGAGAAATTTCCTTGATTTACTTTTTTTAAATTATATTTTTATTAAAACTAACATCATAAAGTATGATATTTTTTAACTTTGAGCAATGATGGAACTATACTTGACTTTTCTTCGGAGCATATAAAACAAAACAGCCTTGGACAAAATGAAATGTAATATTGTAGTAGGCTAGTTATAAACAAAGGTTTATTTTAGTTTAGATTAACATTTGAGGGCAGTAATTGTATTCATAATGTCAAAACACAACTGACGTGATGTTACTTGAAAGCATTATAGCCTACTATTCCTGCCAAACTTACAGATAGTAGCGTTATACTGTAAATCCTTGGTGATGTTGCTGATCTGTGGACACTGGATAGTTCATTCATGGCACAATGTTTCTTCCTGGTTTCCACGTCAGCGCTGTTTGATCCGTTAATAACGGAGAAATGAATGTTTCTCACTAGATCTCGCAGCGATGTTATTACTTCAGTGGCGAATTCAAATGTTTTCTTTACTGGATTTGGCTGTGTAACAGTGCTGATGATGAAGATCGGCTGCATTGGTCCAAACTGATAAACGGTCCGTCATCCACCACACAATAACGAGTAGCTCAGTTTGAATAACGACATGTTGGTCGGCAGGAAAAATGAACCGAACGAACCGTTCGGTTCAAAAATGCGTACCGAAAACCGAACCGAAAGCCTCCTACCGAACGGTTCAATACGAATACGTGTATCGTTACACCCCTTAGGTAACTGTTTGCTATCTGTCCGGGAAGTAGTGAATAAGATTAGGCTAAATTTATTGTAATGAACGAATTAAATTATGACGGAATATAAAAATATTGCGAGAGAGAGAGAGAGAGAGACCTGCTTTTGTCCATCGTCTCTCTTAACGAGTTTCAAAATGGCGACGTTACCTGTCATTGCTGAGAGAAATATATTGTAGAAGGTTCAGCAGCGAAGCTATTTTATAATTAAAAGTCACTGGGGAGCAATAAGAAGTTTGTGTCCGTTAACGTTTTTGAAAACGAAGCTTAATTTCACGGTTACTCGACTCACTTGCACTAACTGGTTTTAATGCACACCTGCCAGCCAATCAGAATCGAGTACTCAGACAGACCATGATATAAATAGTTGTAATTATTAAATTTTTCCCTTTTTTCTGCCACCGTCATCATCATCATCATCACCACCAAACAAAACTTTTCAAACATGTTTCCGAAACACTCCCCATTTGCATCTAAGCAAAGTCTTTAGTCAAATAGGTTATGTAAAACATTACAAACGCAAATTTAACTTCTTGTGACGCCTCATTGAATGAAAGTTGAAGATGATGGATTTCATCATACTCCCTGACTGGATTACATTACATACGTTTAACTTTGATGCAGGACAGTCATCGCCATACACCGTCTGAGAAAGAAATGCAGTGCAAACACAGGATCTACACTTCATTTAAAACAATTTAATCTTTACATATTTGTCGTTCAATGTACAATCAAATCATCAATCATACATAAAATTCTCAATATTGTATAACTCTAGCACTAGTATAAATAAAAAAAATGAGATCAATATATAACAACTTGTATTCTTCATTGATTAACAGAGGAACATCAAGGGTTAATGAGAACACAGAGGCCCCGCCCACACCTATCACATCAATCAGAGGGGAAGGGTCACCATGGGAACAAAGCAAAAGGACATAACTTCACCAAATCTGTAACAAGACAACACTTCGGCCTTGTTTTGGAAAAATGACATGCTAATATGCAATTTAAAAATTTAATTTCAGGAAAACAGATGTAGTGCAACCAGAAGGTTAGAATATGCAGTTCGACAGAGAACAATGGCTACCACAAGAGTCAAATCTGCGCAAAACTGTGCAATGTATTTCCTGAAAAACAAAAACAAACTGGAGGAGCCAACAGCAGTTATCTGAACAGTCACATCTCTTCATCATCGCTTTACCAGTGTCAATAAGAAACCGTGCAGGCTTTGGCATCTCCAAAAACATTCCAGTTGGTTTAGAAACAGCCTGTATTTACATGTTTTATATTCCCAATAGTTCATTAATTGTAATGAAAAAAAAAGACAAAGACGACAAAATAATGAAGCCTGCTTTTTGGACCACTTGTGTCATATGCATTTTGACATTGACAACGTGGCGCATTAGAGACGCTATTAATTTATTTACAAAATTTAGGCATGAATCAAGATGGTTATTTTAATTTCAATAATAAGAACGAGACTTTCTTGTACTACAGTGAAGAGAAAATGTGGGTAAAATATGCTTTACTGTTATGAAAATTGGTCAAAATACAAAATGTTAATGGTCTCAAAACAGGCTTCATTGTTTTTATGCAAAATGCTTTTTTTAGCATAAAATGGGGGGGGTATATGGAGGCTTGTTTTTATCACAGAATAAAAAATAATAAAAGGTAATTGCAACTTATCTCTATAAACACGCAATTCTGAGAAAAAACGTTTTCCCCCTCGAGAATGGGACTTTAACACACAATTGTGAGGGAAAAAAGTCAGAATTACAAGAAAAAAGGGCGGATTTGCGAGATGTAAATTTGCAATTGCGAGAAAAAAACGGCAGAACTGTGAGATAAGTCGTCAGAAACACCTTTTTATGTTTTATTCAGTAGCAGAAACAAGCTTTCACAGAAATACGACCCGGGCACTTCTTTCTGAGATTTATAATTTCGCCTTTTCTTGGCCGTCCAATTTTATGGTTCAATTTCAACATTTGATTCGTTATGAACGTATGAACAGCAGTAGAGACCATTATAATCACAATAATGAAATAGGAACATACAATGAAGAGAAAATGCGGGTAAAATATGCTTTACCGTTATGACAATTGGTCAAAATACAAAATGTTAATGGTCTCAAAACAGGCTTCATTGTTTTTTTTTACAAAATGCTTTTTTCAGGGGGAGGGGGGGATATGGAGGCTTGTTTTCGTCACAGAATAAAAAATAAAAAAGGTAATTGCAACTAAACTCGCAATTCTGAGAAAAAAAAAACGTTTTCCCCCACTCGAGAATGGGACTTTATAACACAATTGTGAGGAAAAAAGTCAAAATTACGAGAAAAAAGGGCGGATTTGCGAGATGTAAATTTGCAATTGCGAGAAAAAAAAGGCAGAATTTTGAGATAAGTCATCAGAAATACCTTTTTATGTTTTATTCCCAACAGAAACAAGCTTTCACAGAAACACGACCCGGGCACTTCTTTCTGGGATTTATAATTTCGCCTTTTCTTCGCCGTCCAATTTTATGGTTCAATTTCAACATTTGATTAGTTATGAACGTATGAACAGCAGTAGAGACCATCATAATCACAATAATGAAATAGAAACATACAGAGAACAGTGATTTTTTTAAACTGCACTGGAGCCAACATTTACCGATTTGAACATTAATGCTTGTTTGCGAACTTAAAAAACAAACAGTTGGTCAAGTCACATTTTTTAATTTTCAAACTATTAGAGTTAGTTGCGAAACATTTAAATATAGTAGCCAGGATAGCAGCTGTAAAAGAAAAGTCTTTGTTTTTTTCATTCCCAGTAGCCCAAACCTTCACGAAGACGTTGGTTGGCTCGCTGACTACAGTCCCATTGCACTTTAGACTGGCCGTCGTAGTGTCGAGGACGAAGACGACGAATGAAGACAAGTTTCACCCTGTTCTCCTCCAACGTCCTTTCGCTAGGTAGCGCGTAACCTACGTTTGATCATCTCGCGATATTGAATACTCATAAAAACCACTTGCGTTGGCGACGCATCCACACGTACGGGAGGCTGAACCCGTCTGAATCGGATCCTGGCTGGAATGTTGTGGTGGGTGATCTCTCCCACACACACACACACACACACACAACAGGTAAACAATGCTATAGAGTCCATTTTGGGGTGTTTCGGTGAAGGTCCCTCCTCGCGTTGCAAGCGGTTCATCTTGACCTTTCACCTCATTAGGACATGTTTTCTCAGGCTGGAGGCGAAGAGGTCAAATAAGCAGGATCCGACGGCGGAAGTGACCGCGATGTTTTTTTTTTTTTGCATGCGCGCGTGAGAGTTTAAAGAAAGTTCCTCCGAGACTTGAGCTTTTCCCGAGCAGCTTCCTCGAAAGTCTTGTGCAAGTAGCCAGAGGATGTGGCCAGGTTCGGGTCCCATCCGGCAGAGTGTTTAAGTGTGTTTACTGGGGCGGTTTAGGGGCGTGTGGTCAGAGGGATGGATTGTCCAGTAAACGGACCTCCTCTTCACTCTCATCTTCCTCGATTCGAGAAGAGGGGGGTGCTAGTTGAACATTATGGACTCGGGATCTTGGTTTGCCATCTGGGCCATGTGACGGAGGATATCTTTTTTTGTAATAACACCAAGGAGGCGCCTACAAAAAGAGAGACAGAGAAATTTACCATGTGCATTCGTGACCAATGCGGAGAGAACGTCTTTTTCTGTTGCCAAGTTTCGCAGGATGAGATTTTTGGTACAATGGCTTGAATTGGCGTTCTGACCCAGAATCAAATCTTTGCTCTAATTTGTGATGACTCAAACCCTCGGTCTTGGCAACAGACGGCTGACGGTCTCTCTCCGTTTGAAGAAGGGCAGAGAGTGTGGAAGACGACGCCATGTTACTCAGGGCGGGAAACGCTACGTTATTTCTATGAGCCGACAGCACCTACAACAGCGAGAAGCAAGTGTAGTGAAACCGAGTGAGTGAACGCCTCCATCTCATCCACACACTCTGGCCTTGGTGAACAAGAAAGTTACAAATTCAAGAGCATATTTAAAGGATGCACGGATATCGTGCGCTTTATTAGTTCACGGTGTTGGGGAACGTCATTTGAAAAGTAGCATTGCGATATGACACTTCTAGTTGCGCGTTACGTCACGTTATGCGTAATAATACTCATAATATTAGTAAATAAAATCAATGTTGTGGTGTTAGATCACTCATTTGCGGCAAAGACTGCGTCGTGCAACTGTATCAATACTTTATTAAAAACCCAATTCATTACAAGAACACTTTCGGTACTTATATTCAGTAATTATGTATGTAAAAAGTAGGGCTATCAATTGATTAATCGCGATTAATCGTATCCAAAATAAAAGTTTGTGTTTACATAATATGTGTGGGTGCACTGTGTATAATTATTTTATATATATATATAACTTTTTATTAGGTCCGTAAAACGATTAATCGCGATTAATCGCATCCAAAATAAAAGTTTGTTTACATAATATGTGGTTGCACTGTGTATAATTATTTTATATATATATATATATAAAATACACACACATGCTTGTATACATTTAAGATTTTTTTCATGTATATACTGTATATAGATTTATATATAATTTATATTATATATAAATAATATTTTTTTCTTAAATATACATGCATCTCTGTATATATATATATATATATATATATATATATATATATAAAATAATTATACACAGTGCAACCACATGTTATGTAAACAAACTTTTATTTTGGATGCGATTAATCGCGATTAATCGTTCGACAGACCAAGTAAAAAGTAGCTTGGACATTGTAATGTAAATTTAAAAAATAATGCAACATTTTGTGTAATTAACGGCCTGTTACTTCTAAAACAATGTGATTATGCAACATGTTATTTGTAACGTTTTTCTAAATGAATAAGATGTCTGTAAACAAACACGGATTTAACTTTCGAGAAAGGCGCTCGGACAAAGCGACATTACTGCACTACAGTAGGTGTTAAGTCACTCGAAGTATTAAAAAGATTACTAAAAAGTATTTAAAAAACAATATTTACTAGGGCTGTCAAATGATTAATCGCGATTAATCGCATCCAAAATAAAAGTTTGTGTTTACATAATATATGTGGGTGCACTGTGTATAATTATTTTATATATATAAATGCACACCCATGCTTTAATATATATTTAGGAAATATGTCCATGTATATACTGTATGTAGATTTATATATAATTTATATTATATAAATATAAATATTTTATATATAAATAATATTTTTTTCTTAAATATTCATGCATGTGTGTGTATTTATAAATATACAAAATAATTATACACAGTACACCCACATATATAATGTAAACAAACTTTTATTTTGGATGCGATTAATCGCGATTAATCGTTTGACAGCCCTAACATTTAAATTGTTACTTTTCCACTGCGTTTGTATATTTAGTGGTGTAAATGCAACTTGGACATTATAAAGTCAATTTAAAAAAGTAACAATATTTTGGGTAACTAACTAACTGTGATTATGTAACAACAAACACTAACTTCTCTTTGGAAATATAGGCGTTCAACACCTACTGTAGGTGTTACGTTACTCAAAGTATTAAAACGAATTACTAAAATGTAAACATTACTAAAAAAAAACAATTAACTACACCACATTGTGACCTTTCCACAGCTTTTGTATGTTTATTAGTGTAAAAGTGTATAAGAATAACGTGGGAATTTAGTGTCAATTTAAAAAAGTAACGTAATACTTTTAAGAAGTAACAGGATGCGAGTCATATTGTGATTACGTAGCGTTATTTGTAACGCTTTACCTCCAACACCGTTTTGTTTTTTCCGTACCCAAACAATAATTTCTCTTGATGAACTTTGGAAATGTGGCCGTTCAACACACATTTTTTACTTTAAATACGCTCTTGATTTTGCTTTCGAAAAAGGGAGTTAAGCTTGATGACAGATTGCATCACAGATGAAAGGTGTGACAATTTTGACGAGAGCCGGAAATGCGAGAATCCATCCAAACCAGAGGCATGAAACGCTCGTGAAACGATTGTCAAACCTTTGTGAAATGCTTGTGAGATGTCTGCGGACAGGAAGAAAGTGGAAACCAGACAACTGAAAGAGGACAGGGTGTGATTGAGGTTGGTTTGGGGGACAGGTACTGCTGACTACATACTACAGGAACTGCTACCGTTCTGGAGTCACATGGTAATAACATCCTATATAGCATCCTAGTGACAGCTACTGTGACTACAAAGATGAATAGATAATAAATGATCTGGTGAATGAGAAAATAGTCCGCTGCACACGACAGTTACTCGCCAATCGTGTCGGGGCGGAGCTGCGCGAGGGGTCAGATGTCATCGATCTGTAGCCCAGCGGACGCAGACCAGGCGACCCCCGGGAGGAATTTAGCATTAAGCAAAAAAGGAAAACAAACACAAATCAAATTTAGATGAAGGACATCACGGCATGTGTATTAGATGTGCTCAGTGAGTACACGTGCACAATGCAGAACTGAAAGGGGAGGTGCGTTTCTAAGACACCACGGCTAATGTGACGGACTACTCTTGCCTGCTGGGATGGCCGAGGACAGGAGCAACAATCTGAGTGAAAGCAAGTCTTACAAGAGGCGTGATGTCTGCAGAGGAGGAACGGTCGGGAAGCGAGGGTCCAAAATGTAATGGATCGCGGGCCGGTCTTGATGCCCGTTTCCGATTTGTAGACGAGATCCTTATTTTTTTTGTGAAAAAAAAGCGACCCATATCTGATATGGAACATGGTCTAGGTGGATACTCGATTCTGATTGGCTGCAGGGTGTCCATTAAACTGTTTACCGTTCGAAATTAATAAATAAATGCGCCGGCTACATCAGCTGTGAGTAACCACAGCAACAGGCAATGTATTTGTTTACAATTTGTTGCATCAAAACAAACATCTAGTTAGCTGTTATGAGCGGACTATAAATATCTCCGGCTGTAAATAAACCGTAAGGCGTAACCAGGGAAACCAAGTTATTGTTTGTAAAAACTTTAGATTTCGAAAAATAATTAAAATATAAATCAATCAATCAATGAAGCAAACTCTACTGAAGCTAGCTAAGTCTACTGAAGCTAGCTAACTCTACTGAAGCTAGCTAACTAGCTCTACTGAAGCTAGCTAGCTCTACTAAAGCTAGCTAACTCGAATGAAGCTAGCTGACTCGAATGAAGCAAGCTGACTCGACTGAAGCTAGCTGACTCGAATGAAGCAAGCTGACTCGACTGAAGCTAGCTGACTCGACTGAAGCTAGCTGACTCGACTGAAGCTAGCTGACTCGACTGAAGCTAGCTGAAGCAAGCTGACTCGACTGAAGCTAGCTGACTCGACTGAAGCTAGCTGAAGCAAGCTGACTCGACTGAAGCTAGCTGACTCGACTGAAGCTAGCTGACTCGACTGAAGCTAGCTGACTCGACTGAAGCTAGCTGACTCGACTGAAGCTAGCTGAAGCAAGCTGACTCGACTGAAGCTAGCTGACTCGACTGAAGCTAGCTGACTCGACTGAAGCTAGCTGACTCGACTGAAGCAAGCTGACTCGACTGAAGCTAGCTGACTCGACTGAAGCTAGCTGACTCGACTGAAGCAAGCTGACTCGACTGAAGCTAGCTGACTCGACTGAAGCTAGCTGACTCGACTGAAGCTAGCTGACTCGACTGAAGCTAGCTGACTCGACTGAAGCTAGCTGACTCGACTGAAGCTAGCTGACTCGACTGAAGCTAGCTGAAGCAAGCTGACTCGACTGAAGCTAGCTGACTCGACTGAAGCTAGCTGACTCGACTGAAGCTAGCTGACTCGACTGAAGCTAGCTGAAGCAAGCTGACTCGACTGAAGCAAGCTGACTCGACTGAAGCTAGCTGACTCGACTGAAGCTAGCTGACTCGACTGAAGCTAGCTGACTCGACTGAAGCAAGCTGACTCGACTGAAGCTAGCTGACTCGACTGAAGCTAGCTGACTCGACTGAAGCTAGCTGACTCGACTGAAGCTAGCTGACTCGACTGAAGCTAGCTGACTCGACTGAAGCTAGCTGACTCGACTGAAGCAAGCTGACTCGACTGAAGCAAGCTGACTCGACTGAAGCTAGCTGACTCGACTGAAGCAAGCTGACTCGACTGAAGCTAGCTGACTCGACTGAAGCAAGCTGACTCGACTGAAGCTAGCTGAAGCTAGCTGACTCGACTGAAGCAACTGAAGCAAGCTGACTCGACTGAAGCAAGCTGACTCGACTGAAGCTAGCTGACTCGACTGAAGCAAGCTGACTCGACTGAAGCTAGCTGACTCGACTGAAGCAAGCTGACTCGACTGAAGCTAGCTGACTCGACTGAAGCTAGCTGACTCGACTGAAGCTAGCTGACTCGACTGAAGCAAGCTGACTCGACTGAAGCTAGCTGACTCGACTGAAGCTAGCTGACTCGACTGAAGCTAGCTGACTCGACTGAAGCTAGCTGACTCGACTGAAGCTAGCTGACTCGACTGAAGCTAGCTGACTCGACTGAAGCTAGCTGACTCGACTGAAGCAAGCTGACTCGACTGAAGCTAGCTGACTCGACTGAAGCTAGCTGACTCGACTGAAGCTAGCTGACTCGACTGAAGCTAGCTGACTCGACTGAAGCAAGCTGACTCGACTGAAGCTAGCTGACTCGACTGAAGCAAGCTGACTCGACTGAAGCTAGCTGACTCGACTGAAGCAAGCTGACTCGACTGAAGCTAGCTGAAGCTAGCTGACTCGACTGAAGCAAGCTGACTCGACTGAAGCAAGCTGACTCGACTGAAGCTAGCTGACTCGACTGAAGCTAGCTGACTCGACTGAAGCTAGCTGACTCGACTGAAGCAAGCTGACTCGACTGAAGCAAGCTGACTCGACTGAAGCAAGCTGACTCGACTGAAGCTAGCTGACTCGACTGAAGCTAGCTGACTCGACTGAAGCTAGCTGAAGCTAGCTGACTCGACTGAAGCAACTGAAGCTAGCTGACTCGACTGAAGCTAGCTGACTCGACTGAAGCTAGCTGACTCGACTGAAGCTAGCTGACTCGACTGAAGCAAGCTGACTCGACTGAAGCAAGCTGACTCGACTGAAGCAAGCTGACTCGACTGAAGCAAGCTGACTCGACTGAAGCTATCTAGCTCGACTGAAGCTAGCTAACTCTACTGAAGCTAGCTAACTCGACTGAAGCAAGCTAACTCGACTGAAGTTAGCAAAGTCTACTGAAGCTAATGTTTGTCATTGTTTCTATAGTCTTGCATTATAATCGTAACGTTATGCCGTCATGCCTGAGTGTTTTGTGCCAGACTGCACACTCACGAGGAATGGATCTTGCTCGTTGTTTCGCTTCCCGGGATATGTAGTTCATTGAGCGATTTTCTAATAAAACTGAATGTTACTCTTCTGTTTCATGACAAACTGCGACTTTCTAGACTTTCAGAATTATATTTTAAATTGACAAACATCATATGTGTAATTCAGGGCACAGTTCAGACGGAATAAAAACAAAAGTTGTCTCTCGCCATTGACATATTTTTTCCGAAATAAGGTCCCATGAGCCGGAAGCGGAGGGGAGGGGCTTAAGCCTTGTTTATACTCGACGCGTCCGCAAGAGCGCGAGTCTCCGCTGCCTGCGCGCGCACCTCTCCAAACGGACGAGGCATTTATACTTGACGCGCTCGCCGTTGTGCTATTCTGTGAAACGACAGGGGGCGAACTCGGAGTAATTCTCCTCTAAACCACCTGGAATCAGCAGTGAAGAAGTAGTTTGCCGTTTATTAGTGGTATTAATTGCTAATTCATAAAAGAGTAAATGCATTAGGTTTATTGTAGCCTACGTTCACTGCATGTAAACTAGTTAAACAACTGAAGCCTTATTGGAGAGTGTTTAAATCTTAATTTTTCCAGCAGGGCTTAATTCTGCTATTGTAGGCTTATTTTGTAGATGTATCCAATTACTTTAGACAAGTGCGAACTAGGTGCTTAATGCAAATGTGTTCCTGTTCACAAAATGAGATGTTATGGTCGCCCATCAATGCAAATGTCTCTGTGTATAGAAGGATCATAAACATTCTGGTACAGATCGTACCAGTTCGGCCAGATTCGGCTCGTAGTCGTCCATCTTCGGATGCGGCGCCGCGCGCAAAGTTACAAAAAGTGCCGTGCACACCGCCAGGCGCAATGGGGTCTTGCGGACCCTACGCGCACGACCTCCCACACCGCAATGACGTCATTTTTGGCGCGCGCCCTTCGCGCTCTTGCGGACGCGTCGAGTATAAACAAGGCTTTAGGCTCTCTATTGTATCATTGTAGCGCTTACATGGCAGACGCAGACACACTTATACGATTCATATATTATATTACATTACTTCAGATATGTGCAAGTATTAATAAATAAATAAATAAATAAAGAGGAATTGGTTCACCCAAGCAATGTAAACGAGGCCATATACTAACTTCACTAAGGTCAACGTTATTTAAAATCATAATGAACGACATTAACATTAAATAAATGGCGACCCTATTTAACTTTGTTACAGATAAAGTTAATTGGAGCAAAGGCTCTTTGTAATCTTTAACAAAACCTCCGTTCTGTTACGTAACACCAAGTATTTATGGGAAAAAATTCAAGTGGTTGAATATCCTATTCCACATAAACACAGGCTTTACTTTGACTTTGATAAGCGGTTTATCTTTTTTTAAGTCTAAGTGACACCAGCGAGCAACTCAATTTAGTTCATTTTGGACCCCGCGTGTAGGACAGTTCGACCACTCAGAGAGGATTGCCGTTCAAGTTGTGTCGCACAATTCATTTGTGCATTTAGTTTCAAAATGAGATGGGTGGTGTACAACCTCCTCTGGCAGACATCAGTGAAAGTGAATAGACATGATAAAACATTTAGCCAAATAACTTGAATGCAACAACAGATACAATTGTATTAATCTAGAACTAGCTGGAAATTGCGACTTATTTTAGGGCAGCCACTCAGAACTGTCTTTCTTTTCACTCGAGTGTCATGCGTCCCTCCTAAGAGGCGGGGTCTAACAGGTGAAGTGGGCGGGGCTAATCACCAAGGGCTCCACGCGCTGCTTGAGCTCTTCCAGATGCTCTAAAATATTCTTCTTGGTGATGATGCCCAATACAATCCTGCAACACACACCGTGACGACCATCACTCAGCAACAAAAATCACACCGACAACTCAAGTACAAACAAATAAAAAAAACAATAGAAGAGGAACAAGACAACAGAAGCAATATCAACAGAAAATTACTGAGATCATCAAAATAATCTGCAATTAAACAAATGAACTCAATGGGATGGAAATGATAAATATTAGCCGCCACCATGTGTGTGAAATAAAAACATGATTAACCCCTTAGCGGTCACCCCCCTTTTGAGAATGGGGTTTAAAACGCACTATTCAAACTTAAATGGTTGTAATTTAAGAATGATTTGGAATATATCCAAGTTTGGTCTTGTTTTAAAGGAAACACTCAGCAGAATATTGCGGAAGTGAAAACACTTAAAAAAAATGAAAATATGAAAAAGTTATGGAAGTTTAAATTGACAGTAAATCAAATATACTGTACTACATATTATTTATTTTATGTAAAACAGATATTTTACAATTTTTTTTTTACTCTAAAATTACTATAAAATCAAAGCCATAATTCTTATCAAATTATTTTTCAAATTTGAAGTTGATATCACAAAAATTGAAGTTCCCAGAAGGATTTTGTTTAGGCGTAGTACCAAAAATAGCCACCGGGTGCCATTGAATTCCATTGAATTTAGTTGTACACATTCTGCCTTCACAAATTAATACATTTCTGTCCAAATATCAATTCTGTCACAAAATTTGGAACCTTGAGACTCAGACCTTTCTGACAAAATCTGTTTCGTCAAGATTAGAAAAGGTTTTGATCATAAATTATGAAATATAATGATGCCCAAAAGGGGAGGAGCCTGATAAAATAAGTACCGTCTCTATGATAACGCAACGTTCAATTATAAGACAGTTTTCACACGATGTATTCTGAGTTTATAAGCTTTCAAATGATACCTAATTTATGTTAAGAGAGCAACTTTACTGACTTCACCGTTGAGGAGAAAAAAGACTCGATCGCGCCTGCAGTCGGATTATTATTTTCTCATCGTTATCTGGAACGGTGGATAAGGTCTTAGACTCGGTCAGGGCATCGAAAGTTTACTAAACCCGTTGTCTTCATTGTGTAATGCATGTTTGAATCATGAGTTATTATAGCTTATGTTTAAATAAAGTTTTGGGAGAATTATATAATTAAAAAGCTCTCGTGCAATTTAAGTGTTTACATTTAATCCAGTATATTTGAGTATTTCAGATTGTGTTGTATCGCTAGTATTCAGTGTGTACAAGAGTTTTAAATGAAAACGCAGGCGTATGGCTAGTTTCAGGCTCTTTTGCTTTAAAGCAAGTGAAATTATTATGATCGAGAGGCATTTGAATGGTCTGGTTTTGCATCTTGCTAACAGACCTTTTCCTCTGCGATTTGTTTAGCTTTTCTCTGGTTGTTGTTGTTGTGAAACTGATATCTGTGGAGAAACGGCTTTATCCGAGTCCCTTTTAGATCAACACTCCCTCTAGCTGCAATGAGGAGAAACTCACGCTTAAAACGGACAGAATCATGACACGCAAAATATGATCCTCTTTACACCTGACTGGCTCGTCAGGACCGTAACAAAAAAAAAAACCTTGACAATTTTTTTTTAGTATGCAAAGACTAGATATTTATAGCTATTTTTTAACCTGTGTGACAATATTCAATAGATATTTGAAATTCTGAATATATTTCTTATTATTTGCTAATATACATATATGCACATTTATAGCAATATATACAAGTAGTGTCAAATCGATGGACTGCATCTCACATAAAAGTTTGTAAATATATAATATAAACACACACATATATACACACACACACACACACACAAACTTTTATGCTAGATGCGATTAATCGATAAATACAAGAAGGAAAAAGTCATAGTAACCATTTTGGATAATATCTGAAAATACGTCTTATTATTTGCTAAGTGTATATATATATATATATATATATATATATATATACATACATACAAACACACACATTTATAGGAATATATAAAAGTAGTGTCAAATCGATTAACTGCATCTCACATAAAAGTTTGTAAATACATAATATAAACACACACACACACATATATATATATATATATATATAGATACACACACACAAACATATATACACACACATTTATAGGAATATATAAAAGTAGTGTCAAATCGATTAACTACATCTTACATAAAAGTTTGTAAATACATAATATAAACACACACACACATATATATATATACACACACACACACACACACACACATTTACAAACTTTTATGCTAGATGCAATTAATCAAGATCAATCGATTTTACATCACTATATATATATATATATATATATATATATATATATATATATATATATATAATATTTTTTTTATTACACATACAAACAAGAAAAGAAAAAAGTCACAGTAGCCATTTTGGATAATAAATAAATCGCTAAATCACAGATTTAAAACTGATTCATGGAAAATATTTTAATTCAAAAGTGTTTCATATTTTTTAAATGTTTTTGGAAAAAGACTTATGCTCAACCAAGGCTGCATTAATTTGATAAAAATAAATAAATAAATAAATAAATAAATCCCCCAAAATAAAATGCCAAATAGAATTTTAAAATAACTGTTTGGTATTTTAATATATTTTACAATGTAATTTATTCCTGTGATGCAAATCTGAATTTGCAACAGTCTACTCTTGGTGAGCATAAAAAGACTCCAAACTTCTCATCGAATTCTAATTGTGCTAATACTTATAGATTGTCAATCTAATCTAAATGACACACTTGTTAATAGACTTAAACGAAAAAGAAAAAAAAAAACCTCCTTAAAAATGATTCGTGCATCACAAGTAAAATCACTGTGAATATAGAACATCGTCCAGCTCGTTTAGATACCGTCAGGACCGCGAGTGTAAAAGTGTGTGAGTTCCTAGATGAATGACACCATGAATCCCATCAGCAGATGATGTGTGTGTGTGTGTGTGTGTCTGCTGATGGGACATATGTTAGTTCAAATCCATTCGCAACACAACACAGGAGGAGAGAGAGACTCAGGGTCACGGAGGTCACTCACCCGTTGTGCGTCACAAGGCACTGGCGCAGGCCGAGCTTGCGGAAGATGTCCACCACGATCTCCATCGGCGTGTGGTCGGTGACGGTGAAGGGGCTCATGTCTAAAATACTGCGCAGCTTCAGCGGCCGCGGGCTGTCTGCGGGAAGGGTCGGGGCATGCTGGGTAAAATAGATCCGCGAGTTCAGCATTATTCCCTCCTGCTTACGGCGGGCGTTTTCTGAAAAGAGAACAAACTGAAAATTTAACAACAATTTATTCCAAGTTTAACATAAAGCCTATGATGAAATTTGCTTTTTCCCCATCAAATTTGATTAAATTTTTAGCAAATTCTGTGTTTTCTGGCAATCAAATGAAGGCGTAAAATATAATTTTATCTTTTAATCATGAAATTTAAAAAAATTGTCAAACAAAGTGCTGCACAACTGTTAAAAATTCAAATATGGAAGAAAAATTTTCTTAAATTAAATTTCTTTTTTTCTACTTATATTATTAGTCTTAGTATTATTATAACATAGAGATATAGTTAAATCTACTGTAGAACATTATTATATTTCTGTCAAGTTAAATGAACTTTTATTTTGATGGGTTGCCGTGAAAACCTTTGAGTTTCTGTGTTTTTATGATATGCCGATAGCTTTTCTCTTAATAAACCGTAAGATGCGAAAAGTGACTTTCAGAGTGACTCTGGAGCTGAAGTTCATGCATTCATGTGCTCATGTAGTGATTTTAAGTTATTTTTAGGGCTGGGAAACGATTAATCGTGATTAATCGCATCCAAAATAAAAGTTTGTGTTTACATAATATATGTCTGTAGTGTGTATAATTATTTTGTATATATAAATGCACACATATGCATGTAAACATTTAAGAAATAACTGCATGTATATACTTTATATATATTTATACAAAATTAATATTATACATAAATGTAAATATTTTATATATTAATAACACATTTTTCTTAAATATATACGAGCATATGTGTGTATTTATATATACAAAATAATTATACACACTACACACTCATATATTATGTAAACACAAACTTTTATTTTGGATGTGATTAATCGTTTCCCAGCCCTAGTTATTTTATGTCATGTGCACATATTTTATTGTTATATTTAGAAGACATGATCAATGCTCCTTTTATTCATCATAGCTCCTCCCATCCGCACACTGCTATTTACTTTCAGCGCGAGACTACAGCTAGCCGTCTAAAATACTATTTATGTGAATTTAAACAATGGCTAAGTTGCTAAACGCATCTTGTTGTCATGTAAGAGCCTTGATCACATTGGACAGACATTTTAATTACATTTTATGAGGCAACAAAGACACTTTTTATGAATATGCCCCCATAACTGCCATTTTAGCTGAGTGGGAGGCTCTGGGCATTAGCTTTAGCAGCTCCGGCTCATTTTTTTTTTTTCTATAGACAGTACTCACAAAGGTATAACCATCAAGATTAGAGCCAGACCGTTATTATCGGCCGATATTAGGCATTTTCCAAAATATCGGTATCGGTAGTTATAATGGCCGATAAACAAATATTTAAAAAATAAAATAAAAACGGACGAAACACACTTCAATCATCTCTCCTTGGCCTGTTATATTGAAAATGTATGTTTTACAATTTGCAGTATGATGTTATCTATTGCTAAATTATGGCTCATCATAGACTAGCTAACCACAAAGCTAGCTAACGCTACTATCATCAGTGGAAGACCGCTAACGTTAACATTAATGAGCTTGGAAACCACAATGAACTTTTTCTGCCTAAATAAAGTAATGATTACTGTATTTATAACTAGCATATCTCTAGTTACAGTCCCTGCATTGTAAAATGTAAGTTATACTTGCGAGGAGTGAACATTTAGACATAGAGAAAAAGTATCAAACGTATCTTGTGCAGAAAAGTAAGCTTTTCTTTTACACGTGAGTGATATCCAACAATATTTAATAAAATAAAATATCGGCCGATATATCGGAATATCGGATTTTAAAACCCCAAAATATTTGTATCGGTATCGGCCTTCAAAATCCTTTATCGGTCGGGCTCTAATCAAGATTAACTTAAAAATTGGCCACATCATGCAAACAACAAACTATGCTTCTAACCACAGCTCGAGATCTGTCGTTTCAACCACACGACTCATCGGAAACATCGTCTCGTTGAACTGCTGATAACTCGCGATCATAGTTGGCTAACGATGCTTTGGGAAAACACACCCCAGACTGACATTTCAGACTTAAAAGTGCACGTGTTCCCGTTACCTATAGCGATGGTTATATCCCTGCGCAGAGCGAATCCCACCAGCCTCTGCGACTCTTTGGAGACGATGACGGGGAAGCCGTTGTAATTGGTTTCGGAGATGATGGCCTGCAGCTCGGCGAGAGTCATGTCGTCCTGCGTCAGCACAGCCAGCGGCGGGTCGCTACGCCTCGGACGCATCACTTCCCGCGCCAGCGTGGTGTGTGTGAACTCTTCCTTAGCGTCCAGGAAGGGGTATCCGTTCAGACGGATGTGGGCTTCGTAAATCCCCTCTCTGCCGAACGCATCGCCCACCCACTTGCTGGTCATCACCGCCGCCATGAGAGGAACGATGTATTCCAGGCCGCCGGTCAGTTCGAACACGATGACCACCAGAGACACCGTCATGCGGGTCACGCCACCTACAGCACACACAGGTTAGACACACACCGAAACCACTGAATTTTAACGATTCCTATTTCGATTCCAATAATGCAAGAAAAAAACCCAACAACTTAGACATAATTCACATTTAGCTCTGTTGCAAAACATTTAATTGAACAAATATTCAACAGGCTAAAAGACAAGCGGTCATTGATGTGTTTTTGCATATTCGTCGGCTCTGAATTGTCGAAACACATCTCGAAATGCTGGCTTAGGATGTGAAAAACGGAGAAAATTGAATCCGAACTGATTTTTTTTTATAACGGACGAAAGTTTCGGAGGCAGCATGTAAACGTAATTGACAACGTGAGGTGGTATTTACTTTTTAACGTGCGGAAATTTTGTTCAACGACCTTTACACAAGGAGCATCAGCCTGTGGTTAAAAAATAGCAGAGAAAAACTTACTAATATAATATGTAAAGCGTTATTAAAAACAATAAACACTCTAATTAAAATAAAAAAAATTAGAAACAAACAATTTAACAATTTAAAAAATTTAATTAAAGAGTAATTTAAAAAAAAACAAACAAAAATTTTTGCAAATCGCAACAAATAGATACAACTGAACAAAGACACGATTGAAATAAACAGTGTTTTAAGATTTTCGGGAACAGAAACTGTAAATGTGAAATAACACCCACTTTATAAATAAAAAAATAAATTATATATCTAGTTACAAACGTTATTCGGTCAAGAACGAGTGAATTTTCTCTGTCTTTTGTTGTTTGATTAGTGTTATTGTAGAGACAGCAGCAGGAATATTAGTTCTGTCATTTTAAGAGTTGCACAATATGAAAATAAAACGTGAAAATAAACTCATTACATTTCGAGATTAAGCTTGTTAAACTTCGAGAAAAAAAAAATTCGAAATACAATCTTGGGAGTAAACTCATTAAATTTCGAGAATAAAGTCGTGTTTGTTCTCACGATATTTCCACAATTTAAAGGGGTATTTTTCCTCGAAACACAACGACTTTATTCTCGACATATGAGTTCATTCTCAAGATTGTATTTCGAGTTTTTTTCTCGAAACATGATTTTATTCTCAAAATGTAATGAGTTTCTCACGTTTATTTCAACTTTTTCTTGAAATTTAACATGTTTATTCTCGAAACAACGACTTTATTCTCGAAATTTATTGAGTTTACTTTCAAGATTGGATTTTGAGTTTTTTTCTCTAAATTTAACGAGTTTATTCTCGAAACAACAAATTTAATCTCGAAATTTAATGAGTTTACTCTCACGATTATTTCAACTTTTTTCCCCAAAAATTCAACAAGTTTTTTTTCTCAAAACACAATGACTTTATTCTCGCACCAGTGCCTTGTGAATTTATTCTCATGATTACTTCGACTTTTTTTCTTGAAACACGACTTTATTCTCGAAATTTAATGAGTTTAGTCTCGAAACAACGACTTTATTCTCGAAATTTAATGTTTACTCTCAAGATTGTATTTTGATTTTTTCTCTCTAAATTTAACGAGTTTATTCTCGAAACAACAAATTTAATCTCGAAATTTAATGAGTTTATTCTCAATTTTTTCGACTTTTTTTCTCGAAACTTAACACGTTTTTTTCTCAAAACACGACTTTATTCTCGAAATTTAACGAGTTTAGTCTAGAAACGACGACTTTATTCTCGGAATTGAAGGAGTTTATCCTCAAGATTGTATTTCGAGTTTTTTTTCTCAATTTACGAGTTTTTTTTCTAGCAACACAATGACTTTATTCTTGAAATTTAATGAGTTTATTCTCACGATTATTTCGACTTTTTTTCCTCGAAATTTTACGAGTATTTTTCTCGAAACACGACTTTATTCTCGAAATTTAACGAGTTTTTTTCTCGCAACACAACAACTTTATTCTTGAAATTTAATACGTTTATTCTCACGATTATTTCAACTTTTTTTCTCGAAAATTTTAAGAGTTTATTTTCAAAATTGTATTTCGACTTATTTTCTTGAAATTTATCGAGTTTAATTTTGCATTATAATGACTTTAACCGCGAGATGGTTTTATTTTTTTATTATTGCTAGGCCCTAATCCTCTTCCATACAAAGGATTCGATAAAATGAATCGAAATTTTTACAACAAGTATCCGATTCCTGACCTCAAGTACAGAATCGAATCATTTCGCAACCCTACAGAAACACACAGAAAGGTCAGACGCTGCATACACACGCACCCAGACAGGCCGCAGCGCCCACCATGGCGTAGAGCCCCGGCGTGATGCAGTCGGCGCCCACCTCACACCACTCTCGAAACAGGAACCAGTCGTGGTGATAGTACGCCAGCTGCTCCACGGCGATGCCCACGATCCTGCCAGCGATCGCACCGATGGCCATGCTGGGGATGAACAGACCCGACGGCACCTGGACACACACACACAACGGGGAACACAATATAAGGAGTCAGGCTGCTTGACTAAAATGTCTATCATTTCTTTTATTGTTATGTTAAAATTTATATTACAAGTTTGTAGCTTAGTGTAAATGAAGCACAATAGGAGATTTTATCCACTTGTAGCTTTTTTTGTATATAGTTTTTTTCTTTTGCCTTTTTATTCCCTTTTAATGATATATACATTTATTTACATGTTTGTGTAACCCTTTTTATTCTTAAGTCTTTATTAGCAATATCATATTTTTAAGTGGATACACAATATTCAACTACAGGTGGTGTGACTTTAACGATAACATCTGTTAAAAACATATAAAATAAGACAAACACTTATTTCCTAAATAATATGGCTGTAAAATTAAATAAATTAAATATATAAATCTGTGATGTTAAAACACAAATAAAATACACATTTATACACTGTACAGCCATCAAATGTAAAAAAATAAATAAAAAAAAATTAAAATAAATCTTAGCACAAATAAAATAAATTGTGTGTGTGTGTGTGTGT
Source organism: Cyprinella venusta (assembly GCA_038021265.1). Classification (NCBI taxonomy): domain Eukaryota; kingdom Metazoa; phylum Chordata; class Actinopteri; order Cypriniformes; family Leuciscidae; genus Cyprinella; species Cyprinella venusta. The sequence goes on from CM075864.1 coordinate 52,407,958, forward strand.
TATGGCCATGAAATAAAAAAATAAACAAAATATCAAAATGACAGATTTTATTAAAATTGTATAGCCATAAAATTAATAACTATTAATTATTTTATTAGCGTGTGTTTTCTTAAACATAATGTAAATAAAAAGGATACTGCATAAAAATACATTACAGCCCGACCGATAGAGGATTTTGAAGGCCGATACCGATATTTCTTGGTTTTAAAATCCGATATATCGGCCGATATTATTATTATTATTGTTATTATTTCAGAAATGTGCAACAAAATATTAGAAGATTTGCCTAACATAGTTATTTGTAGTTAATTATGAGTTTTAACAAAAATAATTAGGGCTGTGCAAAAGTTAATTGCGATTAATCGCATCCAAAATAAAAGTCTGTGTTTACATATTATATTTGTGTGCGCTGTATATAGTTATTTTGTATATATAAATACACACACATGCATGTATATGTTTAAGAAAATGTATCATTCCTATATAAAATATCTATATTTATATAATATAGATTATGTATTTATATATATATATATATATATATACAGAATTTGAGCACAAATAATTCTTAAATATATGCATGCATGCATAGGTATTTATATATACAAAATAATTATATACAGCACACACAAATACATTATATAAACACAGACTTTTATTTTGGATGCGATTAATCGCAATTAACTTTTGCACAGCCCTAAAAATAATATGATAATGCATAACTGGACCGATATATCGGTCTGGCTGTAAAATACATTAACAAAAACTAATGAATATGTAAATTCTAAGTTACTTTCAGAATAACGATTCATTTTGAAACAAAGCAAAACAATGAAACGTGGCCTAAAATGAACATTAGTTTAGCAAATCCTTCAAATAAGCGTGTCGTTTGATTCGTTTCCGCTTGAAATGCTGTGGTATTGAACTACCGAGCGCTGTTCTCACCTTCAGGCCGAAGGTGAAGATGGTCATGATGATCTTGAAGACGAGCGCCAGGCTGAGCTGCCACATGGCGGAGTAAACGCCCGGCGTGGAGGTGGCGTCCGATCCCTGCGGATACGCCTGACTGCCGTTCATCTGACTGCGGTACTGGCAGAGCTGCGACGACTCCAGCGGCCCGCAGTCCGTGAACAGCTCCTTGATCAGCTCGCTGGTGTTCTGCCGCGTGTACGGGTTCGGGAACGCCACGATAGCCGTGATGGCCGCCACTGTGATGACCTCCAACACCGGGTACTTGCCTAAAAAAACAAGTCCAGCTATTTTAGAGCGGTCTATAGTGTTAGACGAGTCTAAAGTTTGCTCATAATCTAGTCTAATGTAAGTTAGACTGTTTCACAAAAATGAAGACTGACTTAAAGAGATACTCCAGTTATTTTGGAAATAGGCTCATGAGTTAAACAGTTGGGTTTTACCGTTTTCCAATCCATTCAGCCGATTTTCTGATATTTAGAAGAATATCAGTAACCAGACTGTTTCCGGTCTCATTGACTTCCATAGTAGGAAAAAAATATACTATGGAAGTCAATGAGACCAGAAACTGTGTTTACTGATATTCTTCTAAATATCAGAAAATCGGCTGAATGGATTCGAAAACGGTAAAACTCAACTGTTTAACTCTGGGGGAGTGGTAAAATGAGCCTATTTCCAAAAAAAAGTGGAGTATCCCTTTAAGACTAAAAAAATTAGACTAACTCAGGTCTAAGACTCGGTTACCTTGGCAACCAGCAATAACAATCAGTTACATTACAAACAGGCGAAAGCAAAGGGAAGATGTCTCGTAATTTGTGGTTTGCTGATGACGTTATGGAGATTTCCATACATGGATTTCTTTTTTGGCATCTTGTACCATGTTTTTGTATCTTTTCTGTATGTCTGTAACGCTCCGCTCAGATTAACGCTGTTAAAGGAGTAGTTCACTTTTGAAAAAACCTTTGCTGATGATTTATTCACCCCCATGTCATCCAAGATGTCCATGTCTTTCTTCAGTCGAAAAGAAATTAAGGTTTTTAATGAAAACATTCCAGGATTTTTCTCGAAATTTAATGTTTTTGTTTTTTTTTTCGAAACAACGACTTTATTCTCAAGATTGTATTTCGATTTTTTTTCCTCAAAACATGACTTTATTCTTAAAATGTAATGAGTTTCTCACGATTATTTCGAAATTTCTTGAAATTTAACATGTTTATTCTCGAAACAACGACTTTATTCTCTAAATTTAATGAGTTCACTTACAAGATTGTTTTTTGATTTTTTTTCTCTAAATTTAACGAGTTTATTCTCGAAACAACGAATTTAATCTCGAAATTTAATGAGTTTATTCTCACGATTACTTCGACTTTTTTTTCTCGAAACACGACTTTATACTCGAAATTTAACGAGTTTAGCCTAGAAACGACGACTTTATTTTGGGAATTTAATGAGTTTATTCTCAAGATTGTATTTCGAGGTTTTTTTCTCAATTTAACTAGTTTTTTTTTTTTAAGAAATTAAGGTTTTTGATGAAACATTCCAGCATTTTTCTCCATATAATGGACTTCAAAGGGAACCAAACGGTTCAAGGTCCAAAAGACAGTTTCAGTGCAAACTGTTCAAAGGGCTTTAAATGATTCCAGACGATGAATAAGGGTCTTATCAAGCGAAACGATCGTTCATTTAATAAATAAATAACAAAGTTTAAGTATAAGCACAAATTGTCGCCTTGCTCTGTTCTGTGATGCGCATTTTTGACCCTCCTGTTTGAACTCGTCCATCCAAATGAACAAATCTTTTTCCGAATCTCTCAGATTATTTGATACCACAATATTGTGAAACCACTTTAGTAATGAACTAAAACAGGCCGAACCGGGTGTGTAATGCAGTGTATGTACCGAAGCGCGTGGACTTGCGGCGGCGGCACCAGGCGATGTTGGCCCGGATGAAGAAGGCCCCCCACAGGCCCCCGAACACCCCCAGCAGGATGAAGGGGAACAGCTCGAACAGGTACCAGGGCGTGTGATACTCCACGTAAAACAGCACCAGCCGGCTGTTCCCGAACGGGTTGATGGAGCGCAGCACGAACGCCGCCACCAGAGCAGCGAAGAACGAGCGCCACAGCGTCTTCAGCGGGAAGTAATAACTGACCTGAGAGAGAGAGACAGAGAGAGAGAGAGACAGAAAGAGAGAGAGAGAGAGTGAGAGAGAGGCAGACAGACAGAGAGAGACAGAGACAGAAAGAGAGTTACACATCAACTGGATAATCCTGGAATCAATCGGGGAAAATACAAAATTTTGTTTGTGTGTATAAAGACAATTGCGAGATATGCGTGTAATACATACAAACACACACACACAGTAGTCATTATATTTAAGAAAAATCTGAAAGTATATACTTTATATATATTTATACATAATTAATATTATGTATAAATATTTGATATATTAAGAACACATTTTTCTTAAATATATACATGCATGTGTGTGTATTTATATATATATATAAATTAATTATACACACTACACCCACATATATTATGTAAACACAAACTTTTATTTTGAATGCGATTAATCGTTTGACAGCCCTAATTTATATATATATATATATATATATATATATATATATATATATATATATCTCACTACTATTCATGAATTAAAACTTAGTTTGGCCAATATTAATAGTGAATTATTTCTTTATTTGGGAAAAAAACAAAACACTTTAATTCATAAAAGATGCATTAACTTGATCAAAACAAAGTGACAGTAATGACATTTATGATATTACAAAATATTTCTATTTTATATAAATGCTGTTTTTTGTAATGAAAACACATCATGATTCTGTCCTCAACATTGAAAATAATAATAAATGTTTCTTGATCATCAGCTCATCATATTAGAGTGATTTCTGAAGGATCATGTGACACTGAAGACGAGTAATGATGCTGAAAACACAGCTTTGATCACTGGAATAAATTACATTTTAACGTATAATCACATAGAAAAGATTTTTTTTTATTTTCTAACAATATTTCACTTTTTTTCTGTATTTTTGATCAAATAAATGCAGCCTTGGTGAGCAGAAGAGACTACTCTCAAAAGCATACTTAAAACTTTTGAACACTGGTGTAAATCTATCCTGCGTTTGACATCCCAACTCCACGGGAATAAACTGTGTCTTGTGTGATGTGAAGGAAGGGAGACTCACCTCCTCCAGACTGAACAACACTCCTCCGATCGGAGCGCCGAACGCCACCGACACACCAGCGGCCGAAGCTGCTGACAGCACCTGAACACACAGACAGACACGTCACCGCTAGCGCTGGGTATCGGTTCAGTTTTAAAGATTACGATTCTGCTCGTCGATTCCTAATTTTGATTCCAATAAGGGAAAAAAAGTAAGAACTGTGAGATGTAAATCAAGTATCCGAATCCTCCCCAACCCTTATCACCATCTACACATGTAGGTATTAATATCCAGATTTTGACCCTATCCGAATGAAGGCTGACCTCTCGTTTCTTGGCCTCGTTCTTGCTGTATTTGGGGAAGAGGTAGGAAAAGATGTTGCCACAGCAACAGGCCACGTGGACCAGCGGACCTTCCTTCCCGAGACTGAGGCCCGACGCCACGGCCAGAACCAGCGTGACCGTCTTAATCATCAGGGTCCACTTGCCCAGGTACCCTCGGATAATGAAGCCGCTCAGGATGGTTTTAATCTGACGGACGAGAGAAAGAGAGAGAGAGCGAGAGAGGATTATAAAACACAAGAAACACATTTTGAATGAGCAAATAACATATTAAACCTTCAAGTGTTGTGTGAAGGGGGCAGTTTGAGCTATGGGCAACAATTAATCGCATCCAAAATAAAAGTGTGTTTACATTATATACACGTGTGTACTGGATGATTATTTAGTAATATAAATACACACACATACATGCATGTATATGTGTTTAAAAAATGTGTTTATATATATATATATATATATAATATAAATTATGTATAAATGAATATACACTATAGTACATACATGCAAATATTTCTTAAATATATATGCATATATGTGTGTATTTAGGATGGGCAATGATTAATCGCATCCAAAATAAAAGTTTGTGTTTACATAATATATGTGTATGTAGTGTGTATAATTAATTTGTATATATAAATACACACATATGCATGTATATATTTAAGAAATATTTGCATGTATATACTTTATATATTACACATAATTAATATTATATATAATTATTTGATATATTAATAACACATTTTTCTTAAATGTTTACATGCATGTGTGGGTATTTATATATAATATACAAATTAATTACACACACTACACACACATATATTATGTAAACACAAACTTTTATTTTGGATGCGATTAATCGCGATTAATCATTTCACAGCCCTAATAAAAACATATAAAATAAGTTACAAAGAAAGTCACATAAAATCGTCGTTTCGATTTACATTTATTGAAGGTTACACACACACCTCCCTTCATGACCTTTGCTCTCTATTGATGAAAAGATTAGTGCTGTTCTAAAACTTGTGTAACATTTTTGGTAACCATAGAAACAGTGACAAAATCAGAGCTAATACGGTTTGATTCTCAGTGGTCACCTGACCTGTTAAGAACATCTTAATCCGCAGCATTTCCCTGCTCCATATCACAAAGTTTGAGTGAGTTTGGTGGTGGCATAAAATTAAGCAAAATCATGAATAAAGCATTGGTTTGCAAGCAGGTCTGTTTTAAATAAGGATTTTAATAACCTCTTACGTAAACTGAAAGACAATTTAAATATAATATATATTTTTAATATATATATATATATATTAAAAATATATATATATATATTTATTTTATATATATATATATAAAATTCAGGATTTAATTAAGCTTTTTTCTTTATAATAATAACATAATAATGCTAGGTTATCACTGACACGTCAATAATGGCCAACTAGAAAAACTGGTAACCCAATGAAAAAAATCATATTCTTCTTAAGATATCAGGTAAAACCTGTTTTAAGACTAGCGTCTATTGTCAATAGTTGCTCAGTGGGATTACCTCAGGTATTCCAGACCCGCAGGCGTACGGCGCAAACACCTTCACCAGAGACACGGCCAGGAAGGCAAAGGACAGCGCCCAAAACGTGAACATGAAGTAGTTCATGATGTAGGAGCCGGGACCCTAGATGACACACACACAAGAGCCATTAATCAAGCCAAACGAATATCAACTGAATCGATCTGGTGTACACTCATTTTTTAAGGTTTGGGGTTGGTAGGATTTTTTAATAGTCTCTTTTTCTCACCTAGGCTGCATTTATTTGATTAAAAATACAGTAAAAACTGAAATATTGTGAAATATTACTACCATTTAAAATAAATGTTTTCTATGTGAGTGAATTGTAAACATGTAATTTATTCCTGTGATCAAAACTGTGTTTTCAGCATCATTACTCCAGCCTTCAGAGTCACAAGATCCTTCAGAAATCACTCTAATATGATGATTTGATGCTCAAGAAACATTTATGAGCAACATTTTATAAGTAAAAAAATAATAATAATAATATTATATATATATGTATATAAAATATACATATATATTATATACACACACATATATATGTATTTATATATAATTATTATTATTTTTTTACTTATAAAATGTTAAGTAAAATTAATTGCATAATTAATTAATAATTAAAAAATCATTAATGTAAAATGTTATAATATATATATATATATATTTTTTTTTTAAAGGGCTGAGCAATGATTAATCGCATCCAAAATAAAAGTTTGTGTTTACATAATATATGAGTGTGTGTGTACTGTGTAATGTGTATAATTATTTTGTAAATAAAAATCACACACACGCATGTATATATTTTAGAAAAAAGGTGTTATTAATATATTAAATATTTATATTATAAATTATGTATATATATATATATATATATATATATATATAAAGTACATACATGCAAATATTTCTTAAATATATTGTGCATTTTGTGTATTGTGTATATTGTGTGTATTTTTGTACACAAAAAAATTATACACACACTACACACATATGTATTATGTAAACACAAACTTTTATTTTGGATACGATTAATCGCTGTCCAGCCCATTTATTTTAAATAGCATTTTTTTTTACACTGAAAATGCCTTTACTGTCTTTACTTTGCTTTTCTCTTTTGTAATGTCTCTCAGCCATCTCTCTTTCTACAGTCCTTCTTCAAATCTCCCTCTTGTGTGTTCTCTCTCTCTCTCTCTCTCTCTCTCTCTCTCTCTCTCTCTCTCTCTCTCTCTCTCTCTCTCTCTCTCTCTCTCTCTCTCTCTCTCTCTTACTGAACCATTAATAAAAGTATGAATTTCTTACAAAAAACAAAAAACAAAAATAGAAATCCTACTGACCCCAAACATTTGAGCGGTGGTCTACATAAAGTAGCGCACTGACCTCGGCCTGCCCCAGGATGAGTTCAGCCCATGTCTTCCACTGAGGACACTTGTCTCTCTCAGCAAACGTGGTCTCGTTGGAGCCCCAGCAGCACTGCTCGTGGTTAAACCACATGGCACTGAGACACACGCCCTCCTTCAGATCGTTCAACCAGTCGGCCGCGATGTCGATCAGCCCAGCTAACGCTCCTGAGGGGACAAGGATGAAACAGAAAGTTTTAGTCAGGGAAAACTGACAGGCCATTAACACGACACGACAACTAAAAACTGAAACTTTTCATGTATTTTGGACGTTCATTTTCACAACAACGGGATTTTTGGGGACCTAAAGTTTATACACCCATAGTTTCTTTATAAAGTGACATTAAATCATGTTTAATCTGGACTTCGCTGTGCATGCTCTTTGAGGTGGTGACCATAGACCTCCATTATATGACTGACAGACAAGAACGGTTTGACCTGAAAATATCAAAATTGAAACTACTGCGGAAACAAAGACACCTACATCTTGGATGCCCTTGAGGTAAGATAAAACATATCAAAAATTAATTTCAAAGTGAACTATCCCTTTAAAATCCTGTTTGAGGGTCAAGACTTGGTTTTAGGGATTATTATTATTATTTTTATTGTTCAGGGTAAGGGTTCGGGTTAGGCAGTTAGGTGTGATCTGTAGGGTTAGGTAAGGAGCTAGAGATTGCATAGTGTCAGTGAATGACCTCACAAAGATGGATTTTGTGTGTGTGTATCAGGTGTTTACCTGATGCAAGTCCTGTTAGCGTGACCACCAGCCACCCTGACCAGGCGTCGTACAGGCTCTTGGTGAATTCCCATGCTGATTCCTTCTTTTTACTGTTTATCTACACGGATGAACAAAACATGAATAAATACAGATGCAAAAAAAGCTGCCGACTCTGAAGTTTCAATATGACAGACTGCCAGTCGCTGGTCATTATTAACACCACAGTATCACTTTCCGTTCCGCAGGAAGTTCATTTGCCTAAAAAACCCCCTGACTCATGTTTATGTTACTACGCTCGCACTGCACTGAGTCGCATTTGTTGTATTGACTGATTTTAACTTAAATGCTCCATAAATGTTCCTCCAAAAACATTGATAAGTAATTAAACAAAAATGAAATGTAACGAAGCACTTTTATTTGATTCATTTGTTATGATTATTCATATCTTTTAGTTTGCATCAAGTTTAGACAAATAAATAAATAAAACATGCAAATAATGAATCAATCATGATACATAAAATTGAGATGGAGTTTATTTCCAAAAATAAATAAATAAAGATGGTGTAAAATTTTCTGCTAAATAAATAAATAAATGTGTAGATAAATAAATACTGAAGATAATAATAAATAAATACATATGAGATGGAGTGTAATAAATAACTAAATAACAATGAGTCAGTCCAGGTTTTCCAAAATAAAGTAAATAAATATGTAGCGATGGAGTTCCAAAAATAAATCAATATGTACATAAATAAACAAAATGTAAATACTGAAGCAATAAATAATAATAAATACAAATGAGGAGTTAAAAATTAAGTAAGATGGAGTTCAAGTTCCTCCCAAAACATTAATAAGTAAAAAACAAAAATGAAATGTAATTAAAGTTTCAAAATAAATAAATAAAATAAAAATAGGGCTGTGCAAAAATTAATTGCGATTAATCGCATCCTTAATAAAAGTCTGTTTACATAATATATGTGTGTGTGTGCTGTATATAATTATTTTGTATATATAAATACACACATATATATGTATATATTTAAGAAAATGTGTTATTCATATATATTAAATATAAATAAAATAATATATATAAAATATTTATATAATATAGATTATGTATATATATATATATATATATATATATATATAGATATAGATATATAGATATATATAGAATTTAAGTGCAAATAATGCTTAAATATATACATGCATGCATAGGTATTTATATGTACAAAATAATTATATACAGCACACACAAATATTATGTAAACAAAGACTTTTATTTTGGATGCGATTAATTTTTGCACAGCCCTAAATAAAATATATAAAAATAAATAAATAAAAATTAAATAAATAAATAAATATAAGTAAATTAAGTTCCTTTCATGTGTGAACTATTTAATTAAATTTAAAAATAGCCACATCATGAAAAATAAATAACTATACTGATATAAACATACATATACACTAGCGTGACGTCAAACTACTCAAACCATGACCTGAAGGTTCACGTCGTTCGCACGTTACCTTGCGGTGGCGCTCTCGGTCTTTGCACTTCTCCCGGACCCAGTCGATGGTGTGGAAGTCGTCGTAGGTCCCCACGCCGGGGATGGGCTCCTCCAGCAGGTCCAGCAGGTGTGTGGAGCTACTGGCCCCGCCTCCACCACCCCCGTTAGACATGGCGTAGTTCGACCCTGCAAACACGTGTGGTAAAAAACACTGAACACCAACTCAAACACCATCAAATATCATTCCCTTCATAGGAACGATTCAATATTTATGAATTTAGAATTATTTGTTTTTAACCGATTCATAATGAGATTCGACGTGATTTTGATTAATGCATCAATTCTGTATTTTTTTAATGCATTCATAGGATTACAAACAAAAATAGGATATGACAAAAATTAATTACTGCCACCTAATTAAAATGTTGAATTAATCTGAATTAATAATAAAAAAACAGTTTGAATGATTGATTCAATGACTCACTCATAGACTTCAATTGTTTCATTGCTGAACGAATCAGTGTATTTGAACAAATGTCTTGAATGAATGATATAATGACTCATATAAAGACCTCACTTGTTTCATGACTGGACGAATCAGCGTTTCTGAACAAATCTCTTGAATGACTGATTCAATGACTCACTCATAAAAACTTGTTTCATAACTGGACGAATCAGCGTTTTTGAACAAATCTCCTGAATGACTGATTCAATGACTCACTCATAAAGACTTCAATTGTTTCATTCCAGGATGAATCAGCGTTTTTGAACAAATCTATTTGAATGACTGATTTCATGACTCACTCATAAGGCCTTCAATTGTTTCATCGCTGAATGAATCAGCGTTTTTGAACAAATCTCTTGAACGAATTATTCAAAGACTCACTCAGACACTTCACTTTTTCCATAACTGGACGAACCAGCGTTTTTGAATAAATCTCTTGAATGAATGAATCAATGACTCACTCATAAAGAGTTCAATTGTTTCCTTGCTGAATGAATCACCGTTTTTGAACAAATCTCTTGAACGAATTAATCAAAGACTCACTCAAACACTTCACTTTTCCATAACTGGACGAACCAGCGTTTTTGAATAAATCTCTTGAATGAATGATTCAATGACTCACTCATAAAGACTTCAATTGTTTCATTGCTGAATGAATCACATCTCTTGAATGAATGATTCAATGACTCACTCATAAAGACTTCAATTGTTTCATTGCTGAACGAATCAGTGTTTTTGAACAAATCTCTTGAATGAATAAATAAACGACAAAAACATTTTTAACAGTCCTTTGTCGCCACCTACTGGTGTAACGAAGTAATGATACATTCGTCTTTATTTGAAGCACCAAGTTAGTTTCAAAAGGGGGATTTGCATTATCGTAGAAGTCAATGATTATATCCAAACAATAAGTCCCATGTTTCCAAGATAGATGCGCATTTGCATGGGCAGGATTTGAGACAGATGATTCGACGAGTGAACCCTTACTATGTAGTGACTCTCACTTGAGGGTTAGTGAACTGAACAACCCCTTCACCTTCATTCAACACTCATTACATCATCTTTTCTGATGCCCACAGTGGCCGACTCGATGAAGGCCGAGATCTGGGTCACCTGGACGTGTGTGTGTGTGTGTGTGTGTGGTGTCCCGAGACCGTTCAGGCCGTAACCGCAGCACAACAGCTGATAATCAGCTAATCAGCTTTACCACACAGATCCGACACACACCGTCACGTGCTAGAGAAACACTCGCTTGTACACACTTCCCTTTTCTACCGTGACTCAGAAAACAGCTCAACGCTAACAAGGTTACACTGATACAAAAAAGTGAAAAGTTACTGTAAACCCAGAAATAGCACATGAAATGTCATTCTTACAAAAATAAATACATGCATCATGTGATGAGGACAAACACAGGCCAAAGGCAACATCAGCGAGAGCAACATCTAGACTCGCATGACATGGAAAATGTGTGTGTGGCTGCAGGTGTTATTAATAACGGCACAAAACCACAAGTAAAGCATGACTCATTCACAAGTATCAAATCATATTGAAAGAATTCTACAAATCTTTATTTTTTAATAATCAAGGTGACTTGATTCATTGTTGTGTTAATATTAATATTTTTTTTAATTTTGTTTATTATTTAATTATTATTAAGAGCTGATAGTTTGTTTTAAAAATTTGTTAATATTAATAATATTATAATAAAAATATATGTATAATATTACAATTATATAATATTATAAATATATAATAATATATAATATAACATTATAAATATATAATATTAATAATATTATAATAATATATAAATATATAATATTATATAATATATTTTATCAATTTATTTATTATTTAGCAATAAGCAATTTTATTATTTAATGTGTATTTTCTAAACAGCTATTCTTATTTTAATACCAAGTAAATATGAATAAAATTATTGTTTAGTGTGAAAGATTTGCTCATTTTATTATGATGATTATTATTATTTATTAATAAAATATTTTGATTATTAATTACATTTTCTTTAAAAAAAAAATAATATAGATAATGGCTATCATTTCATTTTAATACCTTTTAATATGAATGCAATATTAATTCAAATTTTGTATTGTTTTGAGTTCAAATTAATATCTTATTGTATTGTTATTTAATTACTATTATTTATGAATTATTATAATTTGTGAAATAAATCATCAATTTATCATCAATTAGAATTCATATTTTTAATAATAGCTGACAGCACTAATTTCACTTAATACTTTTAAATATTAATATAATTAATCAATATTCATGTTGTGTGTTAATATTGATAGCTTGTTTTATTATTATTAATTTATTAATGAAATCTGTTATCTATTAGTAGAGTATGACACTGAAGATCATTAGCAGTTAAAAATATACAAGGCCTACGAGAATTTAGAAAAAAACTATATATAAAGCCTTTATTTGTTCATGGCTCTACACTGTAAGAAAAAAATTGTTGGTTTAACTTACAAAATTAAGTTATCTGGTTGCCTTAAAATTTTAAGTTCACTGAAATGGAAAAAGTGAGTTAATACAATGAAGGAGATTGATTTAATCATCAGAAACTCAAAATTATATGTTATCTGAACTAAATAAATTATTTAAGTTGATATGACAAAAGAAAAAATGTTGTGATAACACATCTTGAACATTTTTTTTACAGTGTAACATTTTAAAAACTATGACATATAACCGTCAGCGGACACTTTTCAAGTAAATTTAACTAATTTTAGGGATTTTCAACTGAAAATCGAGACTAAAAAAGAATGAGTGAAGCCATTATGTCTCACAGGCTTTTATGTCTTTAAAACTGCTTCACAGTTTAACAATTTAACATTACACAGAGAGCGTCAGCCAAAGTGAACATTTACAGGGATGTGCTATTCAAGCCCGTGAGGTGAGAAGTGTGTGTTGTGTTGGGTTCATGTTCGTCTGCACTCGCTAAATACGACAGAGACGTGTTTGTTTGTGCTGTGGCTCGTCTGACACCGGATGACCTGACGGCATATTTAAAGGACGGATTATTGAGCGAGTCGCGCTCGTCCTCATCCAGATCCGAGAACAGATAACGCAGAAGCAGATATATTATCAATATATATATAATAAAAACAGATGTGCAATGCCTGCAGAATTTGTGGCCTGCGATGAAGTACTGACAAGAAACGATCTGCTATTAAGCCTTAAAGTTCTGCATAATTAGGGGCGTGGCCACTTGAGTGACAGGTGGATTGCCGCTGACGTCACTCGTCTGCTATCTGTTAGCGTCACGTCACTTCAGCTAATCGTATCTTTGCCCATTTACTTATCCACGAGTGACGTGCTGCCAAGATGGCGATGGCCAGCTCCGCCCACTTTAGGCTTCAGAAATGCTTTTCAGAAACCTACAGGTGACGTCACGGACACTACGTCCACATGTTTTACAGTCTGTGGTGCGATGGCACTGTAGAAGTGTACATTTTTGTGAATGAGGCCTATTAGATCTCACGCTGCCTATGGAGCCAATCAGCAGTAGGGGGCGTGTTCACTCATAATTGGGTAGGAGAGACAGTGAGCCAATCAGCAGTAGGAGGCGTGTTCACTCATAATAGGGTAGGAGAGACAGTGAGCCAATCAGCAGTAGGGGGCGTGTTAATGTCCAGAGAGCAAGAGGGATATAGAAATACTGTAGAAAGACAGATGGCTGAGAGACATTACAAAAGAGAATTTTTTTTTCATATTTAATAGCCAACTTTGATATTATTGATGCACTCCATTACGTACTGCTCTGTTAGGATGACTAAAAGATCAGTGGTCTAGCTCATTAATGTCAAAATGATTAAAGAAGGCGGGGCTTACCGTTCACAGAAGGGTGTTACCAGTGAATGAATGGCTGATAAAATGTAAGTAGATAAACATTTTATATTTGACAACTGTTTTACAATAGAAAATGTTCAACTACCGACAGTAACCCGTGACGCAAATGTTTTTTTTTTTCAATTTTTCCTTTTTGAATTGAAAATATGCTATAATTTCATTGATTCATGTAGAATGTATGCATATCGCATACTTAAAAATTAAATATTATTTACTAATAGTTTATTTATTTTCACTAATATATTGAGCCATTATTTTATTTAAATAAAAATACTAGGGAATGGGATGGGCAACGATTAATCGTGATTAATCGCATCCAAAATAAAAGTTTGTGTTTACATAATATATGTGTTTGTAGTGTGTATAATTAATTTGTATATATAAATACACACACATGCATGTATATATTTAGGAAAAATGTGCTATTAATATATCAAATATTTATATATAATATTAATTGTGAATAAATAAATATAAAATATATACATGCACATATTTCTTAAATATATACAGGCATGTGAGCGTATTTAGATAAACAAATTTATTATACACACTACAGACAAATATATTATGTAAACACAAACTTTTATTTTGGATGCAATTAATCGTTGCCCATCTGTAAAAAATATCCAATTTTAGTTTGGGCGAAAGCCCCGAATATCCACTGACCCCAGAACCGCCCCTGCGGAGGGTCACAGCGAATCGTGATGGATTATTCTTCAGGTCATGTGACTTTTATCCTTAATGCATTACAGCACTCACACAGAGGAGAGCAACAAGTCTTTCCTGTTGGAATTATGAATCATGAATGACAGGCAATTTCTCTGTGCTACTTTAGTATTATTGATATAGCAGTTTTATTACTATTTTTGTTCTAGTTTTGATATTGCCTTGGCAACTAGCTGAAATAAAATAAATAAAGCAATGAAAAAGCTTCGTCATGGTTTTAGTTCACTATATTAACCCTAAAATCCAGGATGCAACAACAAAAATACCACACAATAACACACACCTAGAGATCTCCTGAGATAAGGGTGCAAAACACACACTCACAGATGCTTCACTGTCCAATTACTAAGTTTATGATATTTGCTGTGCTCTAAAAACCAAACCCTTTCACAAACCCAATGTCATCAGTAGATCTAAACTAAATCATTGTACTAAACTGATCAACTAAACTGATTTCAGTGTAGCAAAACAAGTCTGGCAACACACATACGCATGCACAAAATACACGCATGTCACAAGGAATCAAATAAATAAATAAATCACATTTTAATTCTATTAACGCACATAAAACACAACACACTGCATGCATGAGTGCTAGAGACGAGAGAACTGTCGCATTACGTGCGTTTTTGCATCAGTGTTGCAAATGCAACACGTTATTATGAGTGCATTGCAACACACTCCCACTGATGTAATAACACACACCTATTAGTGCGTGTGAAAAACTGTCTCCTGTCAGCAAACGCGCTCAAAGCTTCACTTAACCGACACTGACAACACACATGACGCGCGCGCATACAGGCTGATACGTATATATCGATTATCGGCGATCAGTCGGTTAGTGACGTACCTCTCCCGCTCAGCTCGTGCAGGGGGATCGTGTCCCCTCCACCGTCGTACGGGAGATAGGGGTCTGCGGAGTCCTCCTCCACACCGATCATCGCGATCCTCGGGTCACAGGCGCGCTCGGGCAGCCGGAGAGAGCGCGGCGGCCATGATCACAGCGCTGAATGAGTGAGATTGAGAAGACAGCTGCGCGATTGCGTCACTCCAGTGCGTCAATGCGGCAGCCGATGACGTCAGCACGCTCGAGACGCGCTCGGTTTATTGTGCTATTTTTATTTATTTTTTTTAGTAATTATCTTCTTGGATCTCTTGTTATATTTGTTGATGTTTCATGGTTGTCTTATGTCAAATAAAAATAAATAAAAAAATAAATAAAAACCGTCGCGTTCGGTTTGCTAGCGGCTAGCCTGTCTGTTTGTATCATGGAACGATACAATTATATTACGAAATGTCTTCAAAATGTATACACAACAGTGTAAATAAGAAGTACTTCTTAGATATTCGAGATATTTCAGTCTAAATATGACATAAAAGCAGCGCACTAAAGCCTTAACGTTAGCATTATTTCAAAAACCTTGGCTTAGACCAATCAATTTCCATGGCTGTTTTGCCATTTGTGATTAATAATTAATGATTGAACAATTTCTTGTGATTTTTTTTCCCCTCCATTCTGTCACCTGAGTTTTGGTTCCTTGCCACTGTCAGCTTTGGCTTGCTTAGTTGGGGACACTTAATATTCAACAATAGTACTGATCTCCGCATTGACAGTTTTATATGAGAACTGAACTGAGCTGGATGATGACATCACTGTTTACTCCAGAGCGGCTATATATATAAATGAACTAAATTAGTAAAGCTGCTTACAAATAATCTGCATTGTAAAAAGCGCTATATAAATAAAGGTGGCTTTACTTGACACACACACACATAATCACTCACTCACATACACACACACACACAAGCACCTAGTACCTTATTCCAGTACTCAAAAAAGTAGACCTTCACACCCCATGATCACCATTTACCTTTAGCAATAATCCTGCTGTTGCCAGGCAACATGTCTGGACTATGTGATGAGGTCACCCATAGGCTTTGATATGGTGTTTAAATCAAAGCGCCTCAGTCCTGCTAGTGTTTTCTGGTTCAGAAATCATCACACACGGAGCACTGAAACTGAACACCTGTGAGGGTGAAGCGCCAGAGACCCTCTTCATCACACCGAGGATATAAACAGTAACACACATCTGACACGTACTCGCATACAGCAACAACCGGAGTAAGTGGATACCAGTCTGAACTCACTGGAACGCCTCTTCAAGGTGAAAGGCCAGTCAAACTGGTTCCCATGTGGCATTTCATTATACACACACACGTTTCCGGTTCATCAGTCATGCCAGTTTTCCACCGTATTTCCCATCGTTTAATAAAGCAGCTCTCTCTGGTTGTAGGGCTGAACGATTATTAAAAAATAAAAACGAATTTGTGTATTCGTGAAGGCAACATGACTAAAGATAAGGGTCTCAGGATAAAATCTTGATGATTTCATGTTTAAAAGACAAACATTAAGGTTAATCTTGAAATTTTACAGTTTTAATGTAAAATAAAAGTATTATTATTATAGTTTTTCTTAAATACAATTAAATGCAACAACAATAATATTTATGTTTTTTTTTAGTTTGTAGTATATATTATTTTATCCATATATGATATATTTGATATATGCTCACAAAATATTAGGGCAAAAGGTGCATAAAGAAATCAAAATTAAAACAGTCATAAATATTACTATTGTAATTTTACAGTTGTATTGTAAAATAAAAGTAATGTACATACAATGTTTTAATTTACAATGAAAAATAACAATAGTACTAATTTTATTTAGTTTGCAGTGTTGTTTTAGTATACATTATTTATTAAAAATAACAACAACAATAATTATTATTATTTTATATCCATATTGATATCTCCTGACAAAATTTAGGCCAAATTGTGCATTAAGAAATTAAATTTAAAAAGCCATAAATATTAGTATTGTAATTTTACAGTTAAAGTAATGTTTTATATTGTATTTAATAATTATTAGATTTTTTTTGTGAAATATTATAAGGGTAATACGTCTTATTTTATTATTTTAAATAATAATTATTACTATTATTTTACATCCATATTGACATATACTTAAACAATGTTTTTACAATTTAAAATTTTACAGTTGCAATGCACAAAAAGTATATTTTCGTATTGTATTTCTTAAATATGTCTTTATTTAAATATTACAAATATTAAAAATATTTTATATTTAATAATAATAATAAAAATGTATTATTATTATTATAATAAAGCCATATTGATATATAGTCTCATTATGTCCAGATTGTGCAGCCCTACAATCAAGCACAGCAAACCTGCTATCTTTTTCTTTCATTTTTTTTGTTTAAATCGCATTTTAAAAAACTTTTTTCCCTCAGAAAACTAGCAATTAAATTTTTCTCCCCCTAAATCCCAATCCGTACCTGGTTTCCCCTCCGCGCCGGCCGTGTCGGACAGGCAAGGAGTGTTTGAGAGAGTCTGAAACGTGACACCTCCTTGTTTCACAGAGACTCTTGTTGTGTTTGCTGGTCCATTCAACAAAGCTCTGCCGGACTCATGAATAATGAACAGATCTCATGCAGAAAACACATTTCTGTGTGTAAAGCTCTCTTTATAATAAAGACACACACTCACAGAAGCAGCTCTGGGTCCTACAGGCACAAACCCAATAGCAACAGCCAAAAGAAACACTGACCCAATACACACTTCCACACAAAAGAAAGAAATTATACCTTTTACTCAGCAAGGATGCATTCAATTGATCAAAAGTGACAGTAAATGCACATTTAATATTACAAAAGATTTATATTTCAAATGAATGCTGTAACCCTGAAAAGATGTTTCCACAAAAATAAACTTTTCAACATTGATGATAATGTTTCTTGAGCAGCAAATCATCATATTAGAAAGATTTCATCGTTAATAGGACTGAAGAATGAAAAGTAATGATGAATTTTTAGCTTTGATATTCACATAGAAAACAGTTATTTTAAATTGTAATAGTATTTTCACAATATTGTTTTTTTACTGTATCAAATACAGTAAAAAATACAGTATTTAATCAAATAAGTGCAGCCTTGGTGAGCAGAAGAGACTTCGCAAAAAAAAAAAAAAAACACAAAAAAGTGAAACCCCCTCAAGAGGATCCCATCTAAAGGATAAAAATGCATAAGTCTGTGTTGTCAGAGAATGTCTAATTGAAGAGAACTGGCACTGGCTGGTTACTTCCGGTTTCTGGACTGGCTGCAGTAACGCGTCTGTCCATGCGGGGGCGCTCGCGGTCGAGTGCAGAATGAATGGGAGTCAGTGGGGTTTCACCCCCAGAAATCCACTTTTCTCAGGATGTAATTTTTGGTCAAGTAATTTGAAAGTTGCATTCAAAAGGGAGAGCTAAGATAATACACTCATTTTTAAGTTCGCTTATCTGCTCTAAAAATCCATTCAAAACTGTGATGACGTCACACAATAGCAGAATGCTAGCGTGTTCCGGCCAACAACGGCCTAACCTGTAGGAAATCAAAAGGACATAAGTACTCGTTCATTCGACTTTTGGCCTATAATCTACATTGAACTTGCGGAATTAACAATAAAATCTATGTTGATTTAACGACAAGCAGATGAAAGAGACACATTTAGCCGTTTAGCCCCATAGACTCCCATTTATTCTGCTCTCGCCCGTGATCACCTCCAGTGGAATTCTGATGGAACTGCAACCAAGATGATACAATGATACACAATGGGGCTAATGAAGTGCCAAGGCTCTCCGTTAGACGGGCTCTGGTGTTGTGTTGCAGTGCTTCACATCGCCACCTAGCTGCCTGGAGTGCACACTACATCGAATTCGAACGCCATCGAACGCCACGCCGAACGCCACTTTTTGCGTTTTCTCTTCACACACTTTTGCGTCACCATATGCACGCGGATTTCCCACCCATAACGCTCGACTAACAGCAGAATAAAAAGCGATAGCACAACGCCACTTTTGCGCTTTCTCTTCAGATCGTTTCCGTTTTAAGTGTCCCAAAGCATAGTGTGTTGGAAAGAGAGTGTCAGATTCCCGGGATGGTCTACTACTTCCGGTGGATTTGTGAAATGTGGATCTGTGCTCACTATTGCTGCGTTCCAGTCCAAAATGGTCCTGCCCTTCACTCGCTAACTTTTTTATTATTATTATTGCGACAGACAATATACAAAGAGATTTACACGACAATACAACTCACAACAAACAGAGAATAAAGAAAAAAAAAATCGTGCCAGGGGTAAAGTTACAATAATTTAAAGTTACAAAAATTCACTCGCTAACTTCCCTCCGTCTCGTTCACTCGGTGTGCGTCACTGCTATCGTCGCACGAGCGCCGACTACTGGCGGGAAATGGAACATCCGAAGGCCTTGGTCACTTCGAATCAGCGTTGGAGTTGATTTATTAATTATTTATGTTTTCCCTATAAGAATTTGTTTAATCCAGCATCCAAATGTATATAGATGTGTTTGGGTTGTTTAAAATAAAAAAAAACATAATTAATATAAATCGTGGAGTTGTTTGTAGTGGTGGTGATTAGATGAGATCTGCGGCGATGTTTCAATCGTGTTGCATTGTGGGATATTGAGTGTACATTAGAGCCCGACCGATAAAGGATTTTGAAGGCCGATACCGATACAAATATTTGTTGGTTTTAAAATCCGATTTTCCGATATATCGGTCGATATTTTTTTTTCCGAAACGCGCAACAAAAAATGAACAGATTTGCAGATAAACATTATTTGCAGTTATTTATGAGTTTTAACTAAAATAATATGATAATGCATTTTATAAAGAAACTTGTTTCTTTTATCGTCACAACAGAACAGACTGATGACTGAGCGCCCTCTGGTGGACAAACTATACAACTCCAACACTCATGACATGGTTCAAGCGTGTTTCGTCCGTTTTTATTTTATTTTTGAAATATTCATTTATCGGCCATTATAACTGCCAATACCGATAGTTTGGAAAACGCCTAATATCGGCCGATAATATCGGCCTGCCGATATATCGGTCTGGCTCTAGTGTACATATGTAGTAGACTCACTCGGGAGCGAGGGTCTGTCCATATACACTTCCCTCGTCCACTTCACAAAGTGGAACGCACTTCAAAATGGCGGCAGGGATTCCTCTGACTACATCGTATTATAATCAGAACACTATTATAATTGTGTGCTTGGGACTTTTGTTTTTGTAATCAGACTCTGAAAAATTACATATATATGTATTTATATCGATTAGAGCCTGACCGATAAAAGATTTTCAAGGCCGATACCGATACAAATATTTGTTGTTTTTATAATCCGATATTCCGATATATCGGCCGATAATTTTTTTTTCCCCAGAAATGCGCAACAAAACATTAAAGGTGCCATCTTGCACATTAAATCAAATCATATTCCATAACAGATGGGGGCAGTATAGTCGATATATCGGTTATCGGCTTTCAAATATAAAGAATTATAGGTATCGGCCAAAATCTCTCTAGTGTAAACACACCCTCAGTCTCATATAAAGCGGTGTGTGTAGGAGTGTGTGTACCTGGAGACGCGTCCCCGTCGAGAAGGTTGTCGTCTTCTGTTGTGTGGAAGTCCATGATGACGCCGGCTCCATCGAGAAGCTCTTCGTCACTGCTGGCGCTCGTGATGCTGTTGTAGCTGTTCCTGCCGTAGCCTCTGGTGAACAACTGCTCAGACTCCATTTATCAGCACAGCACCCTGAGAACACACACACACACACTTCACAGATCAGGCGTGGAGGACGGTATAATGCAGGGATAAGTTGTCAGTTTAATCAAGCGAACACACACACGGAAGTAACGCCAGTTTAAATGGACGGATTAATAGACATATACATAAAAGCGTTTGACTAATGTTTTAAAATGTAGTATTCATTCATCTTTGGTTCAAATCTACATTGAAATGATTAATGTGCTGTATTTTATTTAACAACATTTTATGTCTTTTATGTTTACACATTTAAAGGATTTATTAATGTTTTTAATTTTTTATTTAACTACATTTTAAAACAAATAATAAGAAATATTATTTATTAAATAAATTAATGCCACATTGATTACCTTATTATTAGTATTATTATTAATCAATGTTATGAATAAATAAACAAATACATTCCAGGTTCATTCTTATTATTAATAAACAGATTAATAATGGAAACATGAAATGAATGCCATACAGGCTTTATTATTATTATTAGTCATTGTTATAAATAAATAAACAAACAAACAAATAAATGCCGGTTTCATAATTATTATTAATAAATATATATTGTGAATAATTAAATGTCATTCAGGTTTCATTATTACAGTTCATTGTTATAAATAAATAAACAAAAAAAATGCTTTTTCATTATTATTATTATTATTATTATTATTATTATTATTATTATTATTATTAACAATAATCATAGATATTATAAATAATTGAATGCCATGCAGGTTTATTAATATTATTATAGTAAATAAATAAATAAATACAGGCTTTCCTATTATCAATAATAAACAAACACGCAAGCAAACAAACATCCTATCCGCTGTGTCGCCTCCTGTTGGACAGAGCGCAGAATATTCACACCGAGAGAGTGTGAAAACAACACGGTAAATGACAGCAGCAAGTGTTCAGACGCTGTGTGTGTGTGTGTGTCATTCAGAGTACAAGTACACTAGACTTTACTGTATTAAACCCTGAGTCAGAGCAAAGCTCAGTCCTTCACTCACAGTACAAAGTACAAAAGTCGCCCGCTGAAAATCACACACACAATGATATGTGATATTAGATGTAGTGGTCCACAGTCCACTAATAAGTCGTCAAGTAAGGGACAAACAGACAGAGGAAGCTGGAGACTTACAGTAAATCCAGAGAAACTGTCATCACAGCAGCCGTCCACTTCATTACGAGAGAGAAAGAGAGAGAGAGTGTCACGGCTGCTTCTCCACGATACGGAACGCATCAGTGTTTCTCTGTGTCACCTTACGCTTGCCTGTTGTTGTTCAACCTCTCTCTCTCTCTCTCTCTCTCACACACACTATTTCAACTGAGTGTTATTGGCATGACGTGCCATTGCAAATACATGAGCAATGAACAAAATAATGAATAGGTTATGCATAAATAAATTTTTTAAAACCAATTAATAAGTAAATAAACACAACACATTTTCATAAACAGACTCCTCATTCTGTGTTTGTTTGTTCTCTATATTTACAGCATATGTATTGTTTCTAAACATGGTGTTGCTAATCAAATCTAATGTTTTCCCTTCAATCTCATAATGGGAAAAGAGTCCTTCATGCCAGATCGAATCACAATCCTTCTCAAAGTCAACGGAGAACGGCGGGAGTGTTCTTTCCTGTTATTCTTAGAGAGAGTTCCAAATATTCCAAAAGTTCTTACCGTTCTAAAAGTTCTTACTGTTCTAAAAGTTCTTACTGTTCTAAAAGTTTCAAAAGTTCCAAAAGTTCTTACTGTTCTAAATGTTCCAAAAGTTCTAAATGTTCCAAAAGTTCTTACTGCTCTAAAAGTTTCAAAAGTTCCAAAAGTTCTTACTGTTCTAAATGTTCCAAAAGTTCCAAAAAGTTCTTAATGTTCTGAAAGTTCCAAATGTTCTAAAATTTCTTACCGTTCTAAAAGTTCTTACTGATCTGAAAGTTCCGAATGTCCCAAAAGTTCTTACTGTTCTAAAATTTCTTACTGTTCTAAAAGTTCCAAATGTTCCAAAAGTTCTTACTGTTCTAAATGTTCCAAAAGTTCTTAATGTTCTAATTGTTCCAAAATTTCTAAATGTTCAAAAATTTCTTACTGCTCTAAAAGTTTCAAAAGTTCCAAAAGTTCTTACTGTTACTGTTCTAAAAGTTCTTATTGTTCTAAATGTTCCAAAAGTTTTTACTGTACTACTGTCCTACTGTTCTAAAAGTTCTTACACTACTGTTCTAACTGTTCTAAATGTTCCAAAAGTTCCTACTGTTCAAAAAATTCTTACAGCTCTAAAAGTTTCAAAAGTTCCAAAAGTTCTTACTGTTCTAAATGTTCCAAAAGTTCTTAATGTTCTAATTGTTCCAAAATTTCTAAATGTTCAAAAATTTCTTACTGCTCTAAAAGTTTCAAAAGTTCCAAAAGTTCTTACTGTTACTGTTCTAAAAGTTCTTGTTGTTCTAAATGTTCCAAAAGTTCTTACTGTACTACTGTTCAACTGTTCTAAAAGTTCTTCCTGTACACTCTAAAAAATGCTGGGTTGTTTTAACCCAATTTTGGGTAAAATATGGACAAACCCAGCCATTGGGTTACATTTTTAAATTACATTTTTAACCCAATGGCTGTGTTTGTCCATATTTTACCCAAAATTGGGTTAAAACAACCCAGCATTTTTTAGAGTGCACTACTGTTCTACTGTTCTTACTGTTGTAAATGTTCCAAAAGTTCTTCCTGTTCTACTGTTCTTACTGTTGTAAATGTTCCAAAAGTTCTTACTGTTCTAAATGTTCCAGATGTTACTGGTATTCACCGACTCCTCCATTGCTTGAAATTATTGATGTGTGTGTTCTTCTTTGTTTGCTCTAGAGTTTGTTTGTACATTCTAAGAGCTTCATGATATTGATGACAGACTTCTTGATTGTCAGGATCTGTGTTTTTGATTTGAAATATGTAGTAATTTTCAACTCACTGTCACTGTCACTCTCTCGCTTTTTCTCTCTCTCTCATGTGTGTGTCTGAGACGAATCACGAGTCCTCGTGTGCAGAGTCACAAGCCTCGGCTGGACTGGAATCATTAATAATAACAACGATGGAAATAATTAACCAGCTTTACAATGGCAGCGTCCGGAGCATGCTTTCACATTCTACTTATACTCCAAAGTGACATGAACACAGGAAAATTATTATTTTTACTTTAATTTTTTTTAAATAATATAAATAAATAAAATTTTATTATATTATTATTAATAAATACTATTATTATTAAATATTCTTTATGTATTCATTGTATTTATATTTATATATACAGGTTTATATAATAATAGTAAAATTATAAATAATAATAATAATAAGTATTATTAATGTTGCTAAATAATAATATTAATTAATAAATAAAAAATACATTCACAACAATAGTCATATTGTTGTTGTAAACTACCATTATTTGTCTGTAATATTACATTTTTTGTATGTAAATATAATTTGTTAATAAAAATAAATAATTGATTAAAACAACTAAGTTTAAATAATTATAGTTAAAAAATATTAATGTTGCTAAATAATACAAATAAATATAAATATTTGTTTTGTTAAAAATAATAATTTAATAACAATACATATAGGTTTGAATAAGGTTTGAATAATAATAAACATTATAAGTGTAATAACTAAATAAATGGTGTTATATAAATATATTGTTTACTTCATGCCTTTCGTTACGTTTGAATGAAGAGCATGTTTCAGGCAATAAATTAATTCTACAGACGAATCATGAGATTCAGGATTGGAGTTGCTTTTCGCTGCCGGGCAGGAGAACAGCAGCGTCTCTGTGAAGGAGAAATCTACAGTAGCCGAAGCAGGAAATGCTATTTATTTACTTCAATTTGAGTGTTTTTCTATGAGATCCAGAGGAGGGAATCACAGAACCAATGAAAACACATTCAACATGAGGAGGGACGAATATGACATTTTTACAGACAAATATTAAGTGCACGGTGCATTATTGTGAAAAAGAAAAAAGTAGGGATGCACGATATATCGATATCAGCTGATATATGTTCATATTTAATGTCATCATTATCGGTCCGATAAGTAAAAGTTGGCTGATGCATTAAAGCCGACAAATACTGGATTATTTCCTGGAATGAATGTTGAGACTTTTATTATTATTTTTTTGTAATCAGGCTCTCAAAAAGTATATAAAACTTTGGATTCAGATTTATCGGTCAATATATCAGTTATTCTTTGAATAAAACAAATTCATATCGGTGCATCCGTGGGAAAAAAAATCATGTGCTGATGGCTGAATATCATAAGTTATTGTCAGTAATTGGATGGCACTCAAAGTATTATGCAATGAAAACAGCAGTTGTTGTTTTTTTAATAGTATGAATTAAAAAAAGAATATAAAACAAACTTAACTATATCGAAATACTCCTGAATCATGGACAAATTCCAGACAACGCATCACACAATTTAGTAAAAATCAAAACTAACTAGGGCTGTCAAAACGATTAATCGTGATTAATCGCATCCAAAATAAAAGTTTGTGTTTACATAATATATGTGGGGGCACTGTGTATAATTATTACATATATATATATATATATATAAACACACACACATGCTTGTATATATTTAAGAAATATTTTCATGTATATTCTGTATATAGATTTATTTATAATTTATATTATATATAAATATTTTATATATAAATAATATTTTTTTCTTAAATATACATGCATGTGTGTTTTATATATATATATATACACAAAATAATTATACACAGTGCACCCACATATATTATGTAAACACAAACTTTTATTTTGGATGCGATTAATCGTTTTGACAGCCCTAAAACTAACTAAAATATCTGAAAAAAATAATACTTATTTCGCTAGTGTGTTAAAACGTTATTACTTTATAATACAGATGTTTTTTTGTTATATTATATATTAAGTTAATTATAAAATGTTCTACTAACTAGCACTTTTCTGTATATGTATTTATTTATTTACAATTTATTCAATTTTCTTTTTTTATTTATCAATTAACTTAATCCTATTTATTATATTCCAATCAAATTTGTGTTTATTTTCCAATACAATATTTAGATTGTTGTTGTTTTTTTCCGTATTATTTTTTAGAAAATAAAAGTTTGGTTTTAGATAGGCAGTGTGTTGGGCAGCCCTGACGGGTCTTGATTTAGAGCCTGCCACACGGATGATTGACACCAGCAAAGCCAAGCCATCAGGTTACCATAGCAACGACTAAGTGATGTCAGAAAGAGAAAAAGTGTGTGAACAGAGAGTGAACAGATGAACCTGAGAGGAGCGAGACCTTGAATCACATCAAGAACATGTCCAGCAAGTAGGGCTACACAAAACTAAGATCAATCTACACCAGCCGGGTTGTTTATGAGTTATACACACTGTTAAGCGAGTGTTTCCAGTGCAGTCTAGATCTGGATCTGTTCACATGCTCCCTACGGATTAAATGATTATGTCCTGAATAAAATGTAACTAAATACATCAAACAAACACTCTTACACAACTTTCATCATCTCTCTCTCTCTCTGTTGTCATGGAAGGATCGCCTAGGTGACTGTTGCCTGGAGATGAATCAGCACTTTCAGATCCATTTGACTCAACATGCTAGTAAAGATGACATACAGCAGGAACACATCCTGTAATACTGTGTCGTACATATAAAATAAAAAATAAAGTGCAATTTCAATTCGATATCATGCTATTCTGACTTTCTATCACTCACAATTCCAAGTTTATCTCTCAATTTTATAACTCACATTTCTCAAAAATTGTGAATTTTCACTGGTATCTAAAAATCTTGAGTGTAATAATCTCAATTCTGACTTTATATCACGGCACGCAATTCCAAGTGGGGATGGGCAACGATTAATCGCGATTAATTGCATCCAAAATAAAAGTTTGTGTTTACATAATATATGTGTGTGTAGTGTACATAATTAATTTGTATATATAAATACCCACACATGTATGTGTATATTTAAGAAAAAATGTGCTATTAATATATCAAATATGTATATTTAATATAATATTAATTATGTATAAATATATATAATAAAGTATATACATGCAAATATTTCTTAAATATATACATGCATGTGTGTACATTTATATTTACACACTACACACACATATATTATGTAAACTTTTATTTTGGATGCGATTAGTTGCCCATCCCTACAATACTATTATTATTATTATTATACTATGATATTTTTTTTATTATTTTATTATAAATTGCTTTTTATATATATATGCATGTATCTTTATTTCAATGTATTATTCTTAACTACCCTCTTTTTGCATCTTTGTTTCATTTTGATTATGTAATTATATTTTATATTAGGGCTGTCAAACGATTAATCGCGATTAATCGCATTCAAAATAAAAGTTTGTGTTTACATAATATATGTGGGTGTAGTGTGTATAATTATTTTGTATATATAAATACACATACATCCATGTATATATTTAAGAAAAATGTGAGAGTATATACTTTATATATATTTTTGCATAATTAATATTATGTGTGAATATAAATATTTGATATATTAAGAACACATTTTTCTTAAATATATACATGCATGTGTGTCTATTTATTTATACAAAATAATTATAAACACTACGCCCACATATATTATGTAAACACAAACTTTTATTTTGGATGCGATTAATCGCGATTAATCGTTTGACAGCCCTATTTTATATTACATTAATGTGTCATATTTTATGATGTAGTACTATCATAAAATTAATTAAACTTTGCGTTATATATATATATTAGTTTCACTCAAACATTATTCTTACTACTTGCTCGTTTGCTTTTCACTGCCATTAATTTGATTTTATTATAACTTAATTACTTCCTTTAATTTTGCGCAATTTGTAATTTTTCATACTTCATAATTTTTCTATATTATGAATCTAGCAGGTTGCATGCACCATCATTAGATTCATTCATTTGTATATAAATACCCACACATGTATGTGTATATTTAAGAAAAATGTGCTATTAACATATCAAATATTTATATTTTATAGAATATTAATTATGCATAAATATATATAAAGTATATACATGCAAATATTTCTTAAATATGTACATGCATGTGTGTATATTTATACACAAATTAATTATACACACATATTATGTAAACACAAACTTTTATTTTGGATGCGATTAATCGCGATTAGTTCTGTCTTTACAACTTGCAATTATGAGTTTATATCAAATATTCAGAATCGTGAGATAAAAAGTCACAATTTGTTTTATTTTGTTCTTCAGTGGCGAACAGAAGCTTCAAGTCATTCATTTTTGGAAAGACACGCAGAACTTCCTTCTGTTTTTTCCTGAGTGAACTTCTCCTCTAACAAACTCATGAATGCATGTGATGTTGGCACGGTGCAAAGCCAAAACAATGTGTTTCTATGTTTTTGAGAAACATTCTCATCTCTGTGACTCTACACTGAAGGCAACAGGGCCTCAACATCATCAGTGACGAGCATGTTAATGATCAGAGTCTCAGCAAACAGGGTCACCAGAACACAAGCACAGTTTGACGGAAACTAACACATGTTTCTGAGAAGCACGTACAGCCTGAATGTGTGTGTGAAGCTCATCTTATGAGCATGTACATGATGATCATCAATCAACAAAAGCTCAAGTAATCCCCACAGCGTTCAATAAAGTAGCGGACTGACAGAAAATCTCACGCGCATGCATCTCACACTTCTATTCAAGGACTGGATGCAAATAACACTGCGAGTCCAGTTCACACAATCATTGAAATACACATGCATGGGTATATTCGCAAAACAGCACACATGAACCGGTTTGCATGGAAATACAGATCAAAATAACCGGCAGCTGCTTGTGAATGGAGCGTCTGAAGTCTGTGACGAGTGACAGTCTCGCGCTGCTGTTATCGCACAGATGTGACGCTCTTACCTCCGCAATGCCTCGAAACGACCTCTGAACACACGAATCATCCCACCAGCCCGAGCAAAACACGCAACGACATGTTTGCTCTCAGGAACTGGCTGTCATCCTGCTCTGATGAGGCTTGTTTTGGCCCATTCCTGTGTCACTGACGTGTTCACAATCACTTCCGGTTTCCCCTCCGCCGCCTCCATCATCAGGAGAACCAATAGTATGATTTTATTATATCAAATTTTATTTTATCAATAAAATATTTTTTTATTTTACTTAATCAATATTGTAATAATAATATAATAATAATAATAATAACAATAATAATATATAATAATAATATAATAATATATAATAATAATAATAATAATAATATAATAATAATATAGGCTAATAATATCAATTTATTTTATCAATATTTTATCAATAATAATAAAAGTATGATTTTATTTTATCAATAGTATGATTTTATTTTTATTATATAATAATAGAATTATTTTATAATAGTATTTCTTTTACTGTCTATGGATTTTACATGCAACTTAGATTCGTAGTGTAAAAAAAAAATAATAATAATCTAACTCAAAATATCTAAAAAATCCTCTAAATATTAATTAAATAATAAAATATATTCTAAAAAATAAAATTAACGAATGGCAATGGAAAGTAAACGGGTTTTTAATAAAAAAAGTGTTGTTTAGAAATTCTTCAAAATAAGAACAAAATAGTAGAATAATATAACTTTTGATAATAATCTATATTGTGATATTAAAATAGGCTATATTAATTGCTAATTTATTATAAAATAACATACAACGATCAATAAACAAGGGAAGCTGATAAAGTAGAAAATTAATACAGATATATAATAATAATTGCTTTAAAAATTAATCTAAGAGATTAATAGATTCATAATTCAGAAAAATTATGAAGTATGAAATATATATATGAAGTAAATTAGAATAATGCAAAATTAAATGAAGTAATTAATTATAATAAAATCACATTAATGGCAGTGAAAAGCAAGTGAGCAAGTAGTAAGAATAATGATCAACTAAAATTTAAAAAAAATATAACGCAAAGTTTAATTAATTTTATGATAGTACTATATCATAAAATATGACAAATTAATTTAATATAAAATATAATTACATAATCGAAATGAAACAAAGGTGCAAAAAGAGGGTAGTTAAGAATAATACATTGAAATAAAGATACATGCATATATAAAAACAACCAATTTATAATAAATTAATAAAAATATATAATAATAATAATAATAATAATAGTATTGTAGGGATGGGCAACTAATCGCATCCAAAATAAAAGTTTACATAATATATGTGTGTGTGGTGTGTATAATTAATTTGTATATATAAATACACACACATGAATGTATATATTTAAGAAATATTTGCATGTACATCCTTTATTTATATTTATACATAATTAATATTATATATAAAAATAAATATTTGATATATTAATAGCACATTTTTCTTAAATATACACATGCATGTGTGGGTATTTATATATACAAATTAATTATACACACCACACACATATATATTATGTAAACACAAACTTTTATTTTGGATGTGATTAATCGCGATTAATCATTGCCTATCCCTATGTTTCAACATCAGGATTTCAATTTCAATTAATATGACCATATAGACCTACATGCTTAGGAGCCCAAACAGGCTTGTTTTAAAGTAAAGCTGTGATTCGCCAAAGACAAACAAGAAAAAAGGCATGATGGTACATAACTTTCTCTTTATTAATAACTTGCTCTCATATATCTCTTAAAGAGAAAGACATTCAGCCTAAATCTAGCCCATGTGTCATGATCAGTCTTTCATTAATGACTCAAGCGCCACAGTAGTCAAAACATTAATCCAACCTGGGTCCAATTTATTAATAAATTAATAAGTCATGAATCATCATCACTATGCATCAGTGTGTATTATTCATAAGCGGGTGCTTCAGTCCAAGCTGCAGTAAAAGTCCTTCTCTCGGCGGTGCTGCTGCACTGGCATGTCCCTCCTGACGTCCCGTAGCGTCTGCAGGTCGATCTGCACCAGCGCGACGCCCACATCTGCCCCCCCGCAGTCCCCGATCACCACCCCCCACGGGTCCACGGCGAGAGCGTGTCCGTAAGACGCCCGCCGCGAGTGATGCGACCCGACCTGAGCCGCCGCCAGCACGAAACACTGCGTCTCGATCGCCCTCGCCCGCAGGAGCACCTGACGGGACACAACAACTTCACCAGGAGAACACACTCAGATTCAAGATTCAATTCAATTCTGATCTTAATTGCGTATTAGGGCTGTCAAACGATTAATCGCATCCAAAATAAAAGTTTGTGTTCATATATGTGGGTGCACTGCGCACTGTAAACAAATATTGTTGGCTTAACTTAAAAAAGTAAGTAACCTGGTTGCCTTAAAATTTTTAAGTTGATTGAACTGGAAAAAGTGAGTTAATACAATGAAGGAGATTGATTTAATCACGAGAAACTGAAAATAATAAGTTATCTCAACTAAAAAAAATTATTTAAGTTGATTTGACAAAAGAAAAAATATTGTGATAACAAATCTATGTAAAATATATATATATATATATATATATATATATATATATATATATATATATAATCTATAAATAAATACACACACATGCTTGTATATATTTATGGAAAAAAATTAAATTGTATAAATTATTTTATATATTTTATATATTATATATATATATATATATATATATATATATATATATATATATATATTTTATATATAATTATATATATATATATATATATAATTTACATATTATTTATATTTAAAATATTTATATTTATATATAATATAAAGTAGATATAAATCTATATAGGGTATGTGCATGAAAATATTTCTTAAATATATACAAGCATTTGTCATAAAATTTTAAGTTGGTTGAACTGGAAAAAGTGAGTTAATACAATGAAGGAGATTGATTTAATCAAGAGAAACTGAAAATAATAAGCTATCTCAACTAAACAAATTATTTAAGTTGATTTGACAAAAGAAAAAATGTGATAACAAATCTTGAAAATGTTTTTTTTACAGTGTGTATAATTATATATATATATATATATATATATATATATATATATATATATATATATATATATATATATATATAAAACACACACACATGCTTGTATATATTTTTTAAAAAATTATATTATATAAATTATTTTATATTATATATAATTTTTTATATAATTATATATATATTTTATATATAATTTTATATATAATTTATATTTAAAATATTTATATTTATATATAAAGTATATATAAATCTATATACAGAATATACATGAAAATATTTCTTAAATATATACAAGCCTGTGTCACACACAGCACCTTTAAGAAACAACATCAAAATGAGATGCAATTCAATTCGAGAAATCAATATTTTCAACCAAGCGCTCCTGTAGTGTGTGGATGACGGATCTGGTGAAGCACCTCCCAGTGCGCGGCTCCCGTGGCCACCGTGAAGGCTGATGGGAACGTCAGGATCTCGGCTCCGTGTCTCTGCAGCGCTGACGACAGCTCGGGGAAACGCAGGTCATAGCAGACGCCCAGACCGACCTGCCGAACATAAGGCTGCACTTTAATTCACCTTAATCGTGTACATATTTAAACAGCATTTTGAAAAAATATTATATAGTAATTACATACGTTTTTTTCTTTTTACTTTTATTGTGAGAGCCAGTAATAGCAGATCTGGTGATCGATGGCGGTCCTTCTCCAGTTTGAATAAAATTTTTCCGAAGTGAACTAATTTGTTTTTGTAATTAAGTAATATGTAAGTAATTCTGTATTTTCAGCTTCTGAATCATGAATATTGTTATTCGGGTGTCACTATTGTCCTGTGCATTGGGTTATCAGCATCAAGCCTGTTCATTTACACCCACAATGTAATTCCAAATTTAGCATTTCAATCAACAGTAAATTTTTCGTTAACCTTTTCCCATATGTCTTGGAGTGTCGCAATAATATCGTATTGTGAGTTCAGTATCGTGATATGTATCGAATCGTGACATGAGGGTATCGTTACACCCCTACTGACGCATTATTTGTTTGTGTGTGAAAGTATGAGCATGAGAATCAACCCTGTTACCTTCCCGATGGGCGTCTGGACCGGCGGGAGCAGTCGAGGTCCCGGTACTGTGAAAGCGCTCTCTTTAAGAGACACACCTTTACTGGTCAACTCCACATCGAACAAATGAGCCTTCCTGTAGACCGACACGACCTCACCTGAGCGCAGAAACACACACAGAGATCTTATTATACACACTTCTACTTAAGAGTGTCATTTCATCTGCAACTATTATAACACTTATACTGGTGACAAATTCCTTGTATGTTCTGCATACTTGGCCAATTCAGATTCATACCACTTAAAGGGATAGTTGACCCAAAAATGAAAATTAGCCTATGATTTACTTGCCCTCAAGTCATCCTAGACGTATATGACTTTCTTCTTTCAGATGAATACAATCTGAGTTGATTAATTAAAAACTGTCCTGGCTCTTCCAAGCTTTTTAATGGCAGTGAATGGCTGGAGAAAATTTGAAGCCCAAAAAAGTGCATCTATCCATGATAAAAGTGCATCTATCCATGATAAAAGTGCATCTATTCATGATAAAAGTGCATCCATTCATGATAAAAGTGCATCTATCCATGATAAAAGTGCATCTATCCATGATAAAAGTGCATCTATTCATGATAAAAAGTGCATCTATCCATGATAAAAGTGCATCTATTCATGATAAAAAGTGCATCTATCCATGATAAAAGTACATCTATCCATGATAAAAGTGCATCTATTTGTGATAAAAGTGCATCTATCAATGATAAAAGTGCATCTAGCAATGATAAAAGTGCATCCATTCATGATAAAAGTGCATCTATTCATGATAAAAGTGCATCTATCCATGATAAAAGTGCATCTATCAATGATAAAAGTGCATCTAGCAATGATAAAAGTGCATCCATTCATGATAAAAGTGCATCTATCCATGATAAAAGTGCATCCATCCATGATAAGTGCATCCATCCATGATAAAAGTGCATATATTCATGATAAAAGTGCATCTATCCATGATAAAAGTGCATCCATCCATGATAAGTGCATCTATCCATGATAAAAGTGCATCTATCCATCATAAAAGCGCATTTATCCATGATAAAAGTGCATCTATCCATGATAAAAAGTGCATCCATTCATGATAAAAGTGCATCTATCCATTATAAAAGTGCATTTATCCATCATAAAAGTGCATCTATCCATGATAAAAGTGCATCTATCCATCATAAAAGCGCATTTATCCATCATAAAAGTGCATCTATCCATGATAAAAGTGCATCTATCCATGATAAAAGTGCATATATTCATGATAAAAGTGCATCTATCCATGATAAAAGTGCATCCATCCATGATAAGTGCATCTATCCATGATAAAAGTGCATCTATCCATCATAAAAGCGCATTTATCCATGATAAAAGTGCATCTATCCATGATAAAAAGTGCATCCATTCATGATAAAAGTGCATCTATCCATGATAAAAGTGCATCTATCCATTATAAAAGTGCATTTATCCATCATAAAAGTGCATCTATCCATGATAAAAGTGCATCTATCCATGATAAAAGTGCATCTATTCGTGATAAAAGTGCATCTATCCATTATAAAAGTGCATCTATCCATCATAAAAGTGCATCTATCCATGATAAAAGTGCATCCATTCATGATAAAAGTACATCTATCCATGATAAAAGTGCATCTATTCATGATAAAAGTGCATTGTGTGAACTAAGTACTAAGTACCTTTCCCGTTGATGATAACGTGGCTGTTATAAATGCGGCGGTCTGTTTTCCAATCATTTCCTCTCTCATGAAATCCACCCAGAGACAGCCACAAGTCCAGCTTCCTTAACCACAGACAAGCATCTCATCAACAACGACTTCTGGATCATATGTGTCAGTCACATACACACCAGTGGGCTTAACTAACCTGGCCAGGTGTGTGTAGCGGGTTATGATGTCACCATCCAGACTCTCCGAGAGCGCCAGCGTCTCCTCGCGGCTCGAGCCAATGTAGTCGAAGCCCTCCGGCAGGAACACCATGCTAGCCCCGCCCTCTTTGGCCTGCTCGACCAATCGCGTGCAAGCACTGAAGTTGGCCTCTTTGTCAGGGGTGGCGGTCATCTGACAAACTGCTGCCACAGGAAGTGATGATGACATCCTGACAAAACAATCATTTCATAATCAATCATCCTGATAGTACGTTCATTTAAATAATAACATTTTTTTAAAGTTACACTTATTGTGTTCGTTCTGTTTTGGCAGCAGAGAAAGGATCACAAATGTGACCCCCTAAAAGTGGAAATTCTGTCATAAATTATTCATGTCGTTCCAAACCCATGAGACTTTCGTTCATCTTCTGAACACGAATGAAGATCTTTTGATGAAATCTGAGAGGATTCTGTCCCTCCATTGACAGCCTCACAAATGTCACCTTGATGTTTCAAGAAATTCATAAAGAGATTGTAAAATAAATCCATAAGAATCGAGCGGTTTCGTCCAAATTTTATGAAGAGACTCGATCACTTAATACGATGAACTGATCGAATTTAAGCTTTTATTCACATATAAACATTGACTGAAGCGCAAACGTGATGCGTAACACGAGAACGAATTTCATTGGTTCTTCCAGAAGCTCAAATGTGATGCGTAACACAAGAATGAACCTCATTGGTTCTGCGTAACACAAGAATAAATCTCATTGGTCCTTCCAGAAGCTCAAACGTGAAACGTAACACAAGAATGAATCTCATTGGTTCTTCCAGAAGCTCAAACGTGATGCGTAACATGAAAATGAATCTTATTAATTTTTGAGTTGATTAATGGGTGTCTCCAGAAAGTTTTGACTAAACCGCTCAATTCATATGGATTAGTTTTTCAATCGCTTTATGAACTTTTTGAAGCGTCAAAATAGTAGTTGCGTAGCTTTCAATGGAGGAATAGAAATCTCGAACGAAGTCTCGCGGGTTTGCAACGACATGATGGTGAATAAATAATGACAGAATTTTAGATTTTCGGTAAACTATCCCTTTATCAAATACATTACACTAACCTACTCAGCAAAGTCGCAAGACTAGATATTACGGTCTATTTATTTTACGATTAAACAAATATAAGTAAAACATATGTATACATAACATCTCGTTCATTAGAACATCATGCACATTTAATGAACAATAAAGAGAATGTGGATTAAAATGCAAGAACTTGAGAAGTGTTATATGACACAAACAGCATGCAGAAACACACACCTGATCTGTCCTCGCACAGTCCACAGAGCAGCCGCTAGAGAAGCTGGAGACAGGCGCATCGGCAGCGTGTGAGAGTCGCTGACTTCTGTTAATCTGTGCACAGTTTGCACTTCGAGCCCGTTTCACTGCCAAGACAATGACTAACTGTACAGCTGACATATTAACACCGCATGACCTAGCTGGCTCTTATCATAGAGTAATGTGAATTAAACAACAACCCTGTCATTTGCGATGTATAGTTTATGTCTGGGTAAACTGCGTGTTTACAAAAACAGTACTCGATTAGAAGGACAAAAGTCTCGTGTGGACGTCACTGTCAGGATGTTGCTTCTGATTGGACGGTTACGTCGGTATCACGATCGTGGTCTATTTATCAGTATCATTATTTAGGTGTAAACTATTAAAAAAATAATTACATTTCTCAGCGCGAAGCAGGATGGCCAAACAGATCGCTATCTATTTATTATTATTTATCTGTTTATTAAAAAAAATACAATATATGAATAATAGAAATCTACAAGATTATATTTGCTCTCGTATAAACTCCCTCGATAAGACTGAAGATTTGGTTGCGGTCCAAAATTAACGCCTCTTTTGAAAGAACAACATAATACTCTTTATAAGAGACGAGTAAAAATATCTGTTTGTTTGTTTGTTTTAAAACACTTTTAATTTTATATGAATATAAAGCTATAATTCGCAGCAATTACAGACAGGACTGTTCTCGGGCAGCCGCTCATGTGACGGTTAGGGGTCCTGACTCGTGCGGTGCAGTTTATCATGGCGGCGAACAGTAGCAACAGCACGAGCGGTAAAAGCGCTGGAAAGCAGCCGTCTCCTTCTGCCGAGCAGGTAACGGCGAACTGGGCTTATCACAGTAACGCATGAACATGTAGCTAATCCTGCGAGCGAGTAACGCGGCGGAACAAAACCAGAAAACTCCTCCTGTAAACAACAAAGCTGAAATCGCCCAACGCCCCTCATTGTAATGTCGCGTGTATTTGTGATGTGCTGCTGTGTGTAGTGGTCGGGATAGACTGAAACGCAATGTAAATATCAGATGAGTTGCACGAGAGACTGTAAATTGATGAACCATCAAATCTGTGTAGTGTCTCCACCCATTAGGAACTAATACATGCCCTCCTGTCTCTTTAAGGAAGTGTGTCACTATTCCTGTCGTGGG
Organism: Cyprinella venusta; assembly: GCA_038021265.1. Lineage (NCBI taxonomy): Eukaryota > Metazoa > Chordata > Actinopteri > Cypriniformes > Leuciscidae > Cyprinella > Cyprinella venusta. Next base: position 52,445,981 of record CM075864.1, read on the forward strand.
ACAGGAGAAACTACTGGAGTGACCCTGCTTAACAATGTACTAGCTTATTAATAGTATGCATTATTGATATGTGTGTGTGTGACTCAGGTGGTGGCTACCTTCCAGAGGATGAGGCAGGAGCAGCGGAGTATGGCCTCAAAAGCCGCAGAGTTTGAGATGGAGATCAATGAACACAGGTGTGTGTGTGTGTGTGTGTGTGTGTTTTTAATACGTGTCTTGCTGTGAAACCTTCCCTTCTTCATGCACTTTAAACTGTTGTACGAATATCTGACATGTACACCTTGTTTTTTTCTGTTTCTTTTTCTTTTCTCTTGTATTAATCCATTCCAGTGAAAAAGTGATGCTCATTTGATTGATAAATATGTATAAAGGCTAATATTAAGCAATAATTAATGAGCAAAGGCTTCAGCTATTATGTATAACTTAATTTGTTGTTAACCCTCAGGTGCTCTTCGGTCATTTCTGACTGAAAACTTTTATGTTTTGAATTTCTAAAAACCACGGCTTCATCGGAATGTTATGAAACTTGGCGACTTGTATGGCATTATGTATGTGAACATAAAAAAAAAATTGAGGTCATGATCTGAGCATGCTAAGTGGTCGTAAAAAAATAGTCACACTTGTGGTCTTTGGTCAAAAATGACCCCCATAGGAAATGAATGGGAAATTGACAAAAAAATTCTCTGAATTTTTGTACGTGCGATCTACAAATCGGCCACAATTCTAAAAAAAAGTACAACGCAGGAAAGGGCTAACACTCTACAACATCAAGAGTGCGAAACAGACACACCCACCCACACACACACACACATACAAACACACTTTTATACACATACACACCAATAAATTTTGATTACAAAAAGTATGTTTTGAATTTTTAAAAATCACAGCTTCATCGCAATGTTACGAAACTTGGTGACTTTTATGGCATTATGTATGTGAACACACAAAAAAATTGAGGTCATGATCTGAGCATGCTAAGTGGTCTTAAAAAAATAGTCACACTTGTGGTCTTTGGTCAAAAATGAACCCCATAGGAAATGAATGGGAAATTGACAAAAACACAAAAATTTACAATTTTTTATGTATTTTTTTTTTTTTTTACATTTTTTTAAAAAATAAAAAATCGTTTTTTAAATTGTTTCAACTATATATTAAAATCCACCAAAAAAAAAAAAAATGTGTTCATAAACATCTGGGGACTTCACATGCTTCTCCATAGAGAGCTGTACATGCCATCTAGTGGTTACACCATGATTCTACGCCTTTTCTCTATACTGTAACCAGATGGTGCTAATTTTTGGTGCTAAATATTTTTTTTCTGAAGGCCTAGACTCTATTAAACTAAAATACTGCATTAATAATTTTTTGAAAAAATAATATATATATATATATATATATATATATATATATATATATATATATATATTTCCATGGCAAAATAGACCATAAATATTGCATAAATATTAATAAATTAAATCAAATTGTCTCAAAATATTAAATTACAAAGAATAAATATTATAGAACTAAGATAAATTGCATTGGTTTTACTGGGATGGAGGAATTTTAATTTTTAGGTATCGGGAGGATAACAAGTGTGAGTCCTGAAACGAAGAGCACCTGAGGGTTAAGAAAAATTGTCTGTGAGGACCGAAATAAATCTTATCAATTAATTAAATCACGTCCGATACGATATATATCGTGCATCCCCATGTGATATCCCAAAATGCACATAATAATATAATTTTCCACAAATGTTAAAGCACTGATTGCACATCTGTGAGACGCATGCTGTTCTCACGCTCATCTCTTCCTCATTACAGCCTCGTCATTGACACACTAAAGGAAGTAGATCCCTCACGGAAGTGCTTTCGTCTCGTCGGCGGCGTGCTCGTGGAGCGGACCGTCAAAGAAGTTCTGCCAGCGTTGGAAAACAATAAAGAACAGGTATTAATACGCTTTCGTTTTTATGTAATTTGTAAGGCTACTTAGCAGTAATAAAAATAAATAAACGGTATGATAACTTTATCATTTACTTTCCTTTTTAATCCTAAAGGTGAAAACGCTGAGAGCGTTTTTAAAATAAAAACCTGTTTTCAAATGTATCCGGATCGTACCCACAAATGTTTGCTTGTCGTTCACGATAAATTCTCACGGTTTCTGTCTGTCCGATCAGATCTCGAAGATCGTGGAAACGCTGAACACACAGATGCAGGCTAAAGGGCGCGAGCTGACGGAATACCGCGAGCGCTACAATATCCGGTTGGTGGGAGAGGACGAGAGGCAGGGCAAAGCGGACGCCAGTCAAGCCAAAGACAGCGACGGCGGCTCTAAAGGCGGCGCGGGAGTCCTCGTCTCGTAGTGCATCGCTTCAATATTGGCGGAGAGACTGAGTTGGCATGTCTCCATTTAGTCTTACACACGAAAGAGAGTGAAAGTCACATTATACTAGACCATAAAACACACATTTCATTCAACAAGTCATTTCTTTCTCACAATTTTCCCGTTATTTGCTTTTTCAAGTTCCATTTATGGGAAATAAATATTCAACAACTAGACTCGACGTCATTGATGTGTCGTGACGCATAAATCCGGCATCCTCAGAACGGTTAGACTTTCACTGCTCTGGGACTGCAGTCATAACTAGAGAGAGATGAGTGTGACGGTGGGCCGCAGATCCACTCCAGCGTTTATCATGTCACGACTGTACGTTTGTGGACGGAGCCTTATGTTTTTTTTTTTTTGTTTTTGTGGTTGTTTTGGTTATTGAATTAAAAATGCCGTTGAGAAAGAGCTTTTCACAGAGTTGCGTGTTCTGTTTGGCACTAAATTCACACACTTGTTGGTGCAAAATACATAAGAAGGGTGTGTGTGTGTGTTGCTGTTCACCATCAGTTATTTACTTGTGTGAAATAAAATGATTAGAATTATCAAATGTTAATTACAATAGTAATGTCTTTAAAAATAATAGTATAAAAACTATTCAAATTAACTGGGTTTAATAAAAAACTGGACAGTCAGAATGAAACAGAAGTTTGAGTCCACTTAAACGCTAAGAAAATCAATAAAATGTTTGTTTTTTAGATGAAATCTTTATATTTTGACTGACTTACGAGGAACTTTAAGTATTTGAGGTGAAATAAACTACTGACAATAGATACTATTTGGGCTGTGAGATTTTGCTAACATGACCACATATTTAGACATTTTAAAAGTCAAGAATGTGTATTCTGATATGCAAATACATGCAATTGTATTTTTGTTTCATGCACACATTTAAAAGGATTGAGTTTATGTATATTTTAACCAACCGCTGATAAAACTTGCCTCACGAAATGACTTGTAAAAATAGTCATTGGGTTTTTTTCAATAAATATGCAATCAAGTAACAATTTTCATGTAATATTTTAAAATACAGAAATATTACCATATTTATATACCATCAAATTTAGCCAATCAGCGTCCTCAAATCTCATCCGAATTTATTTATTTAAGTTTCTGTATGGCCACATGTCTGGTGAGTGTTTTATAATGCATTTCGCATGTTTTTATAGTAGTTTGGGAGAAGGTAAGTCTTTATCTAACACACAAACACTCTGACGGAGGGACTGATGACGTCGACCCGCCTTCAGTTTTGACACATTCAGAATGATGTTACTTTCCAGCTGTGTTTCGGTGTGTTTAATAATTCTGAACGGATCAGTACAGTATCTATTTGCAGTCTATTCAGGGCTGGTATAATCATATAATGGTCTGATGTCTCCCCCATGTGGTCATACTTAGTATTGCAGCTAATTTTGCACAATATTACTCTTATTCCAAATAAATGCAGCCTCAATGAGCAAGAGACTTCATTCAAACATAAAAAAATACTGTACATACCGAACTTTTTTTTTTACATGTGCAGAATTAAATATTAGGATCACGATGTTTGCTACAACTGTTAGATGTGGCTTAGCATTATCTAGCACATTTCCATCAGCTGCCACTGGAACTATCACGTACAAAAATCAGTTCGTGTCGCTTAGCGCTTGCTGAGTATATAATACGATTGAAATGTGTCCGGAATCTAGTATTTATCGAAAAAAAATAAAGTTATCGACGAGGATGGGATTCGAACCCACGCGTGCAGAGCACAATGGATTAGCAGTCCATCGCCTTAACCACTCGGCCACCTCGTCGCTGCGTCTATGCGTTTACCGTACCAATTTCATTGTCGCTATTGATCAATAACGTGAACATTTTTGATACCCAATCATTTATATTTACTGATATTTCGTCTGATTGCTAATAACAGGGAGTGTTTATAAAATGGAAACCATCCCACAGACGTATTCCAGAACACATTTAAGAGACGAGCTCGTTCTAGGGTGTTTACGGTAAGCGTAACGGTAAGCACGCATGCGCAGTGCGTGCTCTTCCCGAATGCTTTTCTCTTCTGCTCGTCTACAGGCGTCTAACGGGCGTCTTTTCGCACGCATCCAAACATGCAAGTCAATTCCCGCTCAATCTGACCTGCACGGCATCTCGCTGCAATGCAATGCAAGTCAATGCAATGTCTGCTGCATGCATGAGGGCTGCATAGCTTGAGCTAGTGTTGCCCTGGCTAACCCTAGCTGATCTGTAGTCATAGACACCATTTGAGAATATTTCATTAATACTCACTAAAAGGAACGAGTAATTGTAATGCATTTCTCTAAAAAATGCTCAGTGTTTAAGGTGGTGCTCAGTGCGCTTCTCATTGTTGCACTGTTGCAGCTTTTATATCTGTCTTTCCTTTCAAAACTGCATGGCAAACAGCAGCGCTACAAGTATTCAGAGCTGTTCGGATCCAAAAAATCTGCAAACCAAGATGAGAAGAACCCCAGACGGGAACATCTCAGATACTCTTTATCCACGGGCGGCATCTTCGATGGCAGCGGACAGTATCGTGTGTATAAGAACCTGATTAAAAGTGACTTCTCCACCAATCAGAAGCCAGGAGCAGATCCCAGATCGCACCATCTGGCGTTGGCCACGCATACGACGATCAACAACCTTCACCATTTGAGCTCTTTGCTTGAGCGCTGGCAGAATCCTCTTTCTATAGCGATATTCGCCCACGGACAAGATGTCAAGTTCGCGACGGCCTTCGCCTACGCCCTCAGCTTGTTTTGCCCTCAAGTTCAAGCGTTGGTTGACTTCCACCTGGTCTGCCTTTCAGGAGAAACGGCCAGTTTTCCAGAGCAGGATCGAGAGCACTTCGCCGGTCTCGAGGAGAAGGGCTGTTCCGGTGTCTTCGCGAATCTCGAATCCCACCGAGACAAGTACAAAAACTACGCCATTGGAAACAACGTCTCGTACCCGAACAACCTTCTCCGAAACGTGGCCCGCAGCGGCACAGACTCGGCCTACATCCTGGTCATCGACGTCGACATGATTCCCAGTGCCAATTTGCACCACCAGTTCGTGACCATGCTAATGAAACGTGAACCCGCCACGGACGAGGTCCTCGTTCTTCCAGCGTTCGAGATCAGACACACGCGTAAAATGCCCGGGTCGAAGCCAGAGCTGGTGCAACTCTATCAGGTCGGAGAGGTCAGGCCGTTCTACGATGAGCTGTGCCCTCGCTGTCAGGCTCCCACCAACTACTCCCAGTGGGTCAACCGGGCCAGCCGAAGCTCTGGGCCGCTGGAGGTGGCGTACACCTTAAACTGGGTCGACCCCTGGGAGCCGTTCTACATCGGCGCCCGGTCGGTTCCTCTCTACGACGAGAGCTTCCGGCAGTACGGCTTCAACCGGATCAGTCAGGTGAGTGGGTTTGCAAAATAAAGCATTCTAACCCGATCTCACGACCAAATCGTACGAATTCGACGAGTGGTTAAAAAGTGGCTAATTCGTGACAATTCATACGACCTCACTCGTACGAATCAGTGCGATTTTGCTAAATCGTTCATATTTTACCGATTAGCTAATTTGTATGAATTCGTACGAATGACCTAACCCCTTACCCCGCCCCTAAACCTAACCGCCACGTTGGTTTAGACAAATGTAACGAATTCGACGAATGATTAAAAAGTGGCTAATTCGTAACAATACATACGACCTCGCTCGTACGAATTGGCCAATTCGTAAAATATGTACGATTTTGCTAAATCGTACTTATTTTACGAATTGGGCAATTCGTATAAATTCGTTCGAATGACCTACCCTTTACCCCGCCCCTAAACCTACCCATCATGTGGGTTTAGAAAAATCATACAAATTCGACGAATGGTTAAAAAGTGGCTAATTCGTAACAATTCATATAACCTCACTCGTACGAATCAGTGCGATTTTGCTAAATCGTACATATTTTACCGATTAGCTAATTTGTATGAATTCGTACGAATGACCCACCCCTTACCCCGCCCCTAAACCTACCGTCACGTGGGTTAAGACAAATCTAACGAATTCGACGAATGATTAAAAAGTGGCTAATTCGTAACAATACATATGACCTCGCTCGTAAGAATTGGCCAATTCGTAAAATATGTACGATTTTGCTGAATCGTACTTATTTTACGAATTGGGCAATTCGTATAAATTCGTTCGAATGACCTACCCTTTACCCCGCCCCTAAACCTACCCATCATGTGGGTTTAGACAAATCATACAAATTCGACGAATGGTTAAAAAGTGTCTAATTCGTAACAATTCATACAACCTCACTCGTACGAATCAGTGCGATTTTGCTAAATCGTACATATTTTACCGATTAGCTAATTTGTATGAATTCGTATGAATGACCTACCCCTTACCCCGCCCCTAAACCTAACGGTCACATGGGTTTAGACAAATGTAACGAATTCAACGAATGATTAAAAAGTGGCTAATTCATAACAGTTAATAAGACCTTACTCGTACGAATTGGCCAATTCGTAAAATATGTACGATTTTGCTAAATCGTACTTATTTTACAAATTGGGCAATTCGTATAAATTCGTTCGAATGACCTACCCTTTACCCCGCCCCTAAACCTACCCATCATGTGGGTTTAGACTAATTGTACGAATTCGACGAATGATTAAAAAGTGGCTAATTCGTAACAATTCATACGATCTCACTCGTACGAATTGGCCAATTCGTAAAATATGTACGATTTTGCTAAATCGTACTTAAATTACGAATTGGCCAATTCGTATGAATTCGTAAGAATTACTTACCCCTTACCCCTCCCCTAAACCTTCCCATCATGTGGGTTTAGACAAATCGTACAAATTGACGAATGATTAAAAAGTGGCTTATTCTTAACAATTCATACGATCTCACTCGTACGAATTGGTCAATTCGTAAAATATGTACGATTTTGATAAATCGTACTTATTTTACGAATTGGCCAATTTGTATAAATTTGTACGAATGACCTACCCCTTACCCCGCCCCTAAACCTACCCATCATGTGGGTTTAGACAAATCCTACGAATTCGACGAATGGTTAAAAAGTGGCTAATTCGTAACAATTCATACGACCTCACTCGTACGAATTAGTACGATTTTGCTAAATTGTACATACAGGGTTCCTACAGGTTTCTTCAAGTTAAATTCATGTCTTTTTAAGACATTTTTAAGACCATTTATATAAAAAATGAATACCAATTTCCCGTCCCTACCAGCAAAGAAAAACAAAATCCTTCAATTGTGTTCATTTATTTTTCAAATGTGGAATGGGTAAAAGATGATAAGTCAAGCAGGTAAAATAAAAACATTTCAGTAGGCCACAAGAAAGTTTCCCGAACAATGTTAAGTTGTGTTTTAACATTAGCTAAACGCACACAGGACATCAGTTCTGACTGGATCGCTTCCCAGATCGACACTATCTAACATTTTCGTCTAGTTTTTTTTTTCGTTGACGAAAATGTCAATAGATTTTCGTCATAGTTTTTGTCATTCAAAACTAGCGTCTCGTTTTCGTCAGTGAAAAAATGTCGTTGAAGAAAAGTTTTCATCATTATTTTCGTCAATGAAATTAACACTGACATACAGCACAATTTTTAAGACCCAGATATCAAAATTCAAGACTTTTTAAAGACTTTTTAAGGTATTATTTCCAAATTCATAAATTCAATGATTTTAAGGCTTTTTAAGACCCTGTAAGAACCCTGTACATATTTTACGAATTGGCCAATTCGTATAAATTCGTACGAATGACCTACCCCTTACCCCGCCCCTAAACCTACCCATCACGTGGGAGAGAAATCGTACGAATTCGTACGAGTGAGGTTGTACGAATTAGACTTTTTAATCATTCGTCGAATTCGTACGAATTGGTCGTGAGATAACGTATAGCATTCAAATTAGAGCCCGATCGATAAAGGATTTTGAAGGCCGATACCGATACAAATATTTTTGGGTTTTAAAATCCGATATATCCGATATTTCATTTACTTATTTTTAAACTGGACATTTTGTCACGCTTATTTGAGTGAAGAGAACTGATGGGGATGTTCTTCACGTTAATTGTTATTCAAGCAACGTATGTATCGTGCCCAACTCAACGAGTGTTGCCAACAGGGACTGCGTAGAGCGCCCTCTGGTGGACAAACTATACAACTCCAACTCTCATGACATGGTTCAAGCGTGTTTCATCCGTTTTTTTTTATTTTTGAAATATTCATTTATCGGCCAATATAACTGCCGATACCGATAGTTTGGAAAATATCGGCCGATAATATCAGTCCGCCGATAAATCGGTCTGGCTCTAATTCAAATAAACGTGAACGTGAGTGTAAAGTCGCTCGCGAATGTAGTCAGAATCTTGATTCCGACTCAGGTACTCACTGATAGCCTCTCTCTCTTCGCTCCAGGCCTGCGAGCTTCACGTCGCTGGCTACCGGTTCTCCGTCGTGAGCAATGCGTTTGTGGTGCACAAGGGCTTCAAGGTCCAGGGAGAGTTTCACAGCAGGAAGGACGAGGAGAACCGCAAGAACCGGGTACTCTTCCGCAGCTTCAAGGAGAGCCTAAAGGACAAGTATCCCAACTCTCCTCGCCACTGCTGAGGAAACCTATCAATCAATCCTCAAACACACACACACACACTCACCTTCCAGACGCTCAGAGGAAAACACTGACGCCAAGAACCTGTTTGAATTCACTCCCATTTCAAAACAACAAACTCTACAGTATAAGAGAATGCGCATCATTTTATTTATAATGCTTTTAAAGAGAGAAACTAAATAAAAATGTGTTTTTTTTAAATGTGTGATGCCTTTGGATTGTGAGCTAAAGCTATTTATTGATTTCGTTGTCTTGTTCTCTGTAGTTTAATGTATTATTTAACCTGAGAAATGTTTATGTAAGTAAATAAGAGGTTATGAACGTTGGTCGCACTAATAATAGAGATGTTGTGACTGTGCGGGTGCATGTGTTCGAGTTTCTGACGAGACGGATTAGTTGTAAAGCTATTAACATAATAGGGTCGATAGGCCACCTTTATGCTAATGACGGCTCCAAAGACGCTCTAAGAACCTGATGATAATACAGCGTCTGAAAATCATATTAGTGGTTTAATTATATCTGACTTGTGGATTAGGGGTAGATGACAAAGAAGCAACATTAGATTAATGCAGGAATCTACAGGTTTTAGTGACTGAACGATGAACGAGCAATACTGTGTGTGTCACTGATATTCACATGAACTGTAAGACATATGAAGTGTTTAACACTGAACGGGGCTTATTTGTATTGTCCTTTTTGGAAGCTAAATTTAAAAAAAAAAATCCCTTTATTTTTGTTTAATTTTTTTTAAATACTTCATTTTCCCCAAATCATATCAAGTGTATTTTTACATCAGTTTACAATAGAATTATTATTTATCCAGTTATTGTCATAGTAGCTCATTTTGGTAATTTATCTCTTGTTTTGCCCTGATAATGTCGTGTCGTATTGACAGCATGAATGTTGTGACGTTTGAACACTGGAAACCTTATTGTGATACTGATGAGAAACTGTTTTATAAAATTCTTTGAACATGGTTTTTGTTATCGTTGAATGACAAATGAGTTCTTCTGTTATTATTACTGATACTGACTTGTTCGTTTTGTATCTTGTTACATAAATCTACAACATTTGTGTTGGTGGTGGTGATCTTTAAGATTATCAGGACTATCAAGGTCAAAGTTTATTTATATAGCACCTTTTTTACAACATGAATGTTGACCAAAAATACACACATAGTAAAACAGAACATGTCAAAAATTCAAACCAAAATCCTAAAAAATTAAAACAGAAAATGTATAACTTACTGAATCCTGTTCGATCTCGTTTATCAAAATTAACTAATCTTTTTTCGAGTCATTTCGTTCATTCAAGTGAATGTTTTGCTGCACCTTTCTTACTGCACCTTCAAGTGAGAGACAAAAATACAACCCAGACTATGTGTTTTATATGATTAATTCTTTCTAAGTTCCTGTTTTTTAAACATAAAAAAGGTTTTGATGGTGATGTGAACATTAAAGTTCCATGTTCCATTTTGCAAACATTATGGAAACTCTACTTTTAAATGTTCTCTGAACATTCTGAATCAAATACTAACATTTAAAAATGCAATATGTAAGTCCAACTAAAATGTTTTAGGATTGTTCCATGAACTTTTCTTTTTTACTAATGTTTTGAGAAAAATGACTTAACGTTGAACATTTGTTCATAACTTTAAGAGAACCTTGCCAGAACATTCCCTGTTAGCTGGGGAGACATCAATCTTAATTCCAGAAACAGGGCTTAGGAAAATGATCAACAGTTTTGACAGTAATATTGATGTAATATCTGGGTACCAGTGATGTAGATCATGGCCACAAAAAAGGCTAAATAAATACATTAATACATTAAAATATTTAATGTCATGGTTCAGCGCTGTCTGTGCTGCTTTGACCAGTCCCTCCAGGATTTCACGAATTTTTTTTTTTTTTGTGATTTTTGCGATCAAAATGACTGATTTTGTGGTGGTAATTTCCAAAAATTAGTGAAAAAATTTGCGATTTATATATAACATTTACCATAATAGTATTCAGTCCTTCCAGAAAAACGGATTTTTTTTGTGATTGTTGCAGGGGGAAATGGCTGCTCTTGTGTGAGGCAAACGCAACATTTTTCAACTTTTTGCTAAGATACATGTGACTTTTTTGCAACGAAAATGCGAGGATTATGCAAACCCCGCATATTTTGCACTGAAATCGGCAATTTATTCGGCGAAAGTGCGGCGTATTTGAAAAAAATGCGACTTTGGCTGATTTTGCATTGAATTCAGCGATCGCATAATCGCGTTTTTCTGGAGGGACTGTTTGACCCTTTTATGTGAATTTATTAGAAGCCCACACAGACAAACGCCTTTCCATCCACATCGTGTCATTACACCAGTGAACCAGAAGGGGGCGCGGAAAAGCACAGGAATCTTACAGTGACATTAAACTTTGGCGTTCTAGCAACTTTCTCCAATTAAATGAGAGGAAACTGAGGTTTTGATTGTAGGATCTCCCATCACACCTATCTTTCCTGATCATTTAGGTTACTTGTCCTAAAGATTGAAGATCATGTAAAGAGTTAGGGGTGATCTACTAACTTGCAATAGACAGACTGTTGCTGTTGTTAAAGGTAGCTTTTTTAACTTGAGATCAATTGCAAAAGTAAAGCATTTTCTGTCCAGTATGGATTTGGAAATTGTGGTTCACTTTTTTTCAAACAAATAAATTCAGGATTGATTTCTAAAATTCTCTTGTTTGTCTACAAGGCCCTATCAGGCCTAGCCTTCCAGTACATCACTGATCTTATTATTCTCTACTCTCCTTCTAGAGATCTCAGGTCCTCCGATCAAGAGCTTTTAAAGATCCCTCGTTGTCATTTAACATCAAAAAGGAGATTGTGCACTTTGGGGCAATGTAAATAAAGTTGCTTGCTTGCTATTTTAGAAACGGTTTCTATTTCGCGGCTGGAACAACAAACAAAGTTTGGCAATGATAATCTCAGGTGATTGTTTGTGCTTTATTTAATGTTAAAAGAGTGTAATGTGACTGAATATCATTTAGTGCTTCCAGCTTTGATAGCTGTAAAAGCAACAACGGATAATTTACCTCAGATCTTGTTAAATAAAACAAATGTTCAAATTGTGAACAAACAAGACAAGTATATTCTTTGACAAAGATTGTTTTTGTAACTCAGTAGCCTATGTATTTGTAATAATGTTTAAATGGTGAAATAAGTGTGAATTTGATTATAATAGCCTACCGTAGTTTATCCATTTTCTTGTGAGTGCCGTCAGGATTACTCTCTGGTGATGTGCGTTGCCGCGAGACCCCGCCCACACGCTGTTCTGATTGGCTGTGGTTCTTGATTGATTTTGACTGCGTGACTACAAAATAAAAGACATGATATGAAAGCGAACCAAAAACGAGACAATGGCAAAGCAAAGTCGGCGATTTATACAATTAAATTACACATTTACAGTAGGCTATAACAATGACATTTGTTGGGAAATTACGGTAATAGGCTTTATGCACAACTTACTTCCGCATTCTATGTAAAACAGGTCTCATCGCTTCCGGTCCAGATCTTTTGTATGTGATTCATGAAATTTTTTGCGGTTTTAATCAAGATAACTTAAAAGGAGCGATCAAAGTTTAGCATAACCAATATCCCTCACATATGCAGATTGATATTTATTTAAACGTTTTATAGTTTTTATTCTTCACAGTAACGTTTAGATTTTTACATGGAATAAAACGGCAATAACAAAGTGACATAGGTAGGTTAGCTGATTACCTTACAAATCCATAGATATCGTAGTCAGTTCTTACGGCCGTTAACACCATAGATATGTATATAAAGGCTAGATGTGCTACGGCGGAGTTTCTATCGTCATCAGCGGCGGCCATCTTGTCACAGGCAAGCTGATGTAAGATGAGTGGTCAGCATGAACACAAATACTCTTATCTCGTTGAAATCTTGACGGATTTACAAACGGTTTGGTTTCTTACAAACGTTCTTAATGTGGCTATAATTATCTAGATGATTATTTATTTATACACTTTTTATTCATAAGTATGCAGTGTCATAGCTACATCTCTGACGTTTATAACAAACCAAACCGTTTTAAAATCGGTAAAAAAATTGAGCAAGTTATGGTTATTTAAATAGTACATGTACCATTACCACAATGTTATGAGTGAGCGAGCTGCCTGAGACAAGATGGCCGCCACGTGCAGACGACGACCTCCATTGGCCAGCAGTGCTGACGACACATCTAGCCTTTATATACATATCTATGGTTAACACTTTCTCTGACAAGCGGATGCGATGAGACCCGTTTTCCGGTTTGGTCACGTGACGCGCGGCATAAAGCCTATTCCAACTTGATGTGAATGGAAAATCCATAAATGTAAAATGTATATGAGTGAATGCAGATGTTAAAACAGTAAATTCATAAAATGCAAAACAAATGTAATCAAACATCAGTCAAGTCAAGAGTTGTTGCCTCTTTCTACTTAAATTAACAAATGTATTTCAATATACATCATATGTCACATGGGTTAATCCGTATTGTTGAATACCACAAAATAATTTTGACTATTTTAAAAAAACAAATCATGAAATGCACTGATAGAAATGCACTTTTAATGGATGTCTTGCTATTTTCTTGTTCTCTCTCTTCTCTAGCCTGAAGAAATGTGTGAGAGGAAGCAGAAGGCATGATGGGTGAGGGGTTGGTGTGGATAAGACGTTTTATTAAGCAGGTTTGGTGAGGTAAAGTGGGGCTTATCCCAGAAGCTTTGAGGAGCAAGGCTTATTTAGGTCACAGAGCTTTACGACACAAGCAATTAGCAGCAGCGCTAGCAGGAGGAGCAGGCCTGAGATTAGCAGAGGACAGGCGCTCCTCGTGCTCCTCGGACAGCTGGGCCTCGTGAGGGGCTTTGGGTCGAGCAGCACCTCCACCTTCCCCGATTTGTTTCTCATCACACGCAACTCACGAGAGAGTGAGCAGATTTTGTTACGGACTCCAGTAAATACTGAATTGGGTGAGAGGCTGATGCCAGTCGCGGCTAGTTAAAGCACAGGTGTGTGTCACGGTCAACTTTAAAGCCCATTGACCAGCTATAACAAACCCTTTTCAGTTAACAAAACGTGTAACCTCATGTCCATTGCTGAGTATTTTCTCCTTAAAACTGCAGTGAACCAAAGACAGTCTGAAAAGCACGGTTTGAAATCAAAAACTACATTGTAACCAATCAGATCAACGTGTGGATCTCTGAGCTGTGTGAGTGGAGGCGGGCTCATTTGCATATTCATAACCACGTATACTAAAGTAGGCAAGAGTTTAGCGTTACATTCAAGGTGTTTTAATGTAATTTTGGTGATCAAAGATGAGTTTTAAGAGATTCAATTATTGACTACAGAGGGGAGTACAGACCTATCTATCTATCTATCTATCTATCTGTCTGTCTGTCTGTCCGTCCGTCCGTCCGTCCGTCCGTCCGTCCGTCCGTCCATCAATCATCTATCTATCAATCCATCCATCCATCCATCCGTCTATCTATCTATCTATCTATCTATCTATCTATCTATCTATCTATCTATCTATCTATCTATCTATCTATCTATCTATCTATCTATCTATCTATCTGTCTATCTACCTATCTGTCTGTCTGTCTGTCCGTCCGTCCGTCCGTCCATCCGTCCATCTATCATCTATCCATCCATCCATCCATCCATCCATCCATCCATCCATCCATCCATCCATCCATCCATCCATCCATCCATCCATCCATCCATCCATCCATCTATCTATCTATCTATCTATCTATCTATCTATCCATCCATCCATCCATCCATCCATCCATCTATCCATCCATCCATCATCTATCTATTAATCCATCCATCCATCCATCCATCCATCCATCCATCCATCCATCCATCCATCCATCCATCTATCATCTATCTATCAATCAATCCATCCATCCATCTATCTATCTATCTATCTATCTATCTATCTATCTATCTATCTATCTATCTATCTATCTATCTATCTATCTATCTATCTATCTATCTATCTATCTATCTATCTATCTATCTATCCGTCCGTCCATCCGTCCATCCATCCATCCATCCATCTATCTATCTATCTCCTTAAAATTTTAGATACTATTAACTTGGATGTTTAAGTTTATTTAAAATTAAATCACATTAAATTGATTTCAAAATTAGTTGAATCTTGTATAACATTAAAAAAGTTAAAAAAAATTGCTGAACTTATTTTGATGAGTTAACTTAAATCTATCTATCTATCTATCTATCTATCTATCTATCTATCTATCTATCTATCTATCTATCTATCTATCTATCTATCTATCTATCTATCTATCTTTCTGTCTGTCATCTAATAAAAACCTATAACCTTCCTTATACAGTTCAACCATGTTACACAACACGAAGGCCACACTATCCGTCTCACATAATCAAACCAGGACTTAAAAGCTCACCCAGCTTTGAGAAAAGGTAACCTGTCTATATCAGTAGGGCAGTGAGACATGTGTCATTGGATTCTTTGGCTGCCGGTGTTTTAAACAGATCCTGCTAATACCTTGATCATGTATAGGACAGATCTAATGAAAGATGACACTGAAACAGCAGGAGTGACACAGGAGAGCAGCCCAGCAGCATTATAGCCTTCGCTTCATTGGATTTTACACAAACACAGATGGACGCCCAGGTGCACATAGTCCATGACACAACGCTTAAACGGAAACACTTCAGAACACTGACGTTAAATTTAGTGAAGAACGAAGAATGCAGTTTTAAATGCACAGAGGATGATGTAATTACATTTATAATAAGGCACACTATCTCTTTCTCTCTCTCATAGACATATACTGAACATTAGCGCCGGAGAAACCAACCCTTTCTTATTTGAAGTCAATTTAAAACAATACTCGCAAGAAAACGTGATTGAAACGATTTAATTAGGAAAAAAAAGAAACACCTGTGATATTTCCTTTTTAAGTTGCCAGTTTCATGTTCACATCAAAAATCCTCCCGAAACCAACGTAAAATTCATTGTGTGCTCATTTAACTGCGATAAAAGTTAACAGATGATTTAATCCGTCAAAAAAATTGTGAGTTAAACATTTTATCCAAGATATTGAGACATAAGGGAACATACAAGGAATAACTACAACATGCCTCAATGCTGAAAAAGATCTACTGAACACTCTTGGAGGAAATTATATGAAAACAGAAAGAATTACAACAAAAGAAGACCTAACTGAGGCCCTGTTTACACGAGAACGCTCGCGGAAGTAAAATTAAATTTTACTTATTTATAAATGTAATTTTAATTATAAATTTTGAAATAAAATTTAAATAAATTTTAAATATTTAAAATGTATTTTTTAAATATTTAAAAATATATATATATATTTAAACGTAAAAATATTTTATCGGATGTGCCTTTCGTTTACACGGCGACGGCGTTTTTGGGGCTTAAAAACGCAAAAAAGTGAAACCACCCTCCAGAGTGGAAATCTTTAAAACGCTCCCCCGCCGCGTTCCCATGTAAACGGTAAAAACGCAAAAGTCTACTTGACAGTGAAGGTTGTACGCAGGCGCGCGTGCTTAGTGTTGTTGTAGTATGCACTCTTAGCCGCTTCGAGTGCATATACTACATTGAATTTCACACACTTTTGCATCACCATCCGCACGCGGATTTCCCACACGAAACGCTCGTCTAAACGTGGAATAAAAAGTGATAACGCAACGCCACTTTTACGTTTTCTCTTCAGAATCGTTTCCGTGCAAACATAGCCTAAAGGAATCAGCAGCAAAACAATAGTGTTTGGGGGAGTACAATTATTAAGAATAAAAGCAGAAGAATGAGAGACGGAGAGGAGGAGACATCATCATGACATCATCGGGTGTCAGAGGGTCATTATGACATCAGATTTTGAATGTTGAACATTCTATCAGGGCAAGTCAATAGCCCCATTCACACTGCAATCCCGGTAAATTACTGTAAAATTGCCAGAATGGCTTTAACAGTAAATATAAAAAGCAACAGCGTTCTGGCTTTTTACCGGTAACAGACCATTCACAGATCAGTTCCAAAATACCGGGAAATTCTGTGATGATACAGTCTTAGAAGAAAAGGTTCTATCTAGAACCTTAAAATGTTCTAAAACGCTACGTATTTGGAACCCCTAAAATGCAATGCATGTGAAAGAAGAGTAAGGACTTTAATAAAGTGCTAGAAGAAATATAACTACATTTATATATATAAGACTTTAGGCAGTGTTTTGGGCAGAGATGGATATGTCGGTGTGGGCGGGGTTTGTGTAGCAGATCAGGGCGTATGGTGGAAGTCACAGAGGCAGGCCTTAATGAGTATTAAAGTATTAGGTGAGAATAAGCCCTCGGGATAAGCTCTTTAGAATTCCTAAACAACTCAAGTAACACCTGTTATATCACACAATCACCTCAGATTGAAATGATTTTTTCCCTTAAGCTTGAATAAGCCCAGCAAGGCATAACTGCTGCTATGCCTTAATCAGATATCACTTTAGAGGTCAAGAAAAGCCAATCACAACATCTATCTATCTATCTATCTATCTATCTATCTATCTATCTATCTATCTATCTATCTATCTATCTATCTATCTATCTATCTATCTATCTATCTATCTATCTATCTATCCATCGATCCATCTATCTATCTATCTATCTATCTATCTATCTATCTATCGATCTATCGATCCATCCATCCATCCGTCCATCCATCGATCTACCGATCTATCATCCATCCATCCATCAATCCATCCATCCATCCATCCATCCATCCATCCATCCATCCATCCATCTATCTATCTATCTATCCACCTACCTATCTATCCATCCATCCATCCATCGATCGATCGATCCATCCATCCATCCATCCATCCATCCATCCATCTATCGATCCATCCATCCATCTATCGATCCATCCATCCATCCATCCATCCATCCATCCATCCATCGATCTATCCATCCATCTATCATCTATCTATCAATCCATCCATCCATCCATCCATCCATCCATCGATCTATCCATCCATCCATTCATCCATCCATCCATCGATCTATCCATCCATCCATTCATCCATCCATCCATCCATCCATCGATCCATCCATCCATCCATCCATCCATCCATCTATCTATCTATCTATCTATCTATCTATCTATCTATCTATCTATCTATCTATCTATCTATCTATCTATCTATCTATCTATCTATCCATCTATCTATCCATCTATCTACCTACCTATCTATCCATCCATCCATCTATCGATCCATCCATCCATCCATCCATCGATCTATCCATCCATCTATCATCTA
The DNA here is from genome assembly GCA_038021265.1 of Cyprinella venusta. Lineage (NCBI taxonomy): Eukaryota > Metazoa > Chordata > Actinopteri > Cypriniformes > Leuciscidae > Cyprinella > Cyprinella venusta. The sequence continues at coordinate 52,464,352 of CM075864.1, forward strand.
TCTATCAATCCATCCATCCATCCATCCATCGATCTATCCATCCATCCATCCATCGATCTATCGATCCATCCATCCATCCATCCATCCATCCATCCATCCATCCATCCATCTATCTAATCTTCAGCTACATCTTCACTTTTGTTTATTAATTTTTGAGTGGTCATTAGAGACACTCAACACTACTGTTTAATAGTTTGGGTTAAGTAAGATTTTTTAATGTTGAAAGAAGTCTCCTCTGTTCATAAAGAATCTGTTTATTTGATCAAAAAGATAATATAATTTCAGGATTATTTCATAAATCTATAAATAGAAAGTTCAAAAAAGCACTTATTGAAAATGCTGTTTTTCTGTAACATTGGTCACCGTTGTTAAAGATCAGCCAGGCTCTCACAACAGCCAATCACCACCCTCATCAATGACACTAATTAGACACACACCTCACCCAGCCTGATCTCATGAAGTAGCGTGTGTATGACACGCCAATACCTATTTCGATTTTTGGCGTGCTATCAAGACGCATAATCGTTTTTCAGCGTGTTTATGAACGCCATTGACTTAACGTTATATAAATATATGACTTACCTCAACCCCGTCCCTAAACTTAACCATCACTGGGGTTAATGGCATTTATGACTGGACATTTGTCCGTGTGTGCGGACACGCGAAATGACGCGAACGTTAATGGCGTAGACAAACACGCACACACGCGGATACACGCGGATAGCTCAAAATGCGTAGAGAGAACATGCCACTTGACTCGAAAGTGGCATGTATGTTTACGCAAAAGTCATGATGTCATGTTGCCTCACCACAGTTCATTGTCCGGTCTTGTTCGTATGATGAGGACTACTTACCTTGCCTCAGCAACGATCTACCTGATATCTCCAGCGATCCTTCTCGAGTCTCCACTTCAGCATCCCGTCTCCATTCTCCTCCGTGTTCTTCCTTTACTGTTTCGTCCTTCCTCTATGTCCCCAAGTCTCCTGGTGTTCTGTCATCTACCCATCATCACTCCTGTAAGAAGAAACATTATATTCACTGCCAGCATCCCATGCTCCAAATCATCACTGCACTTACCACTTACCCGCTATCAGTTCGGACGGACCCAAGTTCCCAAAGAACTGGAGCCTGAAGAGTTTGAGAAACTCAAAAGTGACAAAATGAATCAAAGCACAACTAACATTAGTCCACACTTGTATTTTCTCAGTTTTTGAATTTTATGTTATCAGAAGCTAAATGCAAACACATTTATTTTTAATCAACTTTTGAGTCTTATTTCATGCAAAGTGATAATATAATTGCACTTTCATTTCCTCTATTTGAACGTTTTTAATGCTGTTAATTGATGTTAAGTTTTCGAAATAGTTAATAAAATACAGTAAGGTATTTCTAACACAGGAATGGCAAATTAGCATGTTACCACAAGAAAATTATTCAGTAAATAAATTAATTAATAAAATACGCCCTTGTCTGTAACATTGACTGGTCCATTACCTGAGGGAATAATTCTGATGCGTTCTTCAGTTTGTAAACACACAATTAATGTTTAAAATAATGCATTTACAATGGAAATGTATGGAAATATAATTTCATCCATCCAAAAGTGTGTTATTTGAGCTGTACAGGTGTCTGATTTAAACACAATTTTATCTATATGCCTTTGAAATGGAGCATGATTTGCTGTTTACACGCATCACACACATTTTTTATCAGTAGTAATCGACAGCAGGTCAAGTTTACGCATTTTAAATTAACTGTGAATTGTAAATAAAACACTATGACAGTATAGTGTAAATAAGGTCAAAGGTCAACAGGTGAATGTGTGACGAGACGAATCGGATAAAGAGGAAAATAAACTTCACACATCTTGAAAATGCTAAACCTTTAGCCCACAACTGACATTAACATCTTAACGTAACCTTAAATCTAGCATGTAAACACAAAAACGTAACGCTGAAGAGATTTAACATTTCACTTTTAGTAAAACACCTGAAATATTATTACCAAACAATTCATAAATATAATTATTATATTATTTAATGCTGTTAAATCAATTATCACAATTAATCGCATCTAACATAAATGTTTCTAAACATATAATGTGTATATACAGTACAAACACTTAGGCCTATATACTGTGTGCTTATATATACTGCATATATATATATATATATATATATATTAGGGCTGTCAAACGATTAATCGCAATTAATCGCATCCAAAATAAAAGTTTGTGTTTACATAATATATGTGGCTTCACTGTGTATAATTATTTTGTATATATATATATATATATATATATATATATATATATATATATATATACACATATATATATATATATATATATATATATATATATATATATATATATATACAGGCATGTATATTAAAGAAAAAATATTTATATATAAAATATTTATATATAATATAAATTATATATAAATGTATATACAGTATATACATGAAAATATTTCTTAAATATAGACAAGCATGTGTGTGTATTTATATATATAAAATAATTATAAACAGTGCACCCACATATATTATGTAAACATAAACTTTTATTTTGGATGCGATTAATCGTGCATCCAAAATAAAAGTTTGGGTTTACATAATATATGTGTGTGTGGTGTGTATAATTATTTTGTATATATAAATACACACAAATGCATGTAAACAATTAAGAAATATTTGCATGTATATACTTTATATATATATATTTATACAAAATTAATATTATACATAAATATAAATATTTGATATATTAATAACAAATTAATTTTTCTTAAATATATACATGCATGTGTGTGTATTTATATATACAAAATAATTATACACACTACACACATATATTATGTAAACACAAACTTTTATATACATACTTACATATATATCTATCTATATCTATCTATATATATGTGTTAGTGTGTTTCTGTTTGTGTCTGTGTGTTTCTCTCTCAGTCTGTCTTTCATTCTGTATGAATGTTTGTCTCTCTCTGTGTGTGTATGTGAGTGTGTGTTTGTCTATCTCACTCAGTTTGTGTTTGTCTCTCTCTCTCTCTCTGTGTTTATGTGAGTCTCTCTCTCTGTGAAAAAAAATAGCTTATAAATCATACAGAATCATGTTTTTTGAAAATGTAAAAATGCAGAAAGTTTTGTGTGACGGTTAGTGTGCACTTCAGGTTAGTGTAAGGGGAGAGAATATAGTTTGTACAATACAAAAACCATTATGTCTACAGAGAGTCCCCATAAAACATGAAAACATAACGACGTGTGTGTGTGGCCAGCAAACCCTACAATATGGGGACCAGATCAACAAAAGTGGCAATATATGATAATATGTAAATCATTAAGGAAAGTCCCCATAAATCGTGTGAGTGTGTGTGTGTGTGCTCTTCCTATTCCACTGATTGGAAAACAGTTTATCTTTTCTCCTCCACTCCACAACAACACAAGGGGAAGTGGAGCAGTCGTTTATTTTGCGAATGGCACCAGCGTGTTGTAGAGGGGAGGGGGGCGATACGCAACAGTGTCTCATTGATTTGCAAACGAGTTTGTAATTAGCTGTTTGCAATAGGGTATTAGTGTGTGTGTGTGTGTGTGTGTGTGTCTTTCAGTAAGAGCACCCCTTAAGCACATTTTTTGTGATTGTGTGTCACTCTTGTCTTGGGTAAATGAGGATGCTCCATGATAAGGAGATAACACTAATTAGTTCTCCACCCATTTACTTGTTAACTGTGTTTGTGTGGATTTACTCCATCCCACACCCCCGCTGCTTCTGCCCGCTGGCCATGTTAACAGCTCATTTAAGCAGAAGGAGCCGAATTTAAGCCTAATTAATTATGCCAAGTGGGGCTCCATGGCAGAGACTGGAAATAATGTGAAGAGACACTTCATATATGACTCCGACTTATCGGATCATAACTGTAGCTGCGGACAGATAGAAACAAAGAGCATATAATTAATAAGCATATTGTGCATACAATTTGCATTCAATTAATTTTGTAATTTTTTTTAATCTGTCTGTATGAACTACAATCTGTTTGGTTTGGTCGTAAAAAGGATAGATATAATAGCTATAGCTGTATTAATTTACAATGCATCTTTTAATTATTTAAAAATGTCGTATTTTGAAGGTATTTTGAGTATTAAACGATATGTTGAAAAACTGGAAGTTCACCTAAACGTTTTATTCTAGTTAATTTAGAGGCTCTATTAAAGTGATCACAGAACCTTAAAATTAATTAAGGTTTTAGTGGGACAGTTGTGTTTTCAAATCCGCCATGTTTTACAATTCAAAGGAGAAATTAAAACAAAGTTGGATTACAAGACAATTAAGAAAGTGTTTTACTCTGATCTGTTCCAATTACACTCACTGGCAGACGTATTGATCCATAAGTCAATAAGTGAGCCCCACACACACACACACACACACACATATGGAAGTAAAATAATGGCACATGTTTTTGAAACAAAAAAACAACAACATTTCAAACACATTTTCGTTATTAAAAAATCAATAATTCATATTCATACCTTTCATATTTCACTTCCAAAATATTCAAACTGTTTAACGGGATTATAATAGCCCAATACCTCATCATACTCAAGGATTCCCCTTCCGTCGGGACAAAAAGCTTAACGTAGCTTAATGGAATAATACAGTGAACTAATAGACCAAACCCGCACTTCATTGGGGGTGTACGCTGTACTATATGTGATGCGATCTGGGAAAACCCGTCGGATGTCTAAATATAGATTGAATGTCAGTTTTTTGTCAAAATTGGGTTTTTATGAAATTATTATTCTATAACATCTTGTTAATCATCTCTGAATTCACTAGTTTAGTGCAGAAAATAGTGATTTATAATGTCCAGCTGAAATGACTGTTTCTCTTTAAAGCTACACTGTGTAACTCTTTTAGTTCATTCTTAGCTAAAAACACTTAGTTCTTTCAAAAATATGTGTGCTCATTAATGTATATTTACATCGTTCAAGTAATAAAGTATTCTCTCGAGTGCATAATACGCCATTGAAAACACATACGGGTGAGGGGTTCTAATGTCGGTCGCCATGTTGACTCTTCATCTTGAAAGTACATTAGCCAAAGAGGGACATACGCGTTAATTCAAGCTCCGTCTTTTGCGTTTACGTTTGATTTAACGCTCATCTGGTCGAGGTCGAACTGGAAGCCATGTTAATCTTGGACTACATTGGCCACCGTAGGAGTTAAAACCAAATCGGAATTGAGAGGAACAGAAACTAATATTCACTGGATGGTCATACACTTTTAATCTGTAATCCGTAATATGTTAAATTTCACAATGTGGTGGGTTTTCCCAGATCACATCACATATAGGCAAGCAGACACAGAATATGAACTTAAAGGTATACTCCACTTTTTTTTTTTTTTCTTTTTTTTTTTGGAAATAGGCTCATTTTACCACTCCCCCAGAGTTAAACGGTTGGGTTTTACCGTTTTCGAATCAATTCAGTCGATTTTCTGATATTTAGAAGAATATCACTAACCAGACAGTTTCTGGTCTCATTGACTTCAATAGTAGGAAAAAAAATATATACTATGGAAGTCAATGAGACCAGAAACTGTCTGGATACTGATATTCTTCTAAATGTCAGAAAATCGGCTGAATTGATTCGAAAACGGTAAAACCCAACTGTTTAACTCTGGGGGAGTGATACAATGAACCTATTTCCAAAAAAGTGGAGTATCCCTTTCAGACGCAAAGTTTCATGCTGAGCATTTCCCAGTGATAAACTGGCATAAACTCAACACTTGGTCAATTAATAATAAAACTTTCCCTCACTATATCTATATATGTGTGTGTGTGTGTGTGTGTGTGTGTGTGTGCCTACATGTACTGCATTAAACATGGAAGGTTCACTTGCAAAATTAGCAAATTTGCAAAACGAAATAAAAGCATAGTTAATACAGTGTATATTTTTTTCAAATAGTGCAATTCAACAGGTTTTTTTTTGTTTCAAAAACATTTGGCATTATTTTACTTCCACACACACACACACACACACACTCATCCGATCTTCATCTTATGATTCATCCTCTTGTAGAAGCTTGGGAAGGGTTAAGCAGATTTGGAGTCAGTCTGTTCTCAAAGTGTTAAAACGGCTTGGACCTGTTTGCACGCTGTGTGTATTTATACAGTGTGTGTGTGTGTGTGTGAGAGAGAGATCTGTGTCTGAGAGTCAGATTAATAGAGAAAATGATCTTCGCTGAGCTAATTTCTCCCGTTCTGTTTTTTTGCTGTTAATTTAATCACTTCAATGTTTTTAATTAAACACATATAAATATATACACACAGCTGTGTTAAAAACAACCATTTCTGAGTTATTTGGCAACCCAGTGCAGGGTAAATATTAACGCTGAGTTATTTTAAGCTTGTTGGGTTTTATACATTAACCCATTTGCTGGGTTGTTTTGACGATAGTGCTGGGTCAGTCAACCTGTTGACGGGTTTTCAAAATAAAGAAAATGCACTTTAAAAATCTGTTATATATATGATATATCGTAAAATACTCACGTTTAATAAACTTAGGACATGACAGGAGCAGCCAATGGGAATCTGTAGAGAGCAAACTAGCATCAGGAGGCTGTTTCAACTCATTAAATAACAATCTTGTATATAATCAGGCTACATCAAAAACAGCTTTACCTCGTGCCATCTCGTCTATCAGTTTCAAAAACGAATAGCATGACCAACATGTAGCACTCCAACTATACCTTTATCACATGACAGCGATCTTGCATCGTGTTTCGGTCCTGGTCGCGCATTTGTTTCCCGTGGAACTTGACATGCATGTAAACAAAAAAGGTAAAATGTGAGACTGCAGACAATTGCCTATTTGTACTGTAATAAATTAATAGGAATACAATGTAATACAAACCTTAATTTCATTCAGGAAGTTTCCCCTCAGGACGTTTTCTCTCAGAACAGGAAACAAAATGACCGCTGACAGATGTCCAGTTTTAACTACCCAACATTGGGCAACATTGACCCAGCACTGGATAGGTATATGAGGAGGTTTGCCATTTTTATAGACAGTAAAAATGACCCAGCAGCTCAGTTACAAAAAAACTACCCAGAACAAAAAAATAAAAAATAACCCAATTAAAAATAACTATCATGTTAACATGTTAATAACTATCATATATATATATATATATAATAAAAAAAACAGTTGGTGTTTTTACTGCAATTTAACTGCTGAAAATGCAATACAATAATACATAGTGTTACTTTGTAGTAATAATAACAGGACTTTTAGAGTTTTATCATTAAATTATGTGTATTAATGATAATGTGTATTAGCTGTAGCTGATTTAGTACAGGTAACAGATTTTAATGGATGTCTGAAAGGCACCACAAAGGCTTTTGTTTTTGACAAAAACACTCATAACTTTCAGAAAGGACTCAATAGAATAGACCCTCCCCAATGACAGATCAATGTAGATCTAGACAGATCATTTAGTCCTCAGATAAATCCCTCTAAATCTTGACCTTCACCTGACTGCAACCTTTATTAAACAGTCTGTATGAAGATTTAACATCATTTGCCCTGAGAGAACATTTAAGAGGACTCGTTTTAAGCCATATGAAGATTTGACAAAAGCTGACTCTTAAAAAATGCCGTGATTTCGTCCGTGACATGAGATTTGGTTTTTGTTTTCAACACAGAATCTTTTAAGGTTCCACTTAGAAAACAACAAAAAGATTTGCAGCTTGATGTCATACTGTAAGTTCTTCAAAAACAATTACGATTATGAAATTTAATAACGCAAAAGGCCCGTACCAAACGAAACCGGTGCCTTTTCTATTATTTTTTTATTATTTAAGATGGTAAACATTTCATCAGACAAAGAATGTTAAGACATGTTGACTGGAAAAGAAAATATATGATAAAGGCATCAAATAAAACCGGACATTCATCAGCCCTTGAAGAGTTCACATAATAATTACATAATAAGAGATTTTTTCTATTATAATCTATAAAAAATGTACACCATTTTAATAGGTGGGATAGGGGAAGTTATGACGATAACAAGATAACAAGTGTTTTTAATAAAATATGTCCACTAAAATGTAACTTTTTTTTGCATATATGAACTTTTAAAATATGTGTATATTTGTTTGTATACATGTGTATTTATATATATATATATATATATATACTTGCCACATTTTTATTTTAAGAACAACATGTATATAACTCGATAATAGCCAGCAGCCAGGCATATTTCAAAAATAAGGGTAATTACCCATTTGTTTAACCAATTTGTTGACAGATGCTTATTTTAAAGCGGATTAATAGTAAAATGGTCTCCTGGAGGACTGATTAATGTCCAGAAGATCTCAAGGATTGAATGGAGAGAGGGGATATTATTGTATACAGTGTGGGGCATCAGGCGCTCAGACCTGCTCCAGGGTCACAGAGGATATGGTATAAACATGTCCAGATTAATTAAAGGGGTATTAGTCAGTCGGGATTGTGGTGGATTCTGAAGCGATTTAGGCAACATGCATCTCAAAACGTCTCCTCGGACAGGCATGCGATAGTGATTTCCATGGCCTAAGCGCCTCGTTCAGATCCAATCCCAATTAAACGGCACAACAACACTGGAGCCCTTTGGTCCACTTACCTTTTGACAACACGAGCGCCCGATCAACGACTCAAAGAGATTCGGAAAGGACAAATGCAGTCAAAATTTGTGTCAAACTGACTCAACTAGTCAAAGGAAAGTGAGAAAATCTGCTATCAGTGAAGTGTAGACACTCCAGTTTTGGTGTAGGCTACTATTATACTTTTTTATTACTGTTTCGACTGTCAAATTAAGATTCTACTAAGTTTCCACTGCAGGTTTTGGGGGATTACAAACAATAGATAGATCAAATATTACTACTAGTTACATGTTGATTAATATAATTTTACTTTTTAGATTTTTTTATTCATTTAAATTGTTAATATTCTTATTTAAAATAGTCATATTTAAGCGACTATTTTAGTCTACCCAAAATCATAGATAGATGATATACAGAGAGACAGATGATTAATGGATGGACACGGATAGATCGATAGATAGATAGATAGATAGATAGATAGATAGATAGATAGATAGATAGATAGATAGATAGATAGATAGATAGATAGACAGACAGATAGATTTAAATATTAGATAGATAGATAGATAGATAGATAGATAGATAGATAGATAGATAGATAGATAGATAGATAGATAGATAGATAGATAGATAGATAGATAGATAGATAGATAGATAGAATAAAATAGATGATTAATGGATGGACACGGATAGATAGATAGATAGATAGATAGATAGATAGATAGATAGATAGATAGATAGATAGATAGATAGATAGATAGATAGATTTAAATATTAGATAGATAGATAGATAGATAGATAGATAGATAGATAGATAGATAGATAGATAGATTTAAATATTAGATAGATAGATAGATAGATAGATAGATAGATAGATAGATAGATAGATAGATAGATAGATAGATAGATAGATTTAAATATTAGATAGATAGATAGATAGATAGATAGATAGATAGATAGATAGATAGATAGATAGATAGATAGATTTAATTTAAATATTAAATCATTACAATGACATCATATCTTTATACCAACAGACATTTTTAAGTCACAATTTGAATCCAGTCAGATGTGAATCTTAAAAATGAAATTAACGTATTTCTGTATTCTACATAATAATTTCATCTAGCATAAGACTGAGTTTATATCAATGTGAAATTTAGATGTTGCGTAAACTCTTAACCCCCATCTTGATGACATTTCATTACTTTTTACTAGTAGCCTTGCTAATATATAACTTCAAACTCGCATCACTTGGCAGATCAAACTCTCTCATGTGCATTAGCCTTCACCACGACTGATTTCACTGAGAGCATCATGACTCGATCTTCCAGTATTTATCCCGCAGAATGAAATAAAGTCGATGTCGTGACAGTTAGTTAGTCTAACAACCTGATCAGTCTCTCCGCGAACAGCAACCCCCCGCTAAGTGGCTAATGACCGAGGCGTATAATCCTCCTCAAAACAAGCACAAAGATGCTAATTGAATCTCTATAAATAGGTTTGACTTCTGCTGCTCCTCCTTTACTAGAAGCGGCACCGAGAACGCCGGTGTTCCGCGAGTTCACGCAGATCCTACCGAGAAATCAGTCTGACTAGAGCTACAATTACATAACAGGTGTCTCCTCGACTCACTCAGAGTCTTTATATCAGAAGATGCAACGCGCAATGGTGGTATAAGGAGGCGCGCAAACTTTTAAATCACAATCCCTGACAGACAAACCTAGTCATGTTTCCTCTGCCGATGTTCACGGCCGAGCAGGTGGCGCGAGTCTGCGAGAATCTGGAGGAGACTGGAGATATCGAGCGCTTGGGCCGCTTCCTCTGGTCTCTGCCCGCCGCCGTGCCCGGTTCGACCGGGGAACTTCTCAACCGTCACGAGTCGGTGATGCGCGCGCGCGCGCTCGTGGCTTTCCACGGCGGGAATTTCGAGGCTCTCTATCAGATCCTGCAGAGTCACCGGTTCACGCGCGAGTCCCACGCGAAGCTGCAGGACCTGTGGCTGGACGCGCACTACCGCGAGGCGGAACGGCTGCGGGGGAGACCGCTGGGCCCGGTGGAGAAGTACCGAATCCGGAAGAAGTTTCCCCTCCCTCGAACCATCTGGGACGGCGAGCAGAAGACGCACTGCTTTAAGGTGAGAGAGTTTTTCAAAAGACTGTGGTGATGACGTGTTTTAACGGTAACGACTTCGCAAATCCTGCAAAGTTTTTTATATTTGCATTTTTTTTAAATGTGTACGTTTATAACACTAACATTTTATTAGTTTGCATTCAATTACACACACTCACAAAAAAAAAAAAAAAAAAAAAAAGTTAACGCTGCTCTTTGACCCAGCAGCCCAGCAGCTGCAAGTTGAGAGTTGTGAAAGTTTTTCTTTTGATATTTAAGCAAATGGGAACACAAATTAAATCAGCTAAAAAGAAAAATTAAGATGAATGTCTGATTCAACGTGATACCGTTCAAAAGTTTGGGTTAAAGAAATTACTTTTACTCAGTAAAGAAGACACACTGCTTTAAGGTGAGCGTTTTTTTCCACAGACTGTGATGACGTGTTTAACGGTCATCAGCATCGTAAATCCTGCACATTTTTTTATATATATATTGTCTTTTTAAAAAAATATTTATATTTATAAAACTAAACCTAGTACCCTAATTAATAGTAGCTAATAAAGTATTAACTGACGTGTTTTAACGGTCATCAGCATCATTTTTTTATGTACGTACATTTATAACACTAAATTTAGTATTATATTAGCGTACATTTGCATCCAATTACAAAAAAAAAATGGTTATGGTTAAAACGCTGTTGTTTAAGTGACGTAGTTGACATCTTTAATCTATTCTTTGTTGTGGAGACACTATTGTGGCGTTTTTCTTTCGCTATTAGAGCAAACGGGAACACTATATATGTATAGATATATTTAAAATGTAGTCTCCCTTTTACCGCTATAGAAGCTATGAAGGAAGGCTAGTAAGAATCTGGAGTGACACACACTTATGAACCTTGGCACAATAATATTTGTTCGAAAACCTTGAAATGACAGATAGAAAGATGAGAGTTATGTAGTGGTCATATATTTTAACCCCTTAACCACTTTGTTAAAGGTTGAATTCAAATCCATTACTGCCAAACTTCACTGAATAGCTTGTGTACTTAATAACATGGAATTATTTATTTATTTAACTTTCATATTGTTTTTCACTTTTACAATAATCTACCAAGTGTCTCCTTCTAAAAAGGAACCACACTTCAAGTCTGTGCCTCAAAGTATTCAAGAAAATGTCAGTTTAGAAGAACAAAATATGTCTACAAAACTCATAAGATCATGAACGATCATTTTTACAACAAACAAGATCATAAACAAATTCAGTAAAGTGTGTCCAACATTTGACTGAAAGAATCAAGCGATACTATATCTAAGTTCAGACAACCTAGTTAGTGGATAATGCACAATTTGTTTTCAAATATGACTTTCTATGAATATAATAATTTTTGTTATGTAGTGAATTTTGTGTAAATATGTCAAATATGCCACCCTTCTCTCGCTATCAACCACTGAAAAATGCATATTATCAGTAGACCAAATCCATACACACTCACACGCACATGCATGCATACATATAAAACACTAATTTATCCTCATGTAATCATTAAAAGTTCACTATTAATTAGAATGCATTAATCAAAACCTAAAAAAAATCAGGATTGTAAATGCTTTGTTGAAAACTGTGGTTCTTGTTGTAACATTTTTAGTTAATGCAAGTCAAAAATATAATTAATTTTACAGTACGTGCACTTACAGTGTACTTGCCTAAGAAAGTACTGTTAATATAATGAGTATGGGTGTAGGTTCAGTTGTTTATGATTCGACGTATGCACTACGATTTTAAAAGTTTGGGTTTAAAAAAAATACTTTTATTTAACTGGTCTTTTATTATTTTATTTTATTATTAATTTATTATTATTATTTTATTTTTATTTTATTATTATATTTTATTTATTATTTTTTAATTATTTGCAGATGATTTTATGATTCAACGTATGGACTACGATTTTAAAAGTTTGGGTTTAAAAAAAATACTTTTATTTAACTGGTCTTTTATTATTTTATTTTATTATTAATTTATTATTATAATTTTATTTTTATTTTATTATTATATTTTATTTATTATTTTTTAATTATTTGCAGATGATTTTATGATTCAACGTATGCACTACGATTTTAAAAGTTTGGGTTTAAAAAAATACTTTAATTTATCTGGTCTTTTATTATTTTATTTTATTATTATTATTTTATTTTTATTTTATTTTATTATATTTTATTTATTATTTTTAATTATTTTATTATTTACTTTTATTAAACTTTAACATTAAACTGGTCGAAATTGACAGTGAGGACATTTGTATTGCAACTAATTTTTTTTTTAATTATTTTTTTATTAGGTTTTCTGTAACTTTATAGAGGGTGATACAACAAAAGTAGAATGAAACAAGGTGTCTGAGAGAGAGAATAAAAATTAGGGCTGTGCAAAAGTTAATTGCGATTAATCGCATCCAAAATAAAAGTCTGTGTTTACATAATATATTTGTGTGTGCTGTATATAATTATTTTGTATATATAAACACACACACATGCATGTATATATTTAAGAAAATGTGTTATTCATATATAAAATATTTATATAATATAGATTATGTATTTATATATATATATATATATACAGAATTTAAGAGCAAATAATTCTTAAATATATACATGCATGCATAGGTATTTATATACACAAAATAATTATATACCGCACACACAAATATATTATGTAGGTTCAGTTGTTGCAACTAACAAGCACATATTATGTGCATTGGGAACAGGACTAAAATAAAGTAAAATAAAATAAAGTGCTCCCATTATGTCCCATAATTCATTTGAATTGAATCAACTTGACTACATTAAGTAACAAGTAATTTGAAGGGTCTGAAACCAGATTTTTGGGTCACAACTGCAGTAAAAGTGCAAACAAACAGCGACTTACACTAATTACGCCGCAACAATGTAAACACATCTTTAAGCTCCCGCACCTATGATCTCATGCCGAGCGTCTCCACGCGTCAGGACGGCGCACATCGCATTGAGACGTCGCTGTCAGTCTGTTCGCAGCTTGTTTTAAGCCTCTTGAGCCGAGGACCACCTGTGGCATTTAAGCTCTCATTCCGCACAGACGACTTTCTACCTTTTCACCCTGTCCCAGACACTAGTGCTCAGATTAACCAACAGCTAAACAAAGCTCTCATAACGAGTCCCTCATTGTTGTTTGGCGACTGAGCGAATGTGAATTGCAATGGAAAGTGGATTTTAATACGTGCGGCGTTGGCGGCTCGGGTGCTGGGTCGCTTTACAAAGGTGGTCGGTAGTTATACCGCAAGGAAATGAACCTTAATCACTGACTGGCCAGTCGACAGATTACTCCAGCAGACTGTAAATGAGATCTGATGGCTAGCTCTTTAACACACAAACCAGGATTGACTTCAGAAGCCCTGATCCAGGAGCAGTGCTTTAAGCCTAATGCCAACTTCTGCCCTTCTTAGCACGGATTTCCAAGGACATTATAATGGAAAACTCGTATGAATCAACACTATAAGCAGTGGATTTGATTTCGGACTTGAATGTAATCAGTTTTTCTGTGAAACGAGCTGAAGGATTGATCTTCATTAGCCGACGAATAAAAATACGATCTATGAATACATCCCACTCAGCATCATTTTATCCCTTAAAACTCATATTTGAGCACCAAAATGACACATATAAGCGTTTTGTCTTCATGCCTTAAAATAGCTTGAATGTAACTCGACACCCTTGTCGCATTTAATATACAGGGTTCAATGTATATGCAAATGAGCCCCGCCTCCACTCACTCACTCACAATTTTGAGACTGTCTTCGGTTCACTGCAGTTTTAAGGAGAAAATACTCCAAATTTACGAATTTGAATAAGAATTTACACGTGGTTTGTCTTAAAGCATATAAAAAATGCCAAGTAGACATAAAACAACATTAAAAGCTAGATTTACACCGCTGGGGGACTTTAATGTGCTATAATAAGATATAATGCTATTATCCTTCCTGAGCCTTTTTAAGGACTCCAGTGAAACGCAAAAGGTTGGCCAGAGAGGTGATTATAGTTTCTTGGAAATTTGCAGATGATTTTATGATTCGACGTATGCAGTACGATGCAAAAGTTTGGGTTTTAAAAAAAATACTTTTATTAAACTGGTCTTTTATTATTTTATTTTATTATTATATTTTATTTATTATTTTTATTATTTACTTTTATTAAACTTTAACATTCAACTGGTCGAAAGTGACAGCAAAGACATTTGTATTGTAACTAAATTTTTCTGTTTCAAATAAATGCTTTTTAAATCATCAGAGATTCCTGAAAAAAAGAAAATGTTTCAATGTTTTCAACATAGGTTATAATAATAATAATCAGAAATGTTTCGTGAGCAGCAAATAGAGAGCCTAAGTCCCGCCCCTCCGCTTCCGGCTCATGGGACCTTATTTCGGAAAAAATATGAATGGTAGTCAATGGCGAGAGACAACTTATCTTTTTATTCCGTCTGAACTGTGCCCTGAATTACACATATGATGTTTGTCAATTTAAAAGATGATTCTCAAAGTCAAAAACGTCGCAGTTTGTCATACAGCAGAAGAGTAACATTTAGTTTTATGTGGAAATCGCTCTGTGAACTACATCTCCCAGTAAGCGAAACGAGATCCGCTGCTCGTGTGTGTGCAGTCTGGTACAAAACACTCAGGTAGGACGGCGTAACGTTACGATTATAACGTAAGACTGTAGAAACAATGACAGACAGCCTCAGTAAAGTTATATTCATTCATTGAGAGGAAATGTGCGCCTTTGGGGTTTGTAGTCTTTGTAATTACGTATTTTCACAGTCTTATACCTCAACGGTTTTACATCAAACTGCGACTTTCTTTACTTTAAAATCTTTTAAATTGACAAACATCATATGTGTAATTCAGGGCACAATTCAAACCAGATCAAAATATTTGTTGTCTCTTGCCATTGACTCCCATTCAATATTTTTTCGAAGTTAGGTCCCATGGTGGTCGACCGGAAGGGGAGGGACTTAGGCTCTCTATTAGATTTCTGAAGGATCATGTGACTATTAAGATACACCTTTGATCAAAGGAATAAATTACACTTGACTTTACTATAGACCATTTTGCAAGATGTAAACAAAACTGGTCCAGAAGCACCTCCTGTTTCAGTTTTTTTAACACTACATAAAAGCTGGGATAAAATACAACCAACACAACATATAAAACTGAATCAAAAAGTTAAACAAACATCTTTAAGATGTTTTCTTTACATGTGAAATAAAGAAAACAGTTACAAACTGAAACAGGAAGTGTTTCTGGACCAGTGTTGTTTACATCTTGCAAAATGGTCTATATATTCACATAAAAAACTGTTATTTAAAATAGTAATAATATTACACAATTTACTGTATTCTTGATCAAATAAATGCAGCCTCGGTGAGCAAAAACATAAAAAATTGTACTGACCCTGAACTTGTAAATGTTAGTGTAGCTGTGAAGTTAGGACGGAGTAACAGTGGTCTTGATTCTGTTTTCCAGGAGCGAACCCGCAGCCTCCTCAGGGAATGGTACCTGCAGGATCCCTATCCAAACCCCTCCAGAAAGCGTCACCTGGCTCAGGCCACCGGGCTCACCCCCACACAGGTGGGCAACTGGTTCAAGAACAGAAGACAGCGGGACAGAGCGGCATCTGCTAAAAACAGGTACAAAACTGACACACAGTGTTAGAAACGAGTCTCCATTCATACACACACCATGTTATTCCTAAATGACAACGATTTGGTATGGAACAGCTTCACAAACTCTTTTCAACCACGCAGTCTCAATATTTCTGTTATAAATATTCAAATTATCACAGAAGAACGGGGAAAGTTTATAGTTATATAGTAACGACGCTTCAAAAAAAGACTATCGATTACATCATGACTGGTAAAAATGTGTTTGTCATTGAATCATTCATTCGAGAGATTCGAGAGAGTCACCCGGTTGTATTTTATGAGTGAGTCATTGAATCATTCACTATTTAAAATAATTATATCTATTTTTTAAATAGACTGCAGCAAATAACATTTTGCCTAAAAAAATAAATAAAATTAAATAAGTTAAATAAGTTAAAATTAAAGCTATATAGATTGAAAAAACTACTAAAAATGACAAAAGCACATAACAAAATCACTTAAACTAAAACGAAATGCATAAAAACTGATTTAAAATATTAATAAATACTATAATAATATGTACATAATATTAAAATAACTTTTTTAAAGAACTAAAATCAAATATATTTACTATTACAAATACAAATATATTTATATTTAAGCATAGAGTTGTATTTAATATTTAATTAAAATTCAACAATATTACAGATCTGCCTGCATTGACAGCATTATATGAGAACTGAACCAAACTGGACGATGACATCATTTGTATATTTTATGAGTGAGTCATTGAATCATTCACTATTTAAAATAATTATATCTATTTTTGAAATAGATATAAAAAATAGATATATTTTGTTTAGTTGTCCGTCCAGAATCCTGGGAGAATTGAAGAACGAATCTTCAGACGTAAATTATTAATGTTGCAAATTTAAAATTAAAGCTATGTAGATTAAAAAAAAACTACTAAAAATGATAAAAAGCACATAAAAAATCACTTAAACTAAAATGAAATGTATAAAAAACTGATTGAAAATATTAATAAATACTATAATATTATATACATAATATTAAATAATTTTTTGTAATGAACTAAAATCAAATATATTTATGTTGACTCAAGCATAGAGTTGCATTTAATTAAAATTCAACAATATTACAGATCTGCCTGCATTGACAGCATTATATGAGAACTGAACTGAGCTGGACGATGACATCACCATCACGCTTGTCTCCAGAGCGGCTATATATATATATATATATATATATATATATTAGGGCTGTCAAACGATTAATCGCGATTAATCACATCCAAAATAAAAGTTTGTGTTTACATAATATATGTGGGTGCACTGTGTATAATTATTTTATATATATATAAATACACACACATGCTTGTATATATTTAAGAAATATTTTCATGTATATAGATTTATATATAATTTATATTATATATAAATATTTTATATATAAATAATATTTTTTTCTTAAATATACATGCATGTGTGTAATTATATATATACAAAATAATTATACACAGTGAACCCACATATATTATGTAAACAGAAACTTTTATTTTGGATGTGATTAATCGCGATTAATCGTTTGACAGCCCTAATATATATATATATATATATATATATATATAAATTAACTAAATTAGTAACTTTTTCACTACAAAAATAAAGCATTCCCAAGTTTACGTAACCTGGACTATGACGCTATTGTCATCTGGAAACAAACTTTCCCTGCAATCTCTGTAAAGCTGCTTTTACGCGATCTGTACTGTAAAAAGCGCTGTATTAATGACTAACATATTAATGACTAACATTCTTCTGTTGTTTTTCTCCCAGACTACAGCAGGATTCCTCCCTCCTCCCCTCCGGCAGCTCTCCCGAATGTTCCTCCTCGGAGCACAACACGCTCCTCCAGGGCTCGTCCCCGCGGCGTCCCGGGAGCCCGGAGAACAGCGACTGCAGCTCGGGGACGGGGCCGAGGGGGACCGGGGCCTCCACGCCCGACATCTCCGTCAGCAGCGACAGCGAGTTTGAGTCGTGAGGAACGCCTCGTCTGGACCCCGTCGAAGCGTATCGATGCACTTAAAGAAAGACTGAGAAATCAGCTTGTTAATGGACTTCTAGATTTGACACACACACACACACACACACACACAAAAAAAGACCTTCAAAGACTTTCAAAGGCCTCTTAAAAGGCATGTGCCAAATAAATCTCTTGGGGATCATTGGCTTTGTCAACCATTCAAAAACGAACACTCAGGTGGCACAAAACATGAGACGTATCAAACACGGGAACTATTATGCAAATTTTGTACATGAAGTCTAGCCTAGGCCTTTCGTAGCACTACACGCGTCTGTCGACCCCGCGGAAGAGAAACGGGTCTGATCTTGAAGAGGGTAGAGATGCTTGCTGCTGTGTGTTTTCAATAGATTCATACGTAGAGTTACATTGCATTGTTTTGTGTGGTTTTATTTATTTTTTTTTTTTTAAATGAGGATTTAAAACGTCA
The DNA here is from genome assembly GCA_038021265.1 of Cyprinella venusta. NCBI lineage: Eukaryota > Metazoa > Chordata > Actinopteri > Cypriniformes > Leuciscidae > Cyprinella > Cyprinella venusta. The sequence goes on from CM075864.1 coordinate 52,483,315, forward strand.
GTTTTACACCGGAATATAACGATGTCACTCTTAGAAGAAAAGGTTCTATTCGGAACCTTAAACGAGGGTTCTGTCGGGTGTTCTATACAGGTGGAACCCGGAAAATTAGAATATGGTAGAATATTTTTTCTATTTTTTTATTTTTTTTTTTTATTTCATGTAATATTCAAATTTTCTCAGATTTTTAATTTGGGGTTTTCATAAGCTGGAAAAATATAACTTTTGCAAGATATTGTAATGTTTCAAGTTTCACCTGTGTATATTGAACCTATATATATATATATATATATATATATATATATATATATATAGCCATTTTATGGGGTTTGAATATGGGATCATTCATTTTCTTTTCATCTTTTTTTAATTTTAATGTAAATATTATGAATTAAACAGCTTGTAAACGTACTTTAACACTAGAAAAACATTTGAATAACCCATTACACATAGAAGTATTATGCAATAATTTAATGCATTTCTCCATATATATATATTAGGGCTGTCAAATGATTAATCTAATTTATCACATCCAAAATAAAAGTTTTTATTTACATACACAGTGGGTACACTTGTTTTGTATATATAAATACACACACATGCATGTATATTTAAGAAAAAAAATATTATTTATATATAAAATATTTATATTTATATATAATATAAATTATATATAAATCTATATACAGTATATACATGAAAATATTTCTTAAATATATACAAGCATGTGTGTGTATTTAAATATAATAATTATACACAGTGCACCCACATATATTATGTAAACAAAAACTTGTATTTTGAATGTGATTAATCCTGATATATATATATATATATATATATAACCTTTTTGGCATTTAGTGTTCATAGTGTCGGCCACACATACCAGATCTGGGCCGACACCCTGTTGCATTCTGGGTATTGAACCTTTTTTTCTAAGAGTGTAGTACTGAATGAGCATCGATTAACGCTGCTGAACTTGAAATATGCTGATTTCTGCGCCTCCAAACCTGCGAGGTTTTCCTCAGCTGTTTTAGTATGGTAGAAATGAAACGCATCACCTCTGAAGTAACCTACGCCTATGCATACTTCCTGTACGCTTCCCTTTCAACCAATGGCATCCCTCGTCTCGGTCTGAAGTCATCTTATGTGCCTACACTTTGAGGACGACGTCAGACTGTATGATCGTCCGCCGTTTTTCGTTTTCACACCCATACTCACCGATGATACAAGGGCAGGATTGTTTTGTTTTCATTTGTTGTTTGCAATTTTGAAATAAAAGAAATTATTTTTGAAGCAAAGAGCTGTGAGCTCACTGTGCCCTCCTCACTGACATCAACTAAACGAGCCATTGTTGAAATAATAACAAAACCTCAATCACCATTTCAGGAAATAATTTAACAATAAAAGAAAATGTCATCATTTATTGACTCTCATGTCATCAGAAAATCTGACCTCTATTCTAAAATTATATGTTTAGCACTGTTCTTCTGTAAATGATAAGGGAACTCATTCCATATATTTTACTGTATTCATTTGTTAAAAGGCTAAACTATGAATTATGCAGAAATTCATTCTTTTAATACCTCATTTTCAACAGTAATGTAAAGCCCCCCTACAGTCAATAATTATGTCCCTTAAACTCATCTTTGATGATCAAAATTACATATTTTAAATATTTTCATATTTTCAAAATTATATATTTTTCCTGTGAAAATAATGTCTTCCTGCCTTTAAATAACTTGAATGTCACTCTACAGTCTACACCCTTGCTTCAAAAATATGCAAATGAGCCCCGTCTCCACCAATCACAGCAGCCCAGATTACCAGATCCACGGTAGTAAACACTAGCTACACGATAAGTAGACATATTGGTTTAATTCAGATATGTTCGAACCAGAAACTAATTCAAAAGTCAATCAATTACTGTACTGTACATTTTTTTTGCATTATTTCCATTAAATCTCATATTTTCTGAGAGTAGGAGATATTATATAGCCTAGCTAAATTAGCATTAGCCTGCCTGCGCCCTCCTACGCACTTCCGCTCAATTTCATCAAATGAAATGTACTAGAGTCTGGTTGAACCAGGCTATATTAGCATATTAGTGCTGTCAACATTAACGCGTTAACATGCAAATAATTATTTCCAGTTTAACGTGTTAAAAATATTTAACGCAGCAATCCGTTTTTTTCTGTCATCCTTTAGCTAGCGTTACATTAGCTTTACATTAGCTTTATGATCTCTTATTCATGCAAATGCTTTTAAACCATTCAAGCACGATAAGACAAACGAGATGCTTGAATTTACAATAACACACATTTTTTGTCCATTTTGTCGAGTATCCTCAGAGCAGTCTTAAATGAGTTAAATAAAGTCAGAGTTCTCTCTGTCATAAATATTAAATATTAAGAGAGAACGACTACCTGCTCTTGACTAAAGAACTTTTGTCGCTTCAATAAGGATTCATGTATATTTAATTCATAATTTATGCAGTGCAGACTGTTTGATAATAACTCAATTGTATATTTCCTACCTGTTACAGAACGGGTCATAAATGTTATATGACAAAGTCATAAATGTTATATGACATTATTATGAGGTTATGTGAGGGTTGTATTAAGGATCGTTTTTTTTAAGCCTAAAAAATTGATAGCTTTGAGTTTGAGTTTCTTTATTTAAAGGGACAATGCACATTAATTAACATGAGAACAAGGTCCAACATGTAAATGTGCCAGATTTAGCCATACAGGCTAATTTTCATCTGCAGTCCCTAGCAGGTTAAAAATTAAAACAATAACAATACAATACTAAAATACTACAATACAATAAAAATAAAAAACATGATAAATACAAACACATTATTATGTATGGCAACATATTTGATTTGTTAATAACCAATGTTTTATGGATTTGGAAAATGATTTGATAGACATGATCTTCCTTAGTTCTGTGGGTATGGTATTCAATGTAGCCTATGAGCTGCTCGAAAAGAGAAAGCCGACTGTCCAAAACTACTTTTTTTACATGCTATTTTACAATCCCCTCTTGTAGATGCGTTAAAATTTTGTTGGACGGATTTATTGAACGGAGGGGGAGCCATACCATGAAAAATTTTATATACAAGTAAAATATCTGCAAACTTAATCATGTTTTCCCAATTTAACAGGTCATATTTATTTAAAAGTTTACAATGGTGATATGAATTTGACTTTTTATCTAACGTTTTTAAGGCCTTCAGTTATACTGTAAGGTTGAATGGCTATGTTCAAAACTGAAACGAAAATAATAATAACTTCGACATCAGTAGCAAAGCATTTGGAAATCCACTTTTACTAGGCCTATACAATTATACGCACTGCTTTATTAAATATGATATACATATTCTCAAGGTAAGGAATTATTTTTACGCATCAAATTTCACAACATTTTACAGTTTTTTTAAATAACATATATTGCCTTTTAAAATGTAGACTAACTGTATGATATAAGGTGACTTGCAGTTCACCAATAAACAGTTGTATGTACTAAAATATATAATTTAATGGAATAATGCAAACATTTTTAGTGTAGCTCATTTTTTAGTTTTGGGATTGCTCTCCTCTCGGTGAACGAGGCGGAGTCCCTCTGTTCCTCCTCAGGGAAACCGGCCCCTTTGTTTCTGACCTCACTTCAGCAGAAGAGCCCGAGTGTGTGTGTGTGTGTGTGTATCTGTGTGTGTGTGCGCACAGCATCTGGAACTCTGCGGCATGGACAGCGGCGGGAGGAAAGTGGTCGTGTGTGACAATGGCACTGGGGTAAGACATTCACAAAGTGTCCTGGAAACGTCATTCATATCACGGTGAGCCCTGTTATGAGTGACATTTCCAGAACACTTTGTGAATTTACTATATTGCTGATTGAACATTTATGAAAGAACTCTATTTGTGGTTAAGTGAATGATAAATGGACGTTGTTTTGATTTGTAAACTGTTTAAATCGATTTGAACTTAAAGTTAGAAGAGATCTGAGAGCTTTATTTGGCTTTATGCAGGCGCTGCATGCCTGACTAGCGCTCGTGCGGAGACCTGTTGCATTGCTTCAGTCTGTCTGAACACGTCTGCCCAGGAACAACACTTCACCTTAAAAGGTGGCAGGGCAAAAGATACACGGTTATTGGCCACAAATGAGGAAGTGTTTTAAACTCTAGTGTGCTTTAGTGACCTGAAATTAACGTAGGGAAGTTGAGGGGGAGTTGGGGAAGATGCAGTTCTTCTCAAATAATACAGTGCAGTCATCAAATATACGTCTTTGTAAACCTGACATGTAAAGCAGAGCCGAGTTTGATCTTTTCTCACTACTCACTCGTCATCTTCTCACACACTGTCTGCAGTTTGTCAAGTGTGGTTTCGCTGGCTCCAATTTCCCCGAACACATCTTCCCAGCCCTGGTGGGACGTCCCATCATTCGGTCAGATGTAAAAGTTGGGAATATAGAGATTAAGGTGAGTTCATAGTCAAAACAAAACACATTATAGGTTCTGTATATATGTTCATACCTACACACACAGTATCTATATACACATGATTAAATGAAATGTTGTGTTATACTACTAACAAGCTGAAATAAATTTATGTTCAAAAAAGACAAAAACTGAAATAACACACACACACACACACACATTATATATATATATATATATATATATATATATATATATATATATATATATATATATATATATATATATATATATACATTAGGGCTGTCAAAACGATTAATTGCGATTAATCGCATCCAAAATAAAAGTTTTGTGTTTACATAATATATGTGGGTGCACTGTGTATAATTATTATATATATATATATAAAAAACACATGCATGTTTATTTAAGAAAAAAATATTATTTTTATATAAAACATTTATATTTATATATAATATAAATTATATAAATCTATATACAGTATATACATGAAAATATTTCTTAAATATATATAAGCATGTGTGTGTGTGTGTGTTTATATATATATATATAATAATAATAATAATTATACACAGTGCACCCACATATATTATGTAAATACAAACTTTTATTTTGGATGCGATTAATCATTTTGACAGCCCTAATATATATATATATATATATATATATATATATATATATATATATATATATATATATATATATATATATATATATATATATATAACCTAAAAGACAACTATGAAATATAAAATAACTGAAACTTCAACTAAAAAAATGATTCTAAACTTAAAATATAAATATAAAATAAATGTCAATTAAGAATATTAATATAAATATAATAGTATATAAATAAGAAGAAAATAACACTGACGAACACTGTCATTTAACAAGAAATTTATAAAAACATCTCTCATTTATGTATTAATATTTTAAAATTATGATTTAAATTATTATATCCCTCAGTTCCTTACTCTAAGTTATCTAATAGTATATATATATATATATATATATATATATATATATATAACAGTAATGAAATTAAAATGAATAAATAATATTACATATAAAAATATAAACACTGCCATTATGTTCTACTCTAATGTAGATTTATAATTTCCAAATATATAACATAAAACTTTAAATTCTTTATGATTGTTGATAGATGTACAATTTGATCCGAGTAAGATTCGTTATTTTTGCTGCAGAAACTATAAACTCAGTGTCAGGATATAGAATTAATAGAATTCACAGATCAATTCTGTTTTTTGAAGTTTAGTTTAGTCGCCCAGTGTTGAAAATCCAGCTTTTAATGTTTGTAAGTGTATGTCTTGTTATTAATACGCTTTAAGACAAACCTTTGAAATCGCTGGTGTTTCTGACGTCACAAACTACCTACAATCAGATCAACGTGTGATCGTCAACCAGTGGATCTCTGAGCTGAGTGAGTGGAGGCGGGGATCATTTGCATATTCATAGAATCGCGTATACGAAATGAAGCAAGGGTGTCGAGTTACATTCAAGATATTCTAAGACGAGATTTTTTTTTCAAGGAAAAAAATGTTGGTGATCAAAGATGACGTTTAAGGGTTAAACCGATTGACCTCAAGGGGACTTTAATCAAATCTGTTCTTGTTTAACACTGAGGTCGCCCCTCTGCCTCTCAGGACCTGATGGTGGGCGACGAGGCGAGCCAGTGCCGCTCCATGCTGGAGATCTCGTACCCCATGGAGAACGGCATGGTGCGCAGCTGGGAGGACATGCTGCACCTGTGGGACCACACGTTCGGCCCGCAGCGGCTCGACATCAGCCCCCGTGACAGCAAGGTCCTGCTGACGGAGCCGCCCCTGAACCCGGTGAAGAACCGGCAGAAGATCGCAGAAGTCATGTTCGAGACCTACCAGTTCCACGGCATCTACATCGCCATCCAGGCCGTGCTGACGCTCTACGCTCAGGGTAACGCTCGGGGCCTAAAGCGCTCCTGGTTCGGACTGTCAGTCCAAATCCGATTCGATTGGAATCTAAATCTAAACCATCACTTAAAGGGATAGTTCACTTTGAAATTAATTTTTGATATGTTTTAGCTTACCTCCAGGGCATCCAAGATGTAGGTGTCTTTGTTTCCACAATATCTTCAATTTTGATAATTTTAGGTCAAACCGTTGTTGTCTGTCAGTCATATAATGAAGGTCTATGGTCACCACCTCAAAGAGCAGTCAAAATTAAACATGATTTAATGACTCGTAAATGTAAGTACACATTGATGGCCTAAGACACGAAACGAGTGTTTTGTGTGAGAAAACGAACAGTATTTATATCTTTTTACCTCGTGTAACCATATCCATGTCCAACTGATCTGAGAGCAGGGCGCTTCGGTCAACGCATGCACTGAAAAGGATCGCTTGCGTGTGACGTCACTCTTTGTTTATACAGAGATTTCGGAAGTTTTACCTTTCACTAAACATATTTAGATATACGGGAAACCGCAATGGAAGACGAATTCGGTATATCTAAATATGTTTAGTAAAAGGTAAAACTTCCCAAATCTCCGTGTAAATATTGAGTGACGTCACACGCAAGCGATCACTTCCGGCGTAACATTGAACTGATTCAGTTCGGTTCAGTTGGACAGTGCACAACTGATTCAGATCACTTGGGCGTCACTGTGATTACAAGAGGTAAAAAATATATAAATACTGTTCGTTTTCTCACAAAAAACACTCGTTTCGTGTCTTAAACCATCAATGTGTACTTACATTTACGAGTCATTAAATAATGTTTAATTTTGACTGCTCTTTGAGGTGGACCCCCTGCACCTTCAGTGTATGACTGACAGACAACAACGGTTTGACCTAAAATGATCAAAATTGAAGATACTGTGGAAACAAAGACACCTACATCTTGGATGCCCTTGAGGTAAGATAAAACATATCAAAAATCCCTATCCCTTTAATTCAGTCCAACTTTTTTAATCTTACTATCGAACAATACGCGAAACGCTTTAAAGGAGTAGTTCACTTTTAAAAAACGTTTGCTGATGATTTACTCGCCCCCATGTCATCCAAGATGTCCATGTCTTTCTTTCTCCAGTCGAAAAGAAATTAAGGTTTTTGATGAAAACATTCCAGGATTTTCTCCATATAATGGACTTCAATGGGAACCAAACGGTTCAAGGTCTAAAAGACAGTTTCAGTGCAAACTACAAACTGTTCAAAGGGCTTTAAACGATTCCAGACGATGAATAAGGGTCTTATCAAGCGAAACGATCCTCATTTTTAAAAAAAAATTAACAAAGTTTAAGTTGTATAAGCTCAAATGCTTGCCTTGCTCTGTTCTGTGATGTGCGTTAGTGACTCTCCTGTTCGAATCTTTTTCCGAGTCATTTAGTTCATTCAACGAACAAAACGAACAAATTGACTCTGAAAAAGATTTGTTCATTTTGACGAACGAGTTTGAAGGATTAGAAAGGTATGTGTGGACTTGTCTAACTCAGGGGGATATGGCGAATAAACCAAAGTCCCAAAAAGTCAGAGAGTTCCTTTAAGGCGTGTGATTGACTTGCGCTGTGTTCCTGCGGCAGGTTTGTTAACCGGTGTGGTGATCGACTCAGGAGACGGCGTGACCCACATCTGTCCCGTGTACGAGGGCTTCTCTCTGCCTCACCTCACCCGCCGGCTCGACATCGCAGGACGCGACATCACGCGCTATCTGATTAAGGTGACATTCTCCTTCTATTGTCACCATGGAAACTGAGGAATGAGCAATGTTCCAGAACAGCACTTAGTCCATTCCAAAAACGACATCATTTATTCACCCTCATGGAACCTGTTTGATTATTTTATACTTTAGACCCCACTGACTTTCATTTTTAAACATTATTTTGAACACCGGTGTTTTTCAAAATATATTTTAAGTTAAAACCATGATATTGTGAAATATTATTACAGTTCTAAATAGCGGTTTTTAATTTGAATATATTGTAAAATGTCATGATCCTTCAGAAATCATTCTGATATGATGATTTGATGCTCAGGACACATTTCTGATTAATATCAGTGTTAAAATGGTTCATATTTTTGTGGAAACTGTCATTTTTGGGTGAACTAACCACTTCAACTTCTATTGAACCTGGAACATTTTGTTTAACCGTCTATTTTAATGGACTCATTTCTTAAAATGGATCAAAATCTAGATATAGAATCACTGTATTATTTAAAAGAATAAAAAGATCAGGTCTGAAGGCCTGGTTAAAAAGAATATTCTGTTTATTCAGCTTTTGCTTATGCGAGGCTACGTCTTCAACCACACGGCAGACTTCGAGACGGTGCGGATGATGAAGGAGAAACTGTGTTTTGTCGGATATAACATCGAGCAGGAACAGAAACTGGCCAACGAGACCACCGTCCTGGTGGAGTCCTACACGGTAATACACTTACAGCTCAGGAAAAGGAAGCCAGAAATTAGTCACACAAAGTACACCTATGGACAGGTTGCATTAACAAAACTACGTTAAATTTGATATGCTGTTTCCATTTAAAAGTCTTTAAAAGCAACCGTTTAATATTGCGCACAGTACGCATTTATTTTTTTCAATTGTCTATGCGTCTTCCCACTAGTGATGAGAGAAACGAAGCTTTTCCAAACACTGAATCAATTGAACCGATTGCTTTGCAAAATGATTCGCTGGTTCGAAGCGCTCGAAACTACCGGTCAAAACTGTAAATGCAGGGAAAACCGCTTCATAAAAACACCTTTCACAAAGTTATCGCAAACGTTTTGTTGAGAGATTAATCTATCAAATTGAATATACAAAGCATTAAATACCATTCCATTAAATATGACGTGTATGTATTATATGACTTTTTTGTTTTTTTTAAAGGGCGTGGCCGATAAAAGACGATCAACTCTACTCTGTGTTACGATGAGTTTTTCCTCATTACGAATGTCTACAACTTTATATAAAACTGATCACTGATCAGTGATCAGATAAAAAACCAGAGTCAAACCATTAAAATGTAGAAACTTCCGAAGCCGGTATAAATTGACGAAGCCTCATTTACTACCTTGTAAACAATCAGATCGAGAAAGTGGAGGCTCATTTGCATACTCATAGAACCGCGCATACCAAATGAGGGTCTCGAGTTACATTCTAGTTATTTTAAGGCATGAAAAAACTTTTAAATCTGTCATTTTGGTGATCAAAGAGGAGTTTTAAAAGATTAAAATGATTGGGACTTTAAAGGGATACTCCACTTTTTTTGGAAATAGGCTCATTTTACAACTCCCCCAGAGTTAAACGAATCCATTCAGCCGATTTTCGGATATTTAGAAGAATATCAGTAACCAGACAGTTTCTGGTCTCATTGACTTCCATAGTAGGAAAATATATACTATGGAAGTCAATAAGACCAGAAACTGTCTTGTTACTGATATTCTTCTAAATGTCAGAAAATCGTCTGAATGGATTCGAAAACGGTAAAACCCAACTGTTTAACTCTGGGGGAGTGATAAAATGAGCCTATTTCCAAAAAAAGTGGAGTATCCCTTTAACAGATTATAGATAAAAAACTAGGGTGAGGATGTGGACTTAAAACTTGACTGCCTTCCTCACAGCATTCAAAAGATTTTACTGACCTTTCCCGCCCGCAGTTACCAGATGGACGGATGATAATGGTGGGAGGCGAGAGGTTCGGAGCAGCGGAGGCTCTTTTCCAGCCGCATCTCATTAACGTGGAGGGAGTGGGAGTGGCCGAGCTGCTCTTCAACACCATCCAGGCGGCGGACATCGACCTCAGGTCAGAACAACTCAACAATACAGTCAGTTAGGAGACGTTTAATGCCTGAGCGCTGAGCAAATCTTAGAGCCAGTAATTAGGCAAATTTGTTCTGCAAATGTTAGGAGACGTTCTTATGGAAGCTTGTTTCCACGGAACAAATCAAATGAAAAAAAAACACATTTTATTTCTCACAATTGAGAGTTTTACATCAGAATTGCGAGATATAAACTCGTAGCTGCTAGTTTTAAAGTCAGAAATGCGAGATATAAACTAAAAAAAACGTTTTCTCTTTTTTTTCTCACAAAATTGGACTTTAAATCTCGCTACTGCAAATTAACATCTCACAATTCTGTGTTACAAAGTCAGAGTTGCGACATGAAAATTTGCAATTATCTTTTAAACTGTGTTATTCCGTGCCGGAAACACGCTTCCATACATTTCCATCTACGCTGAAGAAAGAAATCTGTACTTAGTGTTTTCGTCTTGTTTTCCAGTACATACATACATTTACTTGAGAAGCAAACTAAAACAAGAATACCATAGGCCTAATGTATTTGCAAATATTTGCGAAACATGCTAAGTTCATTTACAGACGTAAATTCTACTTTGAAATGCGCGTGTTTTGGTGCAAAAAGTAAATTGATTAGCCTTCTGGTTTTTGGCCGAAAAATTTCACGTTTCGCTTTTTTGTTGTTGAATTTTTTTTACTTCAAATTGGTATGAAACTTGGTACAGGTTTTGGAACTTGCCAACACTTGTGAACACGCGTGCACACACACACAAAAAAAAAGGTCCTGAAAAAATTGTCTCGTCTGTATTGTTCGTGGTTGGAAATGAATTTCCTAGTGGACACGTTTGGTACTGCAGCCAAACAAATTCTTACTGAAAGCTCGTGTTTTGAGATATCAACCTCAAATTTGGAACGCAGCTTGTTTAGATTTATTGGTTTGATTTTCTCACAGTTTTAGAGTAAAACGTGTTTTGGAAAATGAACATTTAATTTAATTTAAAATGGTATTTTTGTGCATTTTTCATAAAAACAAATGTAAAATGTTATATTTTTCCTTCAATTTTTTTTAAACGTTTTTAAAAAGAGATAAAAGAGACCTGGTTTGTTTAGTTTGTGCTCCAAAGCATTTTAGATTTATGGCTGTTTAAGTTGGAAATTTCATTTTCAGGGTCTATGCTCAAAAAAGAGAATAAATGGATTATAAACAGAGCGTAAATATAATTTAGAACAATAAAAATCTCCTAAAAAATAATAAATATTAAATAAAAAAACATTATCAGACTAAAATATAGCACAATCGTTTCATAAAAAAAAGAAATGAAATATTAAGTCGTTTTTTGACCAACACTTGGGAAGTTAAGAATGTTTCGATACTTGTACTGGTAAATACGACAAAAACAGTACGAATTTGTTTGTTTTTTGCTGTGCTAGAGCTTTTGAAGAGACTTTAGTCAGCACAGTGATACTTTTAATATAGGAATATTCCAGGTTAAAGTCATTTCTTCTGAGGTCACCTACAGTTGTTTCCAGCTGAAATGTTCCTTCAAGGGTGTCTGTGAGCTTCATGTCTTACCGTCCACCTGCAGGTCGGACTTCTACAAGCACATCGTCCTGTCCGGAGGAACCACCATGTACCCGGGGCTGCCGTCCCGTCTGGAGCGAGAGATCAAGCAGCTGTATCTGGAGAGAGTGCTGAAGGGAGACACTGACAAACTCTCTGTAAGCCCTGACGCTAATGCTAACCCTCACGCTAATGCTAACTCCGTCCTATCTCAAGATACACACACACGAGAATCAAACATATGTGAAATATTACGACTTCATGTTTAAAGTTAGCAGCTTATTTATATTATTTGTGCTTGTTTTAAGCATGAAACTCAAATTTGACTGATTTGTGCTTAAAACAAGAAAAAAGTCATTGTAATTGCCAGTGGTGTACAGTTTTTGTTATTGTTAACTAAAACTATTACAATTAATACATTTTTGGTCACTGCAAAAAATCCGAAATCATATCAAATATACATATTAGATAAAAAAAAAACTTCAACTTAAACTAAAAGAAAATCTTGCTTTGGAAACTAACTGAAATAAATGTTCATATATAGAAATATAATTACTTAGACTACTGAAACTTAAATAAACTAGTTTCAAATAAATAAATAATAAATAAAATATTTAATAAATAATAATTTATTAAATAAATAAGGTTTTTTATTTAGAACTAAATACCAATAAAATTGACGAATTGATAAATACCAATAAAATTACACTAAAAGCATAGTACATAATAAAAGCACAATAACAAAATTACAAAAAAATAGAAAATAAATAAAAGGTTATTCAAAATATTACGTAATATAATAGTATATGCCAATAAATAATACTGAAATAAAATAAATAATAAAACTTAATTCAACATTTCGCTGAAAAACATGCAAGTAAATTTATCTTGTAAAATAAAACGACTTTTATTGTGATATAAGCTTCATCTAATTCAATATACAGTATGTGAAAACTATTGACTGATGATAAATTGGAAATCTTTCTTTTTTTATCCACCCCCTAATAATCCGAATCCAAAATCCATTATTGTTTGACCTCTGGAAAAAGGCACTTTTCCAAAACTAATTTTTTGTGTAGAAAACATTATACATGAGGCCCAGGTGACCCGTTTTACATCACAACGGCCTTTGAAAAACAAGAGTGCTGGTGCTAACACACTCTCAGAAAAAAAAGGTACAAAAGCGGTCACTGGGGCTGTAGCTTTTCAAAAGGTACACTTTTGTACCCAAAGGCTGCATATTGGTATCTTAGTGGTACATATTAGCACCTAAAATGTACATATTAGCACCTGAAATGTACATATTAGCACCTGAAATGTACATATTAACACCTAAAATGTACATATTAGCACCTAAAATGGACATATTAGCTCCTAAAATGGACATATTAGCTCCTGAAATGTACATATTATCACCTAAAATGTACATATTACCTCATGAAATGGACATACTAGCACCTAAAATGTACATATTAGCACCTAAAATGTACATATTAGCTCATGAAATGGACATATTAGCACCTGAAATGTACATATTAACACCTAAATTGTACATATTAGTAACTAAAATGTACATACTACCACCTAAATTGTACATATTACCACCTAAAATTGACATATTAGCTCATGAAATGGACATATTAGCACCTGAAATGTACATATTAACACCTAAAATGTACATATTAGTAACTAAAATGTACATACTACCACCTAAATTGTTCATATTACCACCTAAAATGGACATATTACCTCATGAAATGGACATTTTAGCACCTGAAATGTACATATTACCACCTAAAATGTACATATTAGGACCTAAAATGGACATATCAACACCTAAAATGTACATATTAACACTCAAAATGTACATATTAACACTCAAAATGTACATATTAACACATAAAATTTACATATTAGGACCTAAAATGGACATATCAACACCTAAAATGTACATATTAACACTCAAAATGTACATATTAACACTCAAAATGTACATATTAACACATAAAATTTACATATTAGGACCTAAAATGGACATATCAACACCTAAAATGTACATATTAACACTCAAAATGTACTTATTAGCACCTAAAATGTACTTATTAGCACCTGAAATGGACAAAAGTGTACCTTTTGAAAAGGTACAGCCCCAGTGACAGCTTTTGTACCTTTTTTTTTCCTGAGAGTGCATGTAAAGGAACTGGCACACATTAAAGTAACCTTTAAATATTGTGAATTTAAAATAGATGGGCAACAACTCGTGAATTAGTTTTAAATGATTTTTTTTCCCTCTTTTACCACAGAAATTTAAAATCCGCATCGAAGACCCTCCGCGCCGCAAACACATGGTGTTCATGGGTGGTGCCGTGCTGGCCAACATCATGAAAGATAAAGAGTCTTTCTGGCTGTCGCGAGCCGAGTACGAGGAGAAAGGCCTGAAGGTGCTGGACAAACTGGGAGCAGTGCTGGGATGAGCGTCGGCACCAAAACCAGTCACACTAACCTCTTCAATGCATGTTCCCATTCATATCTATTGCTATTAGTAAATAAAAAAAAAACATTTTAAGTACATCTAACCCTAAAAAAAGACTCAAACGCTTAGCTGTTGCATCTAAATAAGGACATATCATAGACGTCTGATGCGTTTATATAAGGCTTATAGGTTAAGTGTTGTTTATTCCAGCAATTTAGCTCCCAAAGTACAGATTAGTAACTAAAGTTGAGATGAAACCGAGTTGCGATGGCCTTTTCTTCCCTATTCAAGTGAAAACGCTTAACAAACAAGAACAAATGTAGGCGGGGCTTGATTTTGTCTGGGGGGAATTTGATTGGATGGGTGTGGTTTGCGATTGGTGGATCTCATGTGATTGACAGGTTGCCCCGCCCTTGTCATCAGAGAAGAGATAAATCGTATTATATCATAATGTACTGCAATAAAAAAAATAAGTATTGTCAATTTTGATTTCATGGTGACTTTAACTAGCTATCTAAATGGAAATAGATACTAAGATGACATACTATGCTATTATATTTAATAGCATTGATTAATCGCATCCAAAATAAAAGTTTGTGTTTACATAATATATGTGGGCGTAGTGTGTATAATTATTTTGTATATATAAATAGACACACATGCATGTATATATTTAAGAAAAATGTGTTCTTAATATATCAAATATTTATATTTATACATAATATTAATTACGTATAAATATATATAAAGTATATACTTTCTGATTTTTCTTAAATATATACATGCATGTGTGTGTATTTATATATCCAAAATAATTATACACACTATGCCCACATATATTACGTAAACACAAACTTTTATTTTGAATGCGATTAATCGCGATTAATTGTTTGACAGCCCTAGTTTGAATATATCTCATCTTTGCTATTTATGAACTATTTATCCCTCTGAACAAGTTCCACGGGAAGTTTTTTTTTTTTTTTTTTAAAAAATATATAACTCAATTCTGGGGACTATGCACCAGAGAAACGTGGGCGCGGTCATCTTTAGAATATTGTCTTTGAACTTCCGGTTTTGCGGTCGCTCTGTATATTTCTATGGCATCGCCGTCGAGGAGTAATTAGCTGGTGAAGTGGATTTACTTATTGTAGAGTTAACAAAAGTTATCATGAGCATTGTAATGTTCATAAGCATTGTAAAGCAGATGTCTTAACAAATGTCGACCGGGAATTTTTCGTCCTATGCAATGAAAATACAGACCGGAAGTCAAAAGACAACAAGCGCAACGCTGAAAAGGGGCGGGGCTACATAAGTTCTATTCAAAGCAAATCTGACCTCCATGTATTAACTTTAAAACGAATCATCTGCACACACACAAATACAAATTTATATGACAAAAATTGCAAATTGAAACCAAGATATTTGACTTGGCTTATATCACAGATTACCTGTTAACATAGATTAAACTGAATAAAAATCAAGTGAATGAATATTTCCATTTATTAAATGTAACTGTAGATCCAAAGAGCCTCAAATCAACATTACATTTGATTCCTAAGTTGCTGCTGCCATCTAGAGGACCACACGCGTAATGTTCAGGTCAATGCGAGTGTGTCAAACCGCAAAACAACAAAACAATAATCGCCAACTAACAGCTCCAGAGAGACAGAGAGCATTCACATAGGAGTTTAATTGTGCATGTCAGTGAACAAGCGTACAGCACCGTTCTGTAGGAAGCAAACATTCAGAGAAACCAATCGGAGCGTGATGTCATATGAAGCATATTGTTCATCCATGCATCACAATGAAGCGCATCACAAACGAACGCATGCATCGGTCAAGAGTTCAGCTGATCCAGCAATAAAAAGCATCAAAACTCAACGCAAGTCATAATCAGAGCCCCATGTAGATTAAGCATTACATTAATAGTTATACAATTCACTGTAGAAAGAAAATATTTCAATGTCACATTCAGAGTCAAAGTGAAATAGCGTTTGATGGAACAGTCGTTCGGCGGGACATTCGCAGGAAACGCTGCCATGTCATGTTTTTACCAATTATATGGGTTATAATTACTTTAATTATTCATAAGGATTAATTAAACATTTGTGCACTGATGTTTAAACCCGAATAAACCTGTGACTAAATCATTTTGATGTAAGGCACACAAAACTAGTAATACTACCAAACTTTTCCACAATTATCTATATTATTTATTCAATTTAAAAGTATAGATACTCAGTGTAACATGGCCCAATTAATAGCCGGTTACAGTTAGTGACAATTAATAACATTTGCATATTTTACATTGGGGTTATACTAGTTTAAAGTGCCCCATTATGCTATTTTAAAGACTCCTACAATCATTTTCTCATAACATACAGCGTAGCATCAGCTCTTTTCTCACAGTAACGCTTTGATTGGAGATTGAGTGTCTAAGCCCCGCCTTCCGAGAACGTCATCTACTCTGATTGGACCGATCTGTTGTGGTTGATTGACAGCTTATAGCGTGCGGCCATTAACAGTGCAACTTGAGGTAAAAACATTAATTTTCTCCATAAGGAAACAGATTTTTAACTTATTATTTTAACTTAGTTTTAAAATAATCGTGTTTAACAGCACAATTTGTGGTGAAAAACTACATTGATAGAGTTCTGATACGAAGAGTAGCTAATATGGCAGTGCTTTTACCCCCTATTTATAGTCAATATACAGTATATTGGTGTTTATATATATATATATATTTTTTTGAGTCTCCTATAGATCCACGATCAAAAAACAAATAATTCCCACAATTTATATTGCATTATCACAACTTTCTCACGGACTGAATTTTTGATCATTTCAGAGACGATCTAATCCCCGCCTTTCGAGAGCTCTCTCTGCTCTGATTGGTCAGACGGCTCAGTGCGTTGTGATTGGTCGACAGTATTTCTGAATTTCAGATCTTCCTCAGCGCTTGAAACACAGTGAAATAAACAGTAAACTATGGCGTCGCTTGCCCTTGCATATTGCATTTATTGCATAGTGTTATGCAATTGTTTTACAAACCCATGTAGGCTCAAACAGGAAGTAAGAAATTACGATTCATGTCAGGCACGTCAGAATCAGATTTTTCTTTTAGAGAAAGTAACTAAATTTATCTATGCAGAACTTTAACATTCACAAATAGCATTATCCGGAAAAGCATAATACGGGCACTTTAATAAAACTAACTAAATAAATAAATATATCGGCCAAAAATGGCAGCGTTTCCTGCTTATGACTCTGGCTTAAAACTAAAACCTGTCAATGAAATACTGAAGCTTGACACTTGGTGGCCATTTTGAGACTCAGCCTCCTCTCTTCAAAGTTCAAACCAAGAGGGAAATTCTCTCCGACTTTACAAAATTAGCTTTCCAGTATGAGTTGAACTGTGGGCAGGCATAATTCAGATCCTGACAGTGTTTATGTGTTTATCTGCCCACCGTGAGGAGAAAGCAGAGCGCGACGTGATACACTTCTGCAAAACACAACCAGCTTGTTTCTTTGGAGTCTATTTACATGAAGTATTCACAAATGATGGCACATGATCACTACATTCTCCAAACACTGAAATAGTCTGCTTTCTGAAGGATATTATAAATCAAATAAACACAAATGGTTATCTGATGATCCACGATGTTCGTTCAGTTAATGTTCAGCTAACAAAATAGCCAGTGCAGTTCAAGTAAAACTCTTAAGAGTACCAGAAGTACCGCAAAACTCACAATATACTCAAACCTTCACACTCCCCATACTTACACTGTGTTTACACCGGAAGCGCGTCTGTTGTCTACACTGGAAATGTCAAAGCTGCACATCCGCTCATAACGAAATAAGCTACAGTATATTTGCATTTTGTTGCATTATTTGTTTATTAAATATACACTAGCGTCCAAAAGTTCAGGGGTCAGTACGATTTTTTGAAAAAGAAATTAATACTTTTATTCAGCAAAGATTCATTAAATTGATCAAAAGTGAGAATAAAGACATTTTTAATGTTAAAAACAATGATATTATATATATATATATATATATATATATATTAGGGCTGTCAAAACGATTAATCGTGATTAATCGCATCCAAAATAAAAGTTAGTGTTTACATAATATACGTGGGGGCACTGTGTATAATTATTTTATATATATAAATACACACACATGCTTGTATATATTTAAGAAATATTTTCATGTATATTCTGTATATAGATTTATATATAATTTATATTATATATAAATATAAATATTTTATATATAAATAACATTTTTTTTCTTAAATATACATGCATGTGTGTTTTTATATATATACAAAATAATTATACACAGTGCCCCCACATATATTATGTAAACACAAACTTTTATTTTGGCTTTTATCATTAGCTGTTAACTCAATTTTTTTTCACTGTTTTCATTTTTTTAAATGAATAAAAATAATAAATTATTATTAATATTTTTACTGTGTTTTTGGACAAATTAACACAGCCTCTGTGAGCTTAAGAGACTTCTTTCAAAAACATTGAAAGACCTGAAGAAAACATTAAAAATCCTAATCCGAACCTCAACTTTTGAACAATAGTGTATACAACAGAAATTTACTGCTGTAAAATATACTAATATATATTTACATAGCCATTTTACTTTATTAAAAATATATTAATCAGCATTACAATGAAGTTTTGCATGTAATCAAGCACAATTTAAGTTGTAATAGAGCTTTATGGCGCTTCACATGCACAAATGTGCTCATTTTGCAGATTAGTGGCTTAGAAAATGGATATATAAATATATTTTTTTACATCATATATATATATATATATATATATATATATATATAATGTTATGAATACGATTCTCTGTTTGGCCGATGTGTTGGAAAGCGGGACTTTTATTTTGACCAGAAATTCACTGCTGTAAAAATGTACTAATATATATTTACATAGATGATATTTGCCTATTTTACTTTATTAAAAATATATTAATCAGCATTACAATGAAATTTTGCATGTTATTAATCACAATTTAAGTATGGCGCTTCCAGTGGCGGTTCTACCTTGAATTACGCCCAGGGCGAGATCCCCTTTGAGCGCCCCCCCCCCCCCCCCCCCCAAACAAAAAAAACAAAAAAAAAACAACAACAATAAATTTACATTCCGTTCCTTTGAAGAAACGTTGGCCTTGAATTATATGCATGCCACACTTTGAGTTTTGACTAGTTAAACTTTGTCATGATGGAGTTTTGGAGTTTCATGAAGTAAAAGGGTCAGAGAGTTACTTATTTAGTAACACTATACTTATCTCTTAAATAATTTTGAACAGCTCTCATATTAACAACTATCCAAACTAGACCTAAAATAGCTTTTGTAGCCCTATGCCACTCTTAAAATGTCAGAGAAAAGGACAGAATCAGAGATTATTTAGAAAATAGAAAATTGAACTTTGAATATTATAGGCTACAGTAAAAACTCATAAAGTTGATCATTATGTAAATTATTTTCATTTCATGAATATTGACCAACATGATCACATACACAGAATCTTGTTCAAAAAGCCCAATACACAATGAAATCAATTCACCAAGTTAATAACATTAAAGATTTGTTTTAAATGAGTGTCTTTTACCTATACTAAACTTGAAGGTTAAGCTTAACACAAAAAAGATTTTATAAAATACCTCATATTTCAGCATTTAAATCATCTCTATAAAAAGAATACATCAATAAAGATACATTCCTGATATTTATAATGCACAGTAGCTTATTATTAATAGTAAAATTCGGTCCGATTTCCCCATGGCTGTCGTTGCTATACAACCATGCACTGCGCTCTCTACAATGACAAAGAAGTTTTAGTAATGTATTTCCACCACAGAAAAACGCTTGCTGAAGCTCTGCTAAAAGATTTATTTACGGAGAAGAGAAAAAACACCCAAGTGTTTGGGTGCACGTACACTTCCATACTGAAAAGTTTATGAGCGCGCCTCCCGCGAGCGCGCAATGAGCGCGCTTCCCGTGCGCCTAATCGCCTATTTGAGGTAATGACCTCGAGCGCGCAAAAGACGCGATACGTGAACTTATCAAGAGACCCCCTTGACATCGCTTCTGTGCGCGGCACCTTCTCAGCAAGCAGGGGCGCCATTGCCAATAATTGATTCGAAATTATGAAAAATAGAAAACCTTCGCGGCACCGAGGATATTTTTTTAACTGCTCGTGCCGCCCCCATGTGACATGAAGAAATGCCGCCCCGGGCGACTGCCCGGTTC
>CM075864.1:52506372-52543872 GCA_038021265.1 Cyprinella venusta
ACACATTTGTCACATTATATATTATACAATTGTTTTGGATGTACTGTCCCTTTAAAAGTTGCTTCCTGATAATCTGATAGTGAAGTAAGACTGCACAGAAGAAAAACCCACAAAAATAAATTACTTAATCTAAAATGGACTGTGTATTCCACACACACATATTCACAGTGAAACGATCTGTGTGTGTTTGCATGATGTTTTCAACCTGTCTCTGCTGACTGTCCTTCTGGGTCTTGGCTTCTTGGCCCCGCCTCCTGCTCCACTCCCGCAAGTACTCTTGAGCCTCATTGGTCAGAGTGCAGGTGGGCGTGGTCCCAGGCTTGTTCTGGATCAGGCACAGGCTGGCATACACGCTCGTCAAATAGTATCCACCTACAAACAAACAACCATGAAAACTTAGTTTGGGGACATACAAACAACTCTGTACATCCCGCCGGTAATAAGACAATGTACTTAAATTACTCATCCCATAATATACATGATAAATAATAAAAATACATGTAAAAACATCCAAAACGATGGACTTTTGTATTATAATGTGATAAAAAAAATGTGGAAATTCTACAATATATGTATAAATCTGTATATAAATAGATTTAGAGTGTAGGTAGATCAACTCGATTATATAATTCATAAAACTTTATGCGAATGTGTGGTCGTTGCTGGGTTTCCATGGTAACAGCAACTTCTGGTTGCTGTTACTCTGTTCAGGTAGTGTAGTTCTTCACTGGGAATTTGGCTGTTGAAGTTAATGAAGATGAATGATAAATGAAGTGTAAATCACACACACTTGTGGCTCAGAGCTCATGGTAGACTGTCTCGCAAGATTTGTGTATTATTGCTAAAAATCAAGATTTAGATTTTTTGGCTTAGGCTTAAAGGTTTATTTTTCAATTAAACCTTTTTGATTTAGAAATGAATAGGTATAGGGCAACTTTAAGACGTTAGGTAATTAGGTTAATTCATTAGGTTAACGTTAAGTTAGGGCTGGGCGATAAAACGATAACGATAATTATCGCGATATAATTTTTCTCGATAAAACGATATCAAGAGGTCGATAAATGTTCGATAATGTTTATGCGCCAAAAGCGGAACGAAACTCATTTGAACCGCGCGCGCCACACGGAGCATTTATCCGCTCGGCTCAAAGTCCAAACGGCAGTGAGCGCAGCGCGAGCTCGCTAGAGCAGACGCGATTGCTTTGGTCGTCTCGCTCAAGACATCCAGCGAGAAGCGCTTGAGTTCAGCGAAGAACACAGATGTCAAGTTTGAACCAGTTTAGGGCAGATGAAACACCGCTGACAAAAAGGAGAAACACTGCGTGCAACGATCCAGTCAGAATCTGAATTGATACTGAATCCATTTAGCCATGGATTTACTGTAAGGTTAGCCTAGTAATATTAACTGCACCATGAAATGTGGGATATAGATATTTAATTGTATAATATTATTAATGTAGACAATGCATTAAATGTCTTATGGAATATAAGTACAGCATTTAATAATGTATTTAACTGTTAGGCCACTGTTTTCATACAAATACCACAGAAAACATAAAGTTACATTTTGCCATGATAGTGAGGAGCTAAGTTATAGGCTATGCCTGGTTTTATCTGTGGTTATCATCATCTAAATGCCTGAGACTGGATGACCAATGTTTCATTTTAATACAACTTAGTCAGAATATTACATTTTACCAAATAAAAATGTGGTTGTTAGATTAAAAAAAATGTTACTGTTTTTGTTAATGAACATAATTTTTACATTAGCTTAGTATTAGCTTGAGTTAGGATGCAGATTTACTGTCAACTCACTGTCAAATATACATTTTGAGACAAAGCATGTAATTTTAATATTGCAGCCTGTACTGCAAACTGTGCTGAAGAAATATTTTTCTATTGAGATATTTATTTTAAGGAAAAATGTTTGAATGTTCTACCTCATATTTGTGAAATGTTCACCTGTTTGGCAAGTGTTTGTCATGATATGTTCTGACAATAAAGAGTAGGCTAGTTTAAAACCACAATTTACGCTCTGGTTAATACAACTTTCACTTTGGAGCAAAAATCTGCCTTTAAACTTGAAAGAAATAAAGATTTGACATATATCGTGATAATTATCGATATCGACTGATATGAAAAAAATTATCGTGATAATTATTTTTGGCCATATCGCCCAGCCCTACGTTAAGTCAATTCATTTCTAAATTAACTTTAACGTTTTAAAGTTGCCCTATACCAGTGAGTTCTGATTGGTCGGCTGGACCAGTGTGCTCTGATTGGTCGGCTGGACCAGTGTGCTCTGATTGGTCGGCTGGACCAGTGTGCTCTAATTGGTCGGCTGGACCAGTTCGTTGAGATTGGTCAGCTGGACCAGTGTGCTCTGATTGGGTGGCTGGACCAGTGTGCTCTGATTGGCCGGCTGGACCAGTGTGCTCTGATTGGTCGGCTGGACCAGTGTGGTCTGATTGGTCGGCTGGACCAGTGTGCTCTGATTGGCCGGCTGGACCAGTGTGGTCTGATTGGGCGGCTGGACCAGTGTGCTCTGATTGGTCGGCTGGACCAGTGTGCTCTGATTGGCCGGCTGGACCAGTGTGTGCTCTGATTGGTCGGCTGGACCAGTGTGCCCTGATTGGTCGGCTGGACCAGTGTGTTGTGATTGGTCAGCTGGACCAGTGTGCTCTAATTGGTCAGCTGGACCAGTGTGTTGTGAATGGGCGGCTGGACCAGTGTGCTCTGATTGGTCGGCTGGACCAGTGTGCTCTGATTGGTCGGCTGGACCAGTGTGCTCTGATTGGTCGGCTGGACCATTGTGCTCTGATTGGTCGGCTGGACCAGTGTGCTCTGATTGGTCGGCTGGACCAGTGTGTTGTGATTGGTCAGCTGGACCAGTGTGCTCTGATTGGGCGGCTGGACCAGTGTGTTGTGATTGGTCAGCTGGACCAGTGTGCTCTGATTGGTCGGCTGGACCAGTGTGCTCTGATTGGTCGGCTGGATCACTGTGTTGTGATTGGTCAAGTGCATCGAGAGTGTTTGGGAAACGCCCCGCCTCGCCATAATCACGAGTTTCCACAAACTACGAGTTTCCACACACACTAACTAACTCAACCAGGCCCCACCCCTTTATTTTGCACATGAATAATTTAAATGATGGATATCGTCACGTGTTAGTTTCCGGAAGAAAACTCAAGACTACAATGGAAGCGTTTCAGGAAACAGTGACAGAGAATAACTCCCGCTAGAGGGACTTTGTGCTTTGAAACTTTTTCATGCTCAAACAGCAACGTCACACAATCAAGAAAGTTGAACATGTAAAAAAGCATAATAGGACCTCTTTAAACAGAGTCGGTGTGTTTTTTTGTTGAGGTGAATTCTCCATTACCCTCTCCGGTCAGCCATGCCGGCTCAAGCAGCTCCATCATGTACTCCGTCTCCAGCAGCAGTTGTGGGACATTACATTGAACAAGCACGTAGGACAGTGCCGGTAGGAAATCCTCAGACCCCACTTCCTGATCTGCAGAGGAAATGAGGAAAAGTCTTAACTTCAACGTCTTCAAGTTGCCCTATACCTAATGATAATCCAGTTTCTAAATCTTTTCTCACCTGGTTGCGTCCCCATAGCCTTGTACACACTCTTGCACACCTGCAGCAAAAGCAACACCTTGTCAATGGGCGAATGGCTGCGCTGCATCAGCGTGAGCTTCGCCTTCGCTCGGTCTATACCGCGAACGTCCAGGACTCCCACTCGCACAGCCAGGCGCTCCAGCGCCCCCTCCTGGTAGGCCAGCAAGCTGTCAGTGATCCTCCGTAAAGAGCCGTCCTGAGTGTGGAGAGATACGAGCGTCTGGTGCAGCTGAGTCTTCAACGGCTTCAACACGCAGCCAAACAGAGCCTTTTCCAGGGCTAGATCTGTGGGTCACATGACAGGAAAGTGCATTATAAAATCTGAAATCATCCCCGTGAATGGTTATTTCAGGCTCTTTCTGGTGCCCTTGTGCAATTTACAGTATTTACTGGCTTTATATAGCCTTGACTGCCCCGTAAATTGAAATATTGGTTTGTGTTGTAACTTTTTATAGGCAAGGTTAGTGATTTTAAATGTTTCCCACACCAAGAGTCTGAACATACAACCACTGAGGAGCTTGGCGAAAATAATAAACAAGCTCTGTTCAATGGCAAAGTACAGTAGAAGAAAGAGCCAGACACATTATGGCCAAACCGGAAAATCTGTGCACTGTGCAAAATCACCCCCCCCAATCACTCCTTCTATCTCTGCGCTCTCTCTCCACACGCTTCCTAAAGTATGCGTGGGAATGTGCAATGTGCTAATGATAAATGCAAAGTGGAAAATGCGAATGCCTCCACCAACATCTGAAACAGCATCCATCCCCAAGGATATGGCCGGATTTCTTGCTTTGATTTGGGGGAGATATCTCATAATCAGCTCATAATCCCAGCAATGCAAGGTTATGAAAGACTGGATGTTGTTATTTGAGTGACGTGATTGTTCTGCAGTATCAAAACAGATCTACGGCAACTTAAACTTGTGTCTTAACCAATGCCGTATTGCATGTTCTTTTTACACTATATAAGAGTACTATATAAGACTTTACAAGTGCATCAGAGAACGGGAGTTATACTTTTACAGCAAAACTGCATTACATCTGTGTTAATAAAAGCTGTAACAGTGCAATTCAATCATAAACACTATTTTCCAGAAATTCAATATATCAAAGGATTCTAGGACATTATCCACTCCAAAGGTTTTATAGTTTTTAAAACCAACTGATTGGATTTAGTGATGCAATCCATAGTGTTGAGTCATTTACTTCCTGTAAAATCCTTATTGGTGTTTGCCAAGTCAAGCATCCCAATTAATATTGCTCAAACTTAGGGTTTAAAAACTAAATCCTAGTGTATCCAGTCGTATTAAACTCTTGTGTAACTTTACAGCACTGCTTGAACTGTAAACACGACCTGAATTAAGTTTTGCGAAATCAGACTTCCCACAGTTATTAAAAGAAGGACCCGAGTCAAATGAAAAGACGCTGCAGGTCTTAATGCCAAATTCTGATTTGTTGACTATATTAAAACAAATTGACATCACGCTAACATTTTCTTTTAAAAGTGACCCATTCATTTACACTATAAACTTGGCGAATCAACCCAAGGTAGACGTCGTACTGACTCGGAAAAGGCTGATAAGGAAGTAAAAACAGCACGATTTACAATGGATGCAGACGAAATAATACAAGATTTTGCTTTACGCATCTTTAAGGGGCAGCAAAACATTGGCTGGAGACTTTATCCTCCATTGTGCCATTGAAGAGATTCATGTGATCACGGTTGGTGTCCACCTGAGTTGACGTCATTCGTCACCATCGCTTTTTCAATGACACACGATTCACATTTACAGGGAAACATCCGATCTGTATGCCTACATGGCAGATGCACGTATCTGATTCATATCAGATTTATTTGCACATATGAATGAGGCCTGAAACCGATCAGAGAATATCAGAATCCATGTGCTTTTTCCCACTTACGTGCTTGAGTTATATCAGATCTGTGCCACATGGGAGGAAAAAAACAATGTAAATGCAGCCATAGAGACTTAAGGCAATCATCTACGAACCATCAAGGGCATCCTAGAAATGTTCTGCCAACCACTCACAAAAACTTAGCATTGTGGCGCCAATTTGTGTAATTACTAGAGCCAGAGCGATATATCGGCAGGCCGATATTATCGGCCGATATTAGGCATTTTCGAAACTTATCGGCAGTTATAATGGCCGATAAATGAATATTTCAAAAGTAAAATAAAAACGAATGAAACACGCTTGAACAATGTCATTAGTGTTGGAGTTGTATAGTTTGTCCACCAGAGGGCACTCGTTGAGTTGGTCACGATACATACATTGCTTGAATAACAATTAAAAGAACATCCCCATCAGTTCTCTTAACTCAAATAAGCATGACAAAATTTGTGTCAATCATGTCCAGTTTTGCTGCTGTTAAATAAGCCGAGAGTCAAGCCGAATTAGCTAGTAATAGTTACGTTACGTTGTTAGAGTGTAGTTGACTGACTGTCATTTTAACTTTTGACAATGTGACTGAAGTATTTCTTTAATAGCGCGTCAAAAAGTAATAGCAATTATACGCATCATCTCTCCTTGGCCTGTTATATTGAACATGTGTGTTTTACAATTTGCAGTATGACGTTATCCATTTCTAAATTTTGGCTCATCATAGACTAGCTAACCACAAAGCTAGCTAATGCCACTATCATCAGGCTGTTCTGTTGTGACAATAAAAGAAACAAGTTTCTTTTTAAAATGCATTATCATATTATTTTAGTTAAACTCCTAATTAACTACAAATAACTAATGTTAGTGAAATCTGTTAATGTTTTGTTGCGCGTTTCTGAAAAAAAAAAAAAAATATCGGCCGATATATCGGAATATCGGATTTTAAAACCAAAAAATAATTGTATCGGCCTTCAAAATCCTTTATCGGTCGGGCTCTAGTAATTACCAGTAACATTTTCTTCAACAAAAATAAAAAAAGGTCTATTTCCATTCATATTTACTTCTATATTACTGGTTAAAAGTGGGGGTGGCCTAGTGGCTGCTGTGCTGGAGGCCAAAAGTTGGCACTGCATGCGAGGTATACATTTTATAAGTTCATACACTGAATTTAATAACCTTGGCGTTGCAAGTGTCTGCTCTACTGTTTGAGCTACAGAAACCACTGTCATTGTTTGAGTGATGCCTTCTTACCTTTCTCGTTCTCAGGCACCAGTGTCTCAATTGGAGGTTCGATTTCTCCTGCTTCAAGAAGGAGATTTTTGGCTTGGGACAGAAATATCCTCAATCCCTGAAGCAACTCCACAGCAGAACTATACGTCGAGGCCTCCATCTCCTGCCTCTGTTTCTCCAAGAAGTCCTGCACCAATGACCCAAACGTGGAGCGTTTTTCATGGGAGAGTTCGTCCACCAATCGGGCAACTCGCCGCTCGGGAGCAAACACGCATACAAAGGCAGCAGTCATGCGGCGTAGAGTCGAGGTCGGGTTCGCTGAGGGGAAACGGGTCCCGCGTGCTGCAGGCGGCCATTGATGGGCGAAGTCCTGGGCTTCCTCTTCCTCCAAGCTGCTAAAAGAACTATTACTGTCCAGTTCAGCAAGGGAAGGAGCTCGGGTTCTTTCCAAAGCGAGACACACCTCACCATTGTCAGTGTCTTTGTTGAGTTCAGCGTTGTCTCTTTGGGGTAAGGAGTTACTCTAGAGAACCACATGATATGGAAGGGGATAAGGTAAAAAAAACAATGTTTATTTTAGAAACATAGCCTACTATTTTCAAACAGGCATCACGATCATGACCTTCCAGAACCACAGTGCGGTGTAGGCACAGTATGTGGAATATCATTATATTGGTTGTAGGAGGCAGTTAACAAGTAAAGGTTATATTTGTGCTGACCTCTCTCCACCCGCGCTAACTTCAGCACAGTAGCATGGATACCATGATTTAGGCAAGTAGGATGTGCTCCTGTTGCATTTTTTGTTGGCCCCGAAATGTTATTGTACCTCGAAGACACTCATAACCCTGCCCATATGCCTATAACTATTACCTGAGGGGTTGATAAGAATTTGGTTCGACCCCATATGCCAACGGGTGCACCTTACACTCCCACTACATCACTTAAGTCCTCCACTAAGGTGTCGGCCATCTTGAAAAATGGCCGCCACCTTGAAATTTCAAGTGGCTCAGACAATTTTCTTGTCAAGTGACCCGTGGAGACTGCTCATGCCAATTGTCACGCTCGTATCAGAAACTGAACGATTATATCACTTAGCCAGTCCCCTACAAGATCAACCCCAACTTTAACCATTAACAAGACCTAAAGTCAGAGGGAAATCTAAATAGATTATGTTGTTTAGAGATCCCAATGTCCAATCCTGCTTTTGGAGGTCCACCTTCTAGTAGAGCCTAGCTCTAACTCTAATTAAACACCCATAAACAAGGAGAACTAAAACTTCCAGACAGGTTCATTGGAGCTAAATTCCCTTTCAGGAGCATGATTGGACACGCCTGCCCTAATCTCCACCTTTAGCCAAAACCTAACATTAATGATTTCCATCATTTATGAGGCACGGGTGGTATTGGTTACGCATCCTCTGAATGAGTATAGAATCTAAGGATTAAAACGCAGACTGAATGAGCAGAAACAAGCAATAAAATATAGCTGCGAGCATCGATTACGGGCCCAAGCCGGTGGCAACGCAACCCTGGTGCCTTTAGTTTTATATATATATATATATATATATATATATATATATATATAAACTCAATCAGCCAAGGGCCCACAAACTTACAGGTGGTATCTGTCCCAACATCTGTTCGTCCTCCTCTACTGAAGTGGGAGTGAGTGCCGGAGTCCTCCTGAGCACGCTCAATCCTGCTGTCCGTCTCGGGCCACCCTCGTTGGCATTTTGCCCGTGTGTCTCCCCCTGGGTTAGGTCCGATTCCCCACCTGACAGGCTGAGAGAGGTTTCGTTGGACACACGGACCCTGAGGCTGCGTTTGAAGCGGTGGCGTTTGTGTGAGGCAGTTCTACTGGGTTGGGGAGGTTGAAGAAACAGGGGATTGACAAAACATGGGCTGATCAATCTGGATGTCCGGTGGGGGGCTGAGGGCGGAGGTGGACCGTTAGGAAGGCCAGGGGACGTCTGAGAGCTCCAGAACTCTGAAAGAGCCATGGAAGGTTGCAAAGAGTGAAAATGAAATGGAAAACACAATTGAACCTTTTAGAGCTGAGAATTTTAGAGTAGCCATAGCTTTTAGATTCTACTGAAATAGCTTTCAATGTAAAACGAAAACATAACATCACAATTGCAACTTCCTGAAACAACATCTATTTGGTGAAACTTGGCCTGGCCAGTTATGGTTTGATAAGGATGCTATTTGGCATGCTGGCTGATTTTGCTTACCTAGCTGGTATATGCTAGTTGGAATTTAACTAAAATTAAGAGTATGATTTTGGGACAGTGTGTCACTCTTGTTTCCAGTAGTGGCTAAAGTTTGTTTCAACACTTTGTCCTCCATTGATGGATTTTTTCCATCATTTATGAGGCATGGGGGGTATTGATTACGCATCCTCTGAATGGGTCTCATTCATGAAACACGAGCAAAACGAATTTGTGTCTAAATCGTGTGTAAAGTGGTTCTGGCGTAAATTTTCGGATTCATTAAAACGTTCGTATTTTCCAAATGTTAGTTGGTATGCAAGAAATCTACACCTGCTCCCAGCCACGCGTAAATGGTTCACTTAACATCTGAGCGTTTTGCTCATTAATAAGGCTGCATTTTAATTCACCTTAATCGGGTAAATATTTAAACAGCATTTTGAAAAGATATTTTATATAGTAATATAAAGGTTTTTTTTTTACTTCTATTATGAGAGCCAGTACTAATTTATGGAAGCTTGTTTCCGCCACTGAATAAAAAAAATATAAAATAATTGCAACATTTTATCACACAATTGCGAAATATAAAGTCAGAATTGCGAGATATAAAGTCAGAATTGCGTGATATAAAGTCGCAATTCTGAGAAAAAAAGACAGAAGTGCGACTTTTTATCTCACAATTGCGAGTTTACATCTTGCAATTCTGACTTTATAACACATAATTGCGAGTTTATATGTCGAAATTCGGACATCTTTTCTCAGAATTGTGAGATATAAACTCGCAATTGCGACTTATCAGGCTAATTCTAAGGGGAAAAAATACTAACTTTTTCCCCCTCAGAATAGTTTAAATCTCACATTTCTGACTTTATATCACGCAATTGCGACTTTATATCTAGCAATTCTGAGTTTATATCTCGCAATTCTGACTTTATATCTCGTAATTCGGACTTTATATCTAGCAATTCTGAGTTTATATCTCGCAATTCTGACTTTATATCTAGCAATTCTGACTTTGTATATAGCAATTCTGACTTTGTATCTCGCAATTCTGACTTTGTATCTCGCAATTCTAATTTTATATCTCGCAATTCTGACTTTATATCTCGCAATTGTGAGAAAAAAAGTCAGAATTGTGAGTTAAAAGTCGCAATTACCTTATTTATTTTTCATTCTATAGCGGAAACAAGCTTCCATAAATAATAGCAGATCTGGTGATCGATGGTGGTCCTTCTCCAGTTTGAATGCCTATATATAGATGTCAGTCAGATATAATGGGCGGGATTTATGGTAATTGAGAATGAACGTGCACGCGCATCCCATTTACGACTGGTTGGAATTCATTAACACACACATTTCACTATCACATCTGACGTTTACGACGTATTTGTGAATCAGGAGAAGAGTTTTCTGGAAGGTCTCTTTACGCGCAAATCACTCTCATATTTACTCGTATATTTAGGAATGTTTCATGAATGAGACCCAGTATAGAATCTCAGGATTAAAACACAGACTAAAAAGGAGCAGAAACAAGCAATACAAGCATTGTTTATGCAAGTTTTAGTCTTTGGGGGAAAAAAAACACACAATTTTCTCAGCTTTTTGTTCAAAATGTTGTTTTTTATGCAACTTACACACATTCAAGTGTTGATAAAGAAAGAATGCATGAAGGTAAAATAAAAACATTAAAAAAACAATATCCCTGAGTTTTACCAGCACATTTCAGTGCTAACTAATTTTGTGATCCAGTCACAATGATGTGCTAACTTCGTAAAGGGACTGTAATTGAAGGAAAGGACAAGTGGGCAAAACCGCAAACCTGCAGGTTGGTGTAAGCATTGAATATAAGAGGGTGTTAAGGATACTAAGTGGGTGTTTACATATAACTGTTAAAGGTATAGCAGCAAAAAGGCTAGTTTAGATTGAAGGGTCAGTAAGGGGTTTGAAATGGTTGTGAAAAACAAATATTCTTGCCTAAGCCCAGATGCGAAATGCTTTCCAGCTGGGTGTGTGTCGTGGCCTGTATAATTGCTTCTGGGAGCTCCAGTGGGAAAGGTAATACATCTCTGTTGAACACATACACAATTAGCATAAATTATAATACATTATAGATCAAAACACTTGTTTAATGTACATGAATTATATAAGGGTTTGATGTACCTGCTAATAGTGTAAAACGCCACTAGTCTGCAGAGATCAGGGAAGCTCAGGGCAGAACTTTCTAGAGAAAACGCTAAATAATGACAAAGCAGATGCAAGAATTTAAGATATAAAAATGTTACCAGACATAAAACCAGGTTTACCAGCCTTAGCTGTTTAGTAATCATGAAACTGTACTAGCTAGTTTTATTTAGGAGTAGGCCAGTTAGACATTGTTTTGTTCTAGTAATGTTTTCAGCAGCAGGTTTTGTTTTTGTACCCAGAACATTTTCCTAAAAGGTAGAAAAACATTCTGTTAAATGTTCTAAAAATCTTTAGTAAAAACATTGTTTGTTGATTATGTTTTCTCTTGTCTTTTTCACCATAACAACTTTTTTTAAACACACAGTTATAATAGCCAGAGAAAAAGTAATGTTCAGTGTTGCCAGATCTTGCGAGACAAATAAGCAACCAAACGGGTGAAAACAAACCCAAAACAAGTGACTTTTGCTCATAGACAGTAAAAGCGTTTTTTTTTTATACGGAGGTACAGTTTATTTTTCTTCTGTAATAAAGCTTGGCTGTCCATCTAATGTTGGTACTGCGCCCAAATAAAATCTGACTGACAGCTCATTTTTGAGATATCAAAAAAGAAAAACTTCTTCAGATTTTTGGCTTACATTTTCTTGCAGTTTTAGAGTAAATATAATTTGTAATATATATATATATATATATATATATATATATATATTACAAAAAAGGAGCAGAAACAAGCAATAAAATATAGCTGCGAGCATCGATTACGGGCCCTATATATATATATATATATATATATGTATTTGTATTGTATATATAATAGAAATAGTTATATTTTTACATTGTTCATTTTCATAAACTCAAACTCATAACTTTTTTTCTGTTTCACTTTCATAATTTTATAATACTTCACTTCAAAAATAATTTGTCAAATTTGTTAAACCTTCAAGAGAATTTAGAGGATAATGTTTAACTAAACATTTTCAGAACGATTTTACAGACTGTTATCCAACCTTTTAGGAACATGTTCTGGGAACAAATATAAAACTTTATTTATTTACTGAAAACATTACTAAAACAAAAAAACAATTAGCTGGGAGCCTACCATATAAAATGCATGTCAAGTTTTGCTATAATACCGGTGACTAAAAGTATGAAGAACCAAAAATAGACTAAATAATATCTTATAAAGCAATGTAAAAATATCTGTTAAGGCTTTCCATTAATCTATAGTAACTATATTTGGTTTACTAACACAATATGACAACAAACACATGCTTATGGGGATAAAAAATAGCATTAGCTCAGTCTAAAAACTAAGCTAAAGTGTGTGTATGCATGACGTGTTAAACTCACTGGAGTCTTCCTCGCGGATGGGATACTGTGACACACCTCCCTCCTGCACTCGCACACACAGAACCTTCCTGTGGGAGGCGCTACACTTACACACCAGAAACGTCTATGGACAAAGATGGAAGATACAGAGTTCATTAACCCCTTTATTAGATAGATGTGATATAATATATAATGAAGTTGTATAATATTATACATATGTCCAATTATTATATATACAACAATAAAGTTGAACATGTATAGACCATTTTGCAAGATGTAAACAACACTGGTCCAGAAGCACTTCCTGTTTCAGTTTTTTAACACTACATAAAGGCTGGGATAAAATACAAACAACAGAACATATAAAACTGAATAAAAAAGTTAAACAAACATCTTTAAGATGTTTTCTTTACATGTGAAATAAAGAAAACAGTTACAAACTGAAACAGGAAGTGTTTCTGGACCAGTGTTGTTTACATCTTGCAAAATGGTCTATAATAAAATGAAACCATTATTGAGAAGTTAGAATCAAGTACACTGTATTGTGGCGAGGGGTGATTGCAAAATAAAAAGTTGTTCAAAAGTGCTTCTTCTTAGAAAATTGACAAAATTTATAAAAAATAAAAAGTAAAATCCATATGGTTGTAATGCAACAGACTGCCTCTGTGTTTATTTAAGTGTAATTGGTTGATTAGCAGTAAGTTAGATCAGTCTTACAGGCTATTGTTATGCAGGCATAGATACATCACTGCATGATAACTATAATTATGACTTGTATTGTGAGCAATAGTGGAAAAACATGATGATTTGATGATTTCAAGTGGCGGTTGGGATTCTCTCACCCCGACTATCTCTCGCTGCAGGATTTGGTGGGCGGAGTCAGGGTTGATTGACAGCTGCAACCATATGGAGTGCGTGAGGAGAAGACGATCCAAAACACTTAAACTCCTCTGGAGAGACGAATCCATCTATAACGCAAAGGACAGGGGGGGGATCAACAAACTCAAAACCAGGCCAACAAGGAATCTAAACTCACAGAAAGTTGATTGTGTGAAGTTTCGTGATAATTGACAAACAGGAGCGCAACATTCAGGGATTGAGATTAACGTTAACTTCCTCCATCCCGCCAAATGCGGGTAAAATGAATTTGGTAGGGAAACGCTGGGAAATCACGAGCCAATCTGGTTTCTATGTTTACTCACTTTTAGGGCTGTCAAACGATTAATCGTGATTAATCGCATCCAAAATAAAAGTTTGTGTTTACAGAATATAAGTGCGTGTACTGTGTATAATTATTGTGTATATATATATATATATATATATATATATATATATATATATATAAAAATACACAAATGCATGTATATTTAAAAAAAATAGTAATTATAAATAGTTATATTTATGTATAATATAAAATTATACATTAATCTATATACAGTATATACATGAAAATATTTCTTAAATATATACATGCATTAAAGTAATAGCGAATATTAAAAAGCATTATCCAGCATCCGACATTTTCTTTTTCCTATTGATCTGTCCACCTAAAACACATTTTTTGTAAAAAAAAAAAAAAGAAGAAAAAAGGCAGTTAAAATCAATTCCCTATTTTCGTTTTCGAAACTTGTGTTGGATTTTCACACGTAAAGTGACAGCTCTATTATGAGACAATATTAACAATATCTATATGGCACTTTTCCCCCCATGGTATCAATGTCAAAATTGTGGCCAGTGAAAATGCTGAGTGGCTAGTAACTTTTGAAAACCGCTAGCCAGAGGGGCCGCTGAGCAAAAAAAGTGAACGCCCTGGTTGCATCTCTAATTTTACTCTAAACTTTTCCCTGTATATTATATTAAGTACTTGTTCAGCTACCTACAGGTCTCTCCAACATGTTTTACCCTGTTAAAATCCCAAAACCAGCACACAGAATCTTAGGAAATCTTTGCAGATTCTGTCTGGGCCTACATGAAACACGCAGACAATGAACCGTGCAGCAGTCACTGCTTCAAACGCTCGCTTGCTCTCGCTGCGATGACACTGTGTGGGCAGCCCGAGAGGATGCTTATGCATAACAGCAGATGGTTGTCA
The DNA here is from genome assembly GCA_038021265.1 of Cyprinella venusta. Lineage (NCBI taxonomy): Eukaryota > Metazoa > Chordata > Actinopteri > Cypriniformes > Leuciscidae > Cyprinella > Cyprinella venusta. The sequence continues at coordinate 52,520,938 of CM075864.1, forward strand.
TGGCAACAGATGCCTACACGTCCTACCAGGCAGTCCCACTCATCCACGGACACCTACTCACCCGAAACACACACACACGCACACACACACGAGGCAGACTGCGCTTAAAAAGGCGAGGAACTGTTGGCAAAGTAAAGAGGATGTTTTTTAATTCCTGGTTCCCGTGCCCTTTCTCTCTCTAGTGGTGTCAGAGAGCTCTCCGGCACAATCAGGGCTCTTTGCGATATTTTTATCTAGTTTTTGAAGCCCACATCCCCTCCTCACAGCGTTCTCATCGTCAGACAGGTAGATCCAGCTGTGTTTATACGCTTCACAATGAAGAATGGCCATTGATGACATGAAAGTAACCGCGTAGCTGCTGAAACTGCACTAGTACTGAATGAGGGCTAGTTTTAGTGTTTTACACTCTTTTATCACGAGCACAATCTACACTCACTGGGTTTGTAGATAAGCAGCTTCCAAAAAACATTAATCTGCATGTAATTGCATTCATGTGTCGAGTGTCTTTACAGAGCAAGTACAGAGAGTTTTGCCAAGCACACACACACGCACACACACCGCCGCTACTGTACTGTACCTCACCGCCGCCGCTACTGTACCTCACCGCCGCCGCTACTGTACCTCACCGCCGCTGCTACTGTACCTCACCGCCGCTACTGTACTGTACCTCACCGCCGCCACTACTGTACCTCAACGCCGCCGCTACTGTTCCTCAGTAGCGGAAATAAAATATTTTTCCGAAATAAAATATTTCGGAAAATATAAAATATATAAGTATGCTGCTAGATCAGGCACACATTTATTTTCCTGTTGGTTCTTTGCGATGTTAATAAAATATATTGTACATTAATTCTTCATGGGTCATTACTTTGTACTTTTAAAGCCAAGTATTTATAGGCACACACACACACACACACACACAAAAGATTCAGATAATCAATTTAGCATCGAATCGCAAGCCCTCTGAATCGTAATCGAATCGAATCGTGAGGTGCCTAGAGATTCCCACCCCAACTCACCGCTGCTGCTACTGTACCTCACCGCTGCTGCTACTGTTCCTCAACGCCACTGCTACTGTACCTCAGCGCCGCCGCTACTGTACCTCACCGCCGCTGCTATTGTACCTCACTGCCGCCGCTACTGTTCCTCACTGCCGCTGCTACTGTACTGTACCTCACCGCCGCTACTGTTCCTTAACGCCGCTGCTATTGTACCTCACCGCTGCTGCTATTGTACCTCACCGCTACTGCTACTGTACCTCACCGCCGCTACTGTTCCTCAACGCCGCTGCTACTGTACCTCACCGCCGCTGCTATTGTACCTCACCGCTGCTGCTATTGTACCTCACCGCTACTGCTACTGTACCTCACCGCCGCTACTGTTCCTCAACGCTGCTGCTACTGTACCTCTGCACCGCTGCTACTATACCTCAACGCCGCTGCTACTGTACCTCACCGCTACTGCTACTGTACCTCAACGCCGCCGCTACTGTACCTCACCGCCGCTGCTATTGTACCTCACCGCTGCTGCTACTGTACCTCACCGCCGCTACTGTTCCTCAACACCCCTGCTACTGTACCTCAGCGCCGCCGCTACTGTACTGTACCTCACCGCCGCCACTACTGTTCCTCAGCACCGCCGCTACTGTACCTCACCACCGCTGCACCTCACCACCGCTGCTATTGTACCTCACCGCCGCCGCTACTGTACCTCAGCGCCGCCGCTACTGAACCTTACCGCCACCGCTACTGTGCCTCAGCACCGCCGCTACGGTACCTCAGGACTGTGTGTGTACTCCATCACAGGCCTCTAACACCCATCTGAGCTTTATGGACAGGCTTTATTACATAAACATCACATCATCGGCCCGGATGACTTTCCCACCCACAAACACAAGCACTAAACCACTGCGAGAGAATCTGAGAGCAAGTCACACACACACACACACACAACTGACGGGTCAGAAACCTTCACACCACAAACCCTAACCAGAAGACATCCGAGGAGAGACAGATGATGTCCGACTGTAGCGTAGGCCTCCTTACACAAAGCCCTGAACAGCCTACACACACACACACACACACACACACACACACACACAGACAGATAGACACGCACACACACATGCACGCACACACATACACAGTTATGCAATTAAGCATCATACAGGGAGAAACACAAGAAGAGGAAAGTAAGAAGAGAAAAAGGAGAGGGAGTGTTTGATTTAAGCAGTTTCTCATCTCGAAGAACTTTTTTTTTCTTCACGAGGCTATTTTTGAGTCTGGGTTCAGGAAGATTATAATTATGAATCAAGGAAGTCGTGCATTTTTATCAGCACACAAAAAGTGCAGTTTGAAGTTCTGATGCCTTCTGAATACGAGTTTTTAATTGCTCTTTCAGGTTGAGACTTTTTTTTAGATCTCTCTAAAGCAAATGCAAGTGAGATTACTGTGAGACATTATTAAAAGAGATCTGGTTTATGATGTTTGGTGTATAAATCACTTTTTGAACAATAATTCTTACTCAGAAATTGCTAGTAAATTTCACAAATAACTACAAAAAATGTTAAGTAACGCTGAAATTTTAAATGTTTTATTTTTTTAGCAGAAAGAGAAATAAACTTACTCCAATGCACTTCACTCTTCACGAGTACTCGTCGGATGAATCCGTCTCAAAATCCCTCCTTTCCAACAGCTACTGCGCTCTTCTCTGATTGGCACAGTCTGTTGTGATAGGTCTACTCTTCTCTGATTGGCACAGTCTATTGTGATTGGTCTACACTGCTCTGATTGGTCAGATGACCCAGTCTGTTGTGATTGGTCTACTCTGCTCTGATTGGTCAGATGACCCAGTCTGTTGTGATTGGTCTACTCTGCTCTGATTGGCCTAGTCTGTTGTGATTGGTCTACCCTTCTCTGACTGGCCCAGTCTGTTGTGATTGGTCTACTCTGCTCTGATTGGCCCAATCTGTTGTGATTGGTCTACTCTTCTCTGATTGGCCAGACAGTTCAGTCTGTTGTGATTGGTCTACTCTGCTCTGATTGGCCCAGTCTGTTGTGATAGGTCTACCCTTCTCTGATTGGCCCAATCTGTTGTGATATCTCTACTCTGCTCTGATTGGTCTAGTCTGTTGTGATTGGTCTAGTCTTCTCTGATTGGCCCAGACTGTTGTGATTGGTCTACTCTGCTCTGATTGGCCTAGTTTGTTGTGATTGGTCTACTCTGCTCTGATTGGCTCAGTCTGTTGTGATTGGTCTACACTGCTCTGATTGGCCCAGTCTGTTGTGATAGGTCTACCCTTCTCTGATTGGCCCAATCTGTTGTGATATCTCTACTCTGCTCTGATTGGTCTAGTCTGTTGTGATTGGTCTAGTCTTCTCTGATTGGCCCAGACTGTTGTGATTGGTCTACTCTGCTCTGATTGGCCTAGTTTGTTGTGATTGGTCTACTCTGCTCTGATTGGCTCAGTCTGTTGTGATTGGTCTACTCTGCTTTGATTGGCTCAGTCTGTTGTGATTGGTCTACTCTGCTCTGATTGGCCTAGTCTGTTGTGATTGATCTACTCTTCTCTGATTGGCCAGACAGTTCAGTCTGTTGTGATTGGTCTACTCTGCTCTGATTGGCTCAGTCTGTTGTGATTGGTCTACTCTGCTCTGATTGGCTCAGTCTGTTGTGATTGGTCTACTCTGCTCTGATTGGCCCAGTCTGTTGTGATTGGCCAGCTCTGATTTGCTCGACCAGATGGCTTGATCTCCTCTGCTCTGATTGGCCAGATGGCCCAGTCTCTTGTGATTGGTCTACCGTGTCCAGCACTTGTCGGAAACAAAACACACATTACTATAACTGAACTTCAGCTCTGGAGTCTTCCTCAGTCCTTAGCGATTGTACACACTGTAAAGACAGTAACGACGACATTGATTTTACCATATCAATCCAGCGCGAGTCCAATGATAAAACATTGGAAGAACTAGTTATGACGACTTCTCAGTAATACGCTACTCAGTTTGAGGTACATTGCCGTAATTCCTCATCATCAGCATTTAAACAAGAGTATGTCCATCAACAAACCCATGTGTATATTTCTCATTTATTGCAGTACACACGTGGGAACTGCATCAATAACAGTGCATACGTTAGTAGAGCACTAACGTAAATGACTGAATGACTTTAATGTAACGTTTACAAGCCCTCCAAATAACATCTCTTCCATTCACAATGTTCAGGATGACGCTGAAAGAGCCATTCTGTACTGTAATGTCAATATGTCATACAAAAAAGGGATTCATTCAAACTATAGTCTCACATAGCCTGTAGTCTCTATAATCAAACTAAATTACAGTGTAATGTTAAATAACCTCATCTGTACACATGATTCAAATATTTCCACATCGTTATGATCAGATGCTTTCTGAACTACTGTTTCCTCATTATCATGTAGTCTTCAGGGTCACATGATCCTTCAGAAACAGAACTTTGAAGAGAATAAGAATGAGTAAAGAATAAAATATTCGTATTTGAGTGCACTGTTCCTTTAAGGAAGTTTGACTGTAAATTAGATTTAAGGGAAGATTGTGAGAAGAGCTCACATTGATTTTTTGCAATGCAATTTCCTTTTAATTATCCATAAAATGAAGAATCCAGACACTTTTGGAGGCCACTGTGAAACACAAAACTAGTAAGCCGTGGAGCAGGTGGTCACTGCGCAAATGAAGAAGTGAACTCCAGTGACATGAGGACAGTCTGTCAGACAGATCTCAACATTTCCAGTAACAAGCACAGCGACGGAGAGAGAGAGAGGACGAGGAGTTCGAGATGGTTTCATGAAGCTGAAGTGTGGGAGACTAAACATGCTGGGAAACATCTCCAGGGAGAGAGAGAGAGAGAGAATAGAGGAAGTGAGAAAAGACAGGAAGCCTTGCCGAGGAGAAGTGCATCTTCAGCTGTCAGAATAATGCACATCAGACCCAGAAAGTTTCAGGATGAGATCCGGTTACTTGTGATAGTGGCAGGGTAGATTTTGAGAAGGAAATGTTGGACAAATGTCACACTGAATCACTCCAGAACCTGATCTTATCATTCTTATGCCAAAAAATCATGTTAGTTCACAGTGCATTAACTAATGCGAACAAATACAACTTTCGATTTTAATAAAATGTTGAAATTAACATTAACACAGATTAATAAATGCTGTAGAATTGCAGTTCATTATAAGTCAACTAATGTAGTTAACTAATGAAACCTTATTGTAAAGTGTAAGCTAAATTTATAAAATACAAACAGAAACAATTACATATATATATATATATATATATATATTCCTTTGTTTTAGCATAATACAAAGCTATTATATTTATGCAAAAGTATATAGACTTAATTAATTTATATATATTTTATAGATATAATTTTGCATATATCTATTTTACATTATAAATATATTATAGAATTACAGCCATGCTAAAATTAAGAAATATATATTATATATATTAGGGCTCTGAAACGATTAATCGCGATTAATCGCATCCAAAATAAAAGTTTGTGTTTACATAATATATATGTGTGTAGTGCATATAATTATTTTGTATTTATAAATACACACACATGCATGTATATATTTAAGAAATATTTGCATGTATATACTTTAAATATATTTATACAAAATTAATATTATACATAATTATAAATAATTTATTAAATAATTTATAAATATATCTGTGTATTTATATACAAAATAATTATACACACACATATATTATGTTAACATAAACTTTTATTTTGGATGGGATTAATCGAAATTAATCATTTCACAGCCATTATATATATATATATATATATATATATATATATATATATATATATATATATAATTTATTTATTTATAAATTTAATTTTATTTATCAATATTATTTGTTATTATATTATTTATATATAATATAATAATATTATATATATTTAGCAATATATAAATAATATTTAGACTTATATAAACTAAAATATATAGACTATCATTTTCTATCTATTTATTTAATTATTTTTATATATACATACACATACATACACATACATACACCATTCATAAAAGAATATATTTTATTTATTTATTATAGAATATATTTTATTTATTTATTTTATTATATTTTTATGATTATATTATAATTTATTTTATTAAATATTATAGACTAATTTATGACATATTATTATAAGGAAACAGTTAGTTAATAGTGTTATTAATCAAAATTAAGTTAAGTTTTACTTCACTCAGCTCAAATAAAATTTCATTTGAAATGTTCATTCAGCTTTGGTTAAATTCAACACAATAGGCTTTATGTCGAGCGTCACGTGACCAAACCGGAAAACGGGTCTCATCGCATCCGCTTGTCAGAGAAAGTGTTAACGGCCGTAAGAACTGACTACGATATCTATGGATTTGTAAGGTAATCAGCTAACCTACCTATTTCACTTTGTTATTGGCGTTTTATTCCATTTAAATATCTAAACGTTACTGTGAAGAAAAAAATATATAAAATGTTTAAATATCAATCTTCACATGTGAGGGATATTGGTTATGCTAATCTTTGATCGCTCCTTTTAAGTTATCTTGATTAAAACCGCAAAAAATTTCATGAAGCACATACAAAATATCTGGACCGGAAGCGATGAGACCCGTTTTACAGAGAATGCGGAAGTAAGTTGTGCATAAAGCCTATTAAAAAGGTTAGTTTGCCCCCCAAATAAAGAAAACTGTTATCGCTTACTCACCGATGTCATTCCAAACTTCTCTGACTTCATTTCTGGAGTGAAACATTAAATAAAAGTTTTGAAATATTCCAAAAAAAAAAAAATGCTCCAATATATTTTGTGCAATGAAATTCAATAGGGCTCAGAGATATGTGGGTGAACAGACTCTTTCACACAACACCTCAGCTCAACTCAACAAAAACTCATCTCAGTTCGACTCAGTTCTAGAGTAGGCGACTATTAACCGTTAAAATAACCTCTCAATGATCGCATGTCATTTGACTGAAATGTGTCTGAATGGGACTGTCATTATTAGTGCAGTGATGCTGTCATTCTGTATTGAAGTGGCTGATGAATGATGACACACCGCAGCCGTGGCGGATTGTGCTTGTGTCTAAAACAGGCCTAAAGTGACGGATAAGATGAGGTGGGATGTGTGAAATCAGGGGTCCTAATGCCAGCTGCCCACTGAGGTGCCGGAAGATAAAGCTGCCCTTCATTAAAACAGGATGACGGAAGCTTTCAGTCAGATACACACGCAAACAAACATGACACAGAGATGAAGCGCTATGAAAATGATAATTATGGCGGACCGAGTCATTAGAGTACATTCTCCAGAGGAAAAAACACGCGTGTTTCAGCTTCAGAAGAAGGGCGTATTTCTAATTAAAGTGAGCACTTGTGTGTAGTGTAGCCGTTTTGATCGCACTTTAATCGTTAGGTGTTATTCCCTCATTATCTTCACCGGGTCCGGTTTCACAAAGATAGACTTTGACTATGGCTTTGATATAGTAGTTAGTCAGACATCTAAATCAGACACTTAAGACTGACTATCTTAAGTAGGAGTACACTGCAATGCATTCTGGGTAAAACGAGACATTTTTTCAAACAAACAAAAAAAACAGGTCGCTGAACTCATTATAGCGATATTATTGCGATAAAAGGTTAACAATTTTTGATTACATTGACTACCATACAATATTTTTCCGAAATAAGGTCCCATGTAGGGATGGCTCGATACCACAATTTTGGCTTCGGTACAATACCAGACCCTAATACCTCGGTATCGATACTAAATCGATACCACAGTCGGGAAAAAAAAAGAGTCTAAATTTAAGTGAATTGAAACAATGTTATTAAACACTGCTTGAAACTCTCAACTATGTGCAAAGAAAAGTATCCAAAAAAAAAAAGTATCAAAATTTAAAAAATAAACAAATTATGTGTAGGTAAAATTTTGATTTGGGGAAAAAAACAATTGACATTATACAATTAAAATAGGTTGTATAATAATAGATAAACATGATAGAATAATGAAATGACGTAAACAATGAGCCGTCATGCATCAAAAGAGAATTATCAGCATTTTTGCGTATTCATCTTGGTTTGGTTACTGTTTGTGTTTGGGTTCATATTATGCATAATGCATTGCAAAAAGTAATATTATGATGCTAAACATATTAGTATATTACATTTTTAGGTCATTTTATTACTGGTTGATCTGGATTAATCAATGCTACAGTATATTGTTAGGCCAGGTTCCTTAATGAATGTTGACAAATGTAGCTTAATTGTAGGCTAATATTATTAATATTCATATTACTACCATCTCTCTCTCTCTCTTTATGGGTCGCCAAAGCGAAAGTTAATGCCATTCATTTTACTATCACTTTTATTCTTTATTAATTCAAATTAAACGAATATATTTGATTGAAATTGCAAAAATGATGAGACCATGAGACCTAAACTGAATTGGTGCTAGCGTGTCATGCAAGAAGATTTGAGCTTTTGCGTTTACCTTATCATATTTAATTGATAAGCTCTTATGTATGTGCGCTGTTTATTGTTCAATAAAAGTCTAAATTAAATCAGTTGAATGATGAACTCACCAGTCGATCTCTAAACTCTTTAAACAAGTCAGGATGAGCAACTGACGAGCGCTTCAGGCAGATGTGTTGCCTTCCATGGCAACACATTATTGAAAGCAAAGTTTGCAGAGTGGTGCATTGAGGTCTGTTTCTTTACTATTCTCATTACTTTAGCAGGCAAAGTAACGCCGTATTTCACTCAAACTGCTCTCTCTATTTATTAATTTTGGGCGTGTAGAAATCCGAATGAGCTTCATTTCCACCGTGTTCCTTCGTTTGCCGTTTTCGCGTGACTCGCGTCAGTTTCGGTAGCGCACTGCCGCCTGGTGGCGAACTTCGGAACAGCAGCTCATCAAATACCGAATTTAACAAAATGATGATATTGTAGCGTTTGAAATGTATTATATACCGGTATTTTTGCAATACCGGTATACCGCGCATCCCTAGTCCCATGGTAGCCTGACTTCGTCATACTCATATTCTTGTCGAAATATGAGTCTGCTCCATAGAGAGCCTAAGTCCCGCCCCTCCGCTTCCGGCGGAACACTCAGGTAGGACGGCGTAACGTTACGATTATAACGTAAGATTGTAGAAACAATGACAGACAGCCTCAGTAACGTTAGCTTCATTCATTGAGAGAAAATGTGCGCCTTTGGGGTTTGTAGTCTTTGTAATTACGTATTTTCACAGTCTTATACCTCAACGGTTTTACATCAAACTGTGACTTTCTTTACTTTAAAATGTATCTTTTAAATTGACAAACATCATATGTGTAATTCAGGGCACAATTCAAACCAGATCAAAATATTTGTTGTCTCTTGCCATTGACTACCATTCAATATTTTTCCGAAGTAAGGTCCCATGGTGGTTGACCGGAAGGGGAGGGACTTAGGCTCTCTATTGGGCTTTGATTATGAGGCGTGTCTTAACCGAACCAGGAAAAAAAAAAACTCTGCACTCAATTGGATAGTCGGTAGACCTACAACCAATCAGAGCAACGCAGTAAGTCAGCTACTTTGCGTACAGTTTTCAACTACAGAACTTACTTATTTTAGAAGTTAAATAACGAGTGTTGCTTCTTTTACTTCTCCATGATTGCGACCAAAGGAGAAACCACAACGACCACAGGTTTTTCATTACATCCCATCTTCTTAGCGACCGTCAGAGCCAGCTGATAAGTTACACTTTTGCCAAATCATGTAGGAAGGACGTCAAAAATATCTTTCCGATCGACAAATGCCTTGATTGTGGTTTTCTGTTCGTCTATTAAAATTAATCCGCTGTTGATTTATTTTACAATAGACGCGACAGCGGAATCTATACATCTCAATTCTCCAGCTCCAGTCATCTTTGAGCATAACGTGATGATTACGTCCTTGCAGATCATCTGTCCATCATCGTATAAAGCCCGCCCTGGCAATTTGATTGGCCCGAACTTTACTTGTCTGATCATAATTACTTCTCAATGGATCGAGTCCGAACTTCCCGACCAAAAAATGTTGTGGGCGGAGTTCGGGCTGGCATCCAGGCTAGTCCCGTGGTGGTCGACCGGAAGGGGAGGGGCTTAGGCTCTCTATTAGGTTTGTAAAAATTTGCATAATGCCAGCCTATGGCTTTCATTGGCTGCTGGAAAACAACGCCTCCTTTGCCCCGCCCTAAAACGCTGTGGTTGCAGCTGAGACTGGAAGAGTTTGGTTCGTGTCGTTAATGTCGAGAAGACGCCGTTTTCTTGGTTGCACTTCCAAAAAATGAGATTTGATACGGTAAAACGACGCCATTGTTACTGTTCGTATCTCTGTGTATCAAGTGGAGGAAGTGAGGAAGATCTGCTGTGAGAGGTCGACCAATCACAACAGACTGGGTCTGACCAATCAGAGCAGAGGAAGCTAACAGAAAGGCGGGGTTTAGAGAGAAGCTGAAGTTGCGATGCATATTATAAGAAAATTAAAGTTGTTTTTACCTTTTTTAAACCTACCGTCAGACTCCACAACAAAATGAGTTACGTTTAAAATAACATATTAGGGGCACTTTAAATTACGCACATTCTCTTAGATTTGAACTTATAATCATTGGCATTTCAAGTGCCATTTATGCTTGCTAATATGCGAGGACAAAATTGCATTAAACAAGAAAAAAAAATAGAGAAAAAAAGTGAAGGACGGATCGCACCAAAAAACTAATAATTGTGAGGGCGTTACGCTTGTAGGCTATATCAGTGACAAACAGGATATATATATAGTGTTCATAATGAGCGATTATGACATGACAGCACAAATGACATCATTCTAATAGACTGGTTATTATAGCACTGGAAAAACAAGATGAGTTTCATCCATCAGTCAAAGTGCTGCGAAACAAAGCCATTGCAAGTGTGAACAGACTGCTTGCATGTGTGTGTGTGTGTGTGTGTGTGTGTGTGTTCTCCCAGGAGGCTCACCACCACACTTTTCACACTGCCACCCCCGCAGCCAAAGATGCTCATAGCTGTGGTGGTTTTCTGTCTAACTACCACCAGGCAACAAACCTACTGTACACTAAAAAAAAAGCATAATTTCCAAACCAAAATGCATAAATATAAACATTTACAACGGACAATATACAACTGAATAGTACAACTGAGGTGGAGATCGACTTCACTTCAGAAATCTGACTCATTTCATGGATCAAAAAGCAAGTGGACTGAGAAACAACATCTGATCCCGACTGTATCAAATGATAATAACTATCGATTATATGAACATCTGCATCAAATATTATCTTATAACTCTACAGGCTGTATTGAATGGAAAATCTACCAAAACAAGTCAGTTGGACTAAAATCACATAATGCTTTGGATGTGAATTTAGACATCATGGCTAAGTTCAGATGTACTTCAAAAGTGCCACAATACAGTGATGGCATCAGGTAGTAATATCATGGTACTTAATGGATACCATATGGTACCTATAAGTTGCTTCAAAGAATAACACTGTATTGCCATTGTACACATAAAAAAGCATGATAATACTACTTTTGCTTGTATATTTATTTATTATTTAAACATATCGTGAAAGGATCTTGTGACACTGATAGAATCATATAGTAATGTGGTATTTTAACATATAGTATGGTACTGAATAATCATATTTTTATACAATGCCATAGTGATTCAAAGATTATCATGGTACTACCAATGTACACATGGTACTTTTTGTTAGTCTATCTATCTATCTATCTATCTATCTATCTATCTATCTATCTATCTATCTATCTATCTATCTATCTATCTATCTATCTATCTATCCTGAAAGTACTGTGGTGCTAGCCTATATTATGTGGTAATACCATGGAACTGAATAATGAACCTGGTAATCCAAAATACAAGACTAGATAGCCTACATTTCAAATAATAACACGAAACATAGTTGGCAATATTTAAACAAGGTATTAGAAATGGTGCATGTCCAAAAACACGGCAATGTCATGAAGGAAAATACTCTATGAATGAGTAACTTTACCTTCTCCGTTAATAGTTCTCCACCTTGGCGTCCATCATCATCATCAGGTTGGTGATTTCAGGCGCGCTCTCGGTTTGATCGGTTGAGGAGGACCGGGCTCGTGGTGGTGATGTGCTTGATCTGATGAGGTGATCCTTGTTCATGTGATATGATGAGTTTGATATGATTAAATGATCCTCCGTGATCATCACATTCTGATCCACGCGCACTGGAGCTCCTCGCGCAACTTTCCCCACGCGACACAAACTCTTCAGTCACTGTACGTGCGCAGACACACACACTGAAAATGGTATCCTAGCCAAGTCAAAATATTGTACAAAATATTAAAATATTGCACAAAATATTGTAAAAAAAATATTAAATCAAATAATAAAAATATGATCTCCTAATCTGTTTCAATTCTTTGCCGCGGTTATCAAACAGTAGGCTAAAATAAAATAAATTGAGACATGTATATACAAAAGAAAGGAACACGTGAACATAAAAACACTTAAATATGTTACTTCGCCATAAATGAGAAAGAAATCACGAGTGGAGGTCTTGAAGACGCAGCCCACGTGATCAGGCGTGCTCCTGCGCTGCATTATATTTCCGCTGGGTGTCGCTAGAGGAGAGAGAGACAAATAGCGCGCGAAAGAGTCCGAGTGACATCAGACGACAGATTGACTGACTGAAACATATTTGAACAATAATATGGCATTTAACCCAAATAAATTGCTTAAAAGACATCATCCCCAAACCCCAGCACACGTTTCCCTTCCGTCGCTCCAGATGTAAGTACGATCTCTGTAACCTAGTGGTTCTGAATTAGTGGGTCATGTATGATGTTGCAGTTTTTAATTTAGATATTATTTGTCCCATTTACCAACTTATCTAATCTCGCGGGTAGTTGAAGTGATGGTTCAAAATTGTAGTCAACACAAATGTACTACTTTTTGCTTGTCTATGACAGGGGTTTTAAAACCTTTACTGTTTTCATGTATAAAATATCATTCTATTTTTACAAAAATACTGGGTTGTTTCAACCCATGATTGGGTCAAAAATGGACAAACTCAGCCACTTTAACCAATAGTTGGGTTCATCCATATTTGACAACCCAGCATTCTTTTAGTGTATGATGAAAAAATAATTTTGTCGAATTTTATTTGGAAAATATTGTATATTCTCATATTGGATAATATTGTATATTCTTTTCTACTACGTGTACTTTACTGTCATAAATAATGTATTTATTTGTTTATTTAATCTAATGTTCATTGTGTATTTAAATATTTGATTATATATTTATTTTATCATATTTGAATTTATTTTTAATATATTTATTTTCATTATTTTAATCAAATATTTTTTTTTGTTATATTTAGATATTTATTAGTTTAACTTTTTCCACCGTTTTCCCACCAACTTTTCTCCGGACCTCCAAAAAAAAAGAAAAACTTTTTCTATTGTACATTCTGTCCTTTTAAGAGCTTGATAACCCAGATCGTTGAATTAAAAAAAAGAGAAGTTTGGTGTTCCTGTGGGATTAAAAAAAGTCATATGGGACATGAGATGACAGAGTTCTCAAAAATGAGTCAATTGTTCCTTTAAAAGGGAATAAATGTAATCCTCACATGCTTAGCAAACACGCAGGCCTACACTTACACACACACACACACACACACACACACACACACACTTATCCAACCATTACAATTTTCTGCATCTTCAGTGTCAGTTCTCTCCTCCCCTTTTCAAAGAACTGAGCTTCAGCAGCAAGAGGTTAAAAAAAGCAACACGCCACAATCTCCACGCGCTCCACTGCCCTTATCCTCATCCATAATTAGTGCCGAGAGCTGCGCCTCTGGCCGACTCCATGCCTGAATACGGTGGATGCTTCCCCATCCTCTCCGACAACAGCCACAGGGCACTTTATTAAGGCTTTAAGTACAGGGTCAATCCAAAACAGGCTAAGCTCAGGGATAAAAACATGTGATACTGTATGATGGAGTTCATTTATAGTCTGCCGAAGAAATCATGCGTGAGCCAGGAGCAAAACATGCTGGACTGTCACTTTGGTCAAATTATGTTATCAGGTCAGATCTGTATCTCACACTGATTCGCTGCTCATTTGCATAAAGTTAAATAAATTCAGTTTGTCACAGTGCTTTGGCTTGTCGCTACGCCAAATATAATATAAAGTGGACAAAACGTTAACAATTTACTTAAAGGGATAGTTCACCCAAAAATTACAACTAGCTGTACTGTATATGACTTTCTTCTTTCAGACGAATACAGTCTGAGTTATATTTCAAAAATGTCCTGGCTCTTCCAAGCTTTATAGTGTTAAGCCCCGTTCACACTACACGCGACTTTGTCGCTGCAGGTCGCCAGTGGCTGCGCTGGAGGGCGTTCCCCACTATGGTTGCCTAGTAATGTTTGTGAGTGACATTCACGGATGTTACTCTATGTTAGACAACAAATGCGTTTTATTGCCGCCACAAACAAATATTTTGTAAGGAAACGTCTAAATATAAATGGAATCAGTACATAAAATGCATAATATTAAAGATGAACGAGAAACAGTGAGTGCTCTTTGCCATATCGGCAATTTAACCGCAGCAAACGGGCAAATACCAGTCTATCTGGGTTCCCGAAACACATTCAGTCACAGAGTATGGTGAACACCACTGTATATACACGGAGATATATTATCCATTATAAGGCCATGTCCACACGGACACAGGTATTTTTATAACCGGAGTTTTTCCCTCCTGCGTTTAAAAAAAAAACTCCGTCCACATGAAAACGCAAAAACAAGACATCAAGCGCTGTCAAGAGCATACAACACCAGCAGGCGGCGATATAAACCTAACCGTAAAGCCACGTTAGCCAATCAGAAGCCATCAGCGGTGCAAAAACTACACGACAACACTGCAACCGGCATTTCAGAAAATCCTCACCCTGGCAGGGGTTTTCATGCGTTTTCGTGTGGACGAACGGCCAAACGGCGTAAAAAAAAGTCACGGTTATAAAAATACCCGTGTCCATGTGGACATGGCCTAAGGCCTGCTAAAATGAGCTTCTTGTTCAATTTGCCTCGGTCAGACTCGGCACTGAAGAGTGACGCGCTCCACTGACTTCACTCCTATTGGTTGTTGCTCACGAAAGTCGCTCTTCATTTGCATAAAGTTAAAAATTTCTCTGTCGCGTCGTTGGACACGTCCCTCCGGTCGCCACCGCACGTGTCGCCGGAAGTCGCCCACTCACCATTGATAATGAATGCTATCGTGTCGCTTGGTCTCGTGTAGTGTGAACGCAGCTTTATAGTGCTAAGTGCATCTATCCATAAAAATTGGTAGGTGGCTGGGTAAATCTCACTGACAATTAAAACAATAAACCCCTCCCACACCTGCCCTCCGACCTAACAACCCAGCGGTGGCTTTACTACAACAACCCATCTGATCAGGCGTCAAATTCGTCCTAGTCAAATTCGTTTTCAAAGTAAGTAAAAATCAATTTCGTTTAGATGTATAATTGTCGGGTTTTCATTATTTTCTGCAATTTGTTACTCATACACATGTACAGGTTCTTTTGTGCATTCCTGTTCAGCTTGTATCACTGTTGCCGCTGGTGTTGTTACTATAATAATTCTCTGTGTGATTTTAATTTTCGACGAATTTTGGGTTCATTTTAATCCACTAATGTAGTCATTTTTAATCAAGAGTTGAGTTTAATTAAACAACCCAGCATGCTAAACATGCTGGGTTTGTCTAATTTTGACCCAACGCTGGGTTGGCAAATAACCCAAATTGGGTTGTTTTTAACCCAACAATCTTTAAAATAGACCAGGAGGGTTGCTGTTAGTCGTCTTGAAGATTATCTCAGCATCCACATTATCTAATAGGGCTGGGTAAAAAAATATAGATTTCTCGATTTTAATCGATTCTCATTTTTACGAACCGATACCGATATCTTAAATCTCAAGAGTCGATTAGTCATCCTGTTTCATTTGAATGAATGGGACATTGTATAGCGGCTGCGTGCATCCAAAAAAAAAAAAAAAAAATCGCAATAATGTTTGTCCTTTGCTACTATTAATATGAAACAAAGTCTCAATTTTCAAATTACGTCCATTTTCTTTAGAAATTCAAAAACATAAATGACGTTTTGGCGCTGTGGCGTGAGACCGCTCTGGCGCGCGCTGATCTCTCTTCCGGGTTAATAATACAAGTTACAGTGCGAAATAAACATGAATGAGCATCTGAAAGTGTGTTAAAGATAGAGGACAACTTATCCAAATCCGTATCATGTTACATTGATTCACTCAATCAGCGTTTCAACCGTGGAAAGACGTCAGTTAAACAGCTTATAATCAATGTCATCGTCATATTTACCTCAGAAAACCCACATAAACTCGTTAGTCTGCTAGAAAAAATAACTCTAGAGAGGAGCATTTTGATAAATATATACACCATATTACATATGCATTATAATCTTAATGTTCTTCAATATTTAATGCATATTTGAATAAATCTGGCGAGTTTTTATGACAGCCACCATTTAAATGTTTATATTTCATATAATCTTGTATCATAAAAATAAATAAAAGTGTAATTTAGTTTGTATAGCTACAAAACAGTTCATTATGACCTTCATATTAGGCTAATGAAGCTACAACTAGACTCCCATAGTTTACAGCATTAGTTACGAGATTTGATTTCCTTGAGAAAATTTGCCATTTATTGGAACTGATATCCAAAATAATCAATATCGAATCGAATCAGAACCGAAATCGAATTGCAAGCTTGTGAATCGAAGTCGAATCGAATTGGGAAATTTGTGTCAATACCCAGCCCTACTATCTAAACTCCATTGGTTGCGCCCACAGAACCCATCCACCCGTACATCACCCGACATACACCCATCCCACCAAAATACGTCCACTTTTGATGCAGATTAAACCGCTTGCCTCACTTTCCGTCACATGCTCCAGATCTCCACATGGATGTCCCCTCGAGGGGATCTACAAGCGTGTGAATGATGCAGGCTGTTCGTGGCATGATCAACGCAGCAATGGCGTCATGATTCAGTGTCTCGAGAAAAGCCTTGAGGAAGTGACATTTTGTCAGCACTGACCTGACAGTGACCCTCGCAACCTGCCGAATCAAACCCCCGAAGAGGCTTCAAGCTGAAACACAGAAGACTGAGAGATGGATGGAGAAGTAAATGCAGTAAGTGACTTTAGTTTCAACAAGCCTTTAGTGTTCAATCATAAACAACCCACACATTAAAACGATGGCGGTTATACAATTACAGAAAATGAGCACATTATCATCCCAATGCCAGAGAGACAAACTGTACTTGTTTGAATCCATTGTTAACACTAACTGCATCATCAGATCAAGTGCTAGTTATATTCAGCACATGCTGAAAACACTCTCTGTTAGTTATTATAATGTTTATTATAGCTATTAATTCTTATTGTAATACATTAAGAGTATAAAACTATAAAAATAAATGGGGGTCGCAGAAATTGTGTGTGTGTGTGTTTATATTAGGGTTGTGTATCGTTTGAATTTGAACGATTCTGATTCCGATTCTGATTCCTTGTTTCGATTCCGGTTCCTAACGATTCTCGATTCTGATTCTTTTAAGAGGCAGGGTCAAAAAAGTTTAGCTAACCTTGCTAACCAACGGTCTTTCTGAAGGAAATACTCCTTTCTAAAGGGAAATACTCCATTTTTTGTCACAAATTTTGCATTTTGCCAAGATTTTGTTATTTTTAGAAAAGTGAAGCCACACTTTGGACCGCCGACGTAAGCTACTCATGTTCGACTCGCGCGGTTATGCCAACACTTCCGGTAGACGCTTCTTCATTGGTGTTGTTCAGCGGTTTCTTCTTCTGCTCGGCGGACTGTGAATATCGAAACTAGGAATCGAAATTTCAACTTTTGAACGATTCCGGGAAAAACGAAAAGTTAGTCCCGGTTCCAATCGATACTCGATTCTCGATACCCAACCCTAGTTCATATAACACAAGGATAATAAAACCTGAGATCACTTACTTATAGGGACCAGTCAGTGGTTCCCCATGAGGGAAATTGCCTAATAAACATACTAAATTATATTTTTTTGAAAATGTAAAAATGCATTAAGTTTTCTGGGTTAGTGTAAGGGGACAGAATATACACTTTGTACAGTATAAAAATCATTATGTCTATGGACAGTCCCCACAAAAATAGGGAACCAGACGTAAAAATTGTTGGGTTTTTTTTAACCCAACTTTGGGTCAAATATGGACAAATCCAGCCATTGGGTTACATTTTTTAATTACATTTTTGACCCAACGTTTGGGTTAGTCCATATTTTACCCAAAGTTGGGTTAAATCAACCCAGCATATTTAGAGTGTGTGTGTGCACATGTACGTTCATGTTAGTCAATGAGTGTGAAACTGTACGTGGAGGGAGAGCATCAGGGAATACACTCTAAAAATGCTGTGTTGTTTTAACCCAACTTTGGGTCAAATATGGACAAACCCAAACGTTGGGTTGAAAATGTATTAATAAAAATGTAACCCAATGGCTGGGTTAGTCCATATTTGACCCAAAGTTGGGTTAAAACAACCCAGCAATTTTTAGAGTGTATCTGCCTGCAGCAGGACAGCGTGTGAGAAACAGTGAGACGGTGCGAGACGAACAGGGAACGAGGGGTGTGTGTGTGTGTGTGTGTGTGTGTGTGGGGGGGGGTGCTGTTCAACTCAGCCGGTGTCTCCATTCTCCATGTTCAGCTTTCACACTGTCCTCTGATAACACAGGTCACATCTGAGGCGCCTGCAGGGACCGAGCGCTGAAAGAAACATGCATCAATATGAAATAATCCCCAAACATCAGATTCTCTTTCCAGGGCTTCTCGCCAATCCTCTTTAACATATATGTGTCAGCAAAAACACGCCGCAGTGTTACATAAGCAGCCCTCTGCCTGCTTCACAAACACACCGCAATGAGATCAGAAGCAGAGAAAGAGAGAGAGAGAGAGAGAGAGAAGGGCAGAAAGATTATGACAGGCAGGAAAAAAAGACAGAAAGAAGGAAAAGAATGACGGACAAGAAGAAGAACTGACAGAGAAAGAATTAGTGATAGAAAGAAAGACGGAAAAGAAAAACAGAAAGAAGGGAAAAACTACAAAAATACAAATGATAGACAAAAAGAAGAACGACAGACAAAGAAAGAAAAAAACGACAGACAGAAAGAAGATTTGACAGAGAGAAAGAAGGAATGATAGAAAGACAGATGGGGAAAACAACAGAAAGCGAAAAAGAACAATTGACCGAAAGAAAGAAGAACTGACAGAGAACGAATTAGTGATAGAAAGACACAAAAAGAATGACAGACAGAAAAGAAAAATAGAATGAAAGACAGACAAGAACGACAGAGACAAAAGGAATGATAGAAAGGTAGATAGAAAGAAGGAATGACAGAAAGACAGACGGGAAAAAAAACCAACAGAAAGAAGTAAAAGAACGACGGACAGAAAGAAAAATTGGCAGAAAGACAACCTGTAACAGAACGACTGACAGAGAAGAAAAGAATGACAGAACGAACGAAAGAACGAGACCGAAAAAAAGAATGACAGACTGAAAGAACGATAGAAATCACAGAACGACTTGACAGAGAAGAAAATAATGACAGACTGAAAGAAAGGAGAACGAAAGAAAGAACAACAGAACGACAGACAGAAAGAACAGAACGAAAGAAAGAACAGAAGGACAGAAAGAACGACAGACAGAAAGAAAAGAATGACAGACAGAAAGAACAGAATGACAGACAGAAAGAACGTCAGACAGAAAGAAAAGAATGACAGACAGAAAGAAAAGAATGACAGACAAACAGAAAGAACAGAACGACAGACAGAAAGAACTGACAGAGAAAGAATTAGTGATAGAAAGACAGACAGAAAAGAAAAACAGACAAAAAGAAGGGAAAAACTACAAAAATACAAATGATAGACAGAAAGAAAGAAGAACTATAGACAGACAAAGAAAGAAAAACGACAAAAAGAAGATTTGACGGAGAGAAAGAAGGAATGATAGAAAGACAGATGGGGAAAACAACAGAAAGGGAAAAAGAACGATTGACCGAAAGAAAGAAGAACTGACAGAACGAATTAGTGATAGAAAGACACACTAAAAGAATGACAGACAGAAAAGAAAAATAGACAGAAAGAAAGAGACAAGAATGACAGAGACAAAAGGAATGATAGAAAGAAGGAATGACAGAAAGACAGACAGACAGAAAAAAAGTGTAAATTGTAAACAGCAGTAACATTGCAATTAAAGTCTGTTGTATTGGCCTAGTTGGTGAAACTTAAAACAATCATGCTTTTATCAACATTTGAGTAAACGCTCCTATTTAATTTATTACTTTAAAGTTTACCGAGCAACGTAAAGTGATGTCATCCACGCCTCGCCGCTGCGCCGACGTCATCGGCGGACAAACTCAACGGAACAACTACTCAATCAAAACATCTGTGAACATTTCTAATTTGCTTTCTGAATGTTGTAAGTGAATATCATGAAGAAATGTTTCAATCGTTGGGAAGCGCGGTTTTTGCGCATTTTAGCATAGTGTAATTTTAATATGAAAGCAGGGCGATAATGTTCACATAAGCAGACATTTTTGCAGTAAACGTTTTGAATGTTGCTCAAGTGCATCGTTTAGTTCGGAAGCCCTGAACCGCAACGTGTATAAAAAAGAAATAAATAAAAAAAAATAAAAAAAAAATATTTAAAAAAATCAGCATTTCAAGATTAAAGTCGAAATGTTTCGAGAATAAAGTCAAAACATTACGTACACTCTAAAAAATGCTGGGTTGTTTTAACCCAATTTTGGGTCAAATATGGACAAACTCAGTAGCCATTGGTTTACATTTTTAAATTACATTTTTAACCAAATGTTTGAGTTTGTCCATATTTGACCCAAAATCGAGTTAAAACAAACCAGGATTTTTTAGAGTGTACATTTTATGCTGGGTTGTTTTAACCCAACTTTGGATCAAATATGGACAAACCCAGCAGCCATTGGTTTACATTTTTAAATTACATTTTTAACCAAATGTTTCAGTTTGTCCATATTTGACCCAAAATCGGGTTAAAACAAACCAGGATTTTTTAGAGTGTACATTTTATGCTGGGTTGTTTTAACCCAACTTTGAGTCAAATATGGACAAACCCAGCCATTGGGTTACAATTTTTGATTACATTTTTAACCCAACATTTGGGTTTGTCCATATTTGACCCAAAGTTGGGTTAAAACAACCCAGCATTTTTTAGAGTGTATGAAAATCAAGTTATGTACAGTGCACTTAAATATTAAATAAAGTCAAATTAAAATTCTTCAGTTTGTCTTAACTGTTATTTATAATTATTGATTACTTAAATTTAATTGATTTGCTTACATTTTTTAGGTAATTGGTGTCTACAAAATTTGAGTTTACTGAACTTATCGGGTTTTGCAGGCAGACCGAAAGGAAAAGAACGACAGATATAAAGAAAAGAAAAAGAATAACAGGAAGAAAGAACTGATCTGAGAAGAGAAATTATGGACAGCTTGGCTCTGGCTGGATGGTAACCATTAACATGTTTGGGTGAGGGTTAAGCCAAACCAGGGATGTCCATTCCTGCTCCTGGAGGGAAAAGGTTCGGGATTTCTCCAAAACACCTGCTGGACCCGAGGACCTGCTTCAGATGAACTTCCTGAAGAGCTGAACGAGAACTGAGCAAGACTGGAGACCACGGATGATAACTGTTAGCAAGAACAGGATCCTTATCTAACCAAAACATGCAGGAAAGATAGGTCACTGGAAAGAGGGAAGGATGGATGAGTGCAGGAGGGATTGGTGGGTAGTTGGAGGAAGGGTTTAGCACTTGATGAGCGAACAGAACAGACAGAAAGTGTGTCCAAAAACAAGACTGACACATCTGTTTAATCCCGTCACATCAACAGCCAAATTAATCACAGCAGAACGGTTGGGCCGCTCGCTGTCCCACACAAACACGCACGCACATAAAACAATCACTCCGAGATATACTGAGAGATTACAGTCATAATCCATCTCCTCATTCTGCAACAATCGCACCTTTTGCCACTTGTGCAAGACCATTTCAAATTAGATGACGTCTGTCAGTTATCATTTAATCCCAGTCAACTAGAGAATTAAAACTGTTCATGAACTCATGACCAGGCAAAGCTTGAAACGAGCCTAAAACCTTCTGAAAGAAAGAAAGAAAGAAAGAAAGAAAGAAAGAAAGAAAGAAAGAAAGAACGAAAGAAAGAACAACAGACTGGAAAGGAATGACAGACAGTAAGAAAAGGGCAGTAAAGGGTTATGGGGAAAGGATACCAGGAGACAAATAAATTACAGACAGACAGAAAAAGAGAGAATGACAGACTGAAAGAAAACGACAGTAAAGGGATTTGGGAAAAAAGGGAACCAGGAGACAAAAACACTGACAAAGAAAAGAGAGACAAACAGACAGAAGAATAGAACGACAAACAGACAGAAAAAAGACAGACACAGAAGAAAAGAACGGAAGACAGAAAGAAAGAAAGAATGACAGACAGAGAAAAGAGAAGAGACAGTAAAGGGATATGCGAAAAAAATGGGAACCAGGAGACAAAAAACTGACAAAGAAAAGAACGACAGACTAAAAGAGTGATAGAAAGAACAAAACGACTGACAGAGAAGAAAAGAATGACAGAACGAACGAAAGAATGAGACCGAAAAAAAGAATGACAGACTGAAAGAACGATACAAATCACAGAACGACTTGACAGAGAAGAAAATAATGACAG